>OENM01000001.1:292226-351516 GCA_900239745.1 Rotaria magnacalcarata
CCCTATAATTTAGCATCATTTTGTAGCCCGTGAAATTCTCTATCGAATGGTATATAATAGTTGAGTTTTCATTTTTACTATGACAAAGATTTTGATTTGTGAAAATTGGAATAGGTTAATATTTGCATTGAAAATAATGATATTTCTTGCTGTAACTCAGTAAATCCTCGACGAATTATTTTCATCTTCGAACTCGACCGAGATATTGATGAGATAATGCTGTCTACAAAATTTTATGACAATCTGATCAGCTTTTCCGGAGTTATCGTGTAAACGGCCGGACACACTGACCGATTCTATAGTGTACTCATTTTTTTTGAGTACACAAAAAGATGTAATTTTTAAAACTTCTCGCTATACAACATCTTCTAGTTATCCTGAGATACGTCACAGGGTTGCTTTAAAAACTATAAATAGCAGTGTGCTAAGGACATGAGATTTGTTAGGGAAACAATAGCTCAATTAGATTTTTACCGTTCCAGAAAGGAATGCCATAATAATTTTAAATTCACGACCGAGATAAATTCAAACAAATTCTGAATGATTAGAAAACATCAATCATAAGTAAATTTTCATGTTTACCTATGATTACGATGTGATAGCTATTTGCATATAGATATGTTTGATATTATTCCAATGAAGAGATCTGCCAGTTTGAGTTTATTATCTTTGAATGTGCTGGAAGTACACTCTACTTAATATTCATTTATTTTGTCGAAAGATCATTGATCATAATTATTGAGTTCATAAGAATAATAAACAGAATTTCTTTGTTTATATTAGAATATATTGATACTAGTTGAGGTTCAGATTTGTTTTTGTTATTTTTCTTATAACAATGTATCTAAATAATATTATTTTCAGGGTATATTTTTAACAAAAGTTACTGAAGACGGTCCAGTAGGTCAAGCTGGTTTACTTATGGGCGATAAACTTATTTCTGTAAATGGAATATCATTAGTAAATTGTGAGCATAGTGATGCTGTATCTGCTTTAAAGAATGCCGGTGATAATATTGAAATGATTGTAATGCGTGAAATTTTACAATCATCCGATGATTATTTATTAAATAATGGAGATTCTATAATAAAAGAAGGTGAAAAATATTCTACAAATATCCAACGTAATGATAAAGAAGAAGGGAAGTTTGGTTTTTCAATTGCTGGTGGCAATCCAACAACAAACGCGAATGGAAATGAAAATTTTTATATATCAAAAATAAATGATGAAGATAAAAATAGTTCCTTAGCTGTTGGTGATCGTCTATTAGCAATAAATGGTTATAATACAGCTGATATTAGTCACGATCAAGCTATAGATATGATTAAGAATGTAGGGAATAATGTTGAATTAACACTTTATCGAGAAAAAGTTATAAATGGAAATCAAAATTCAACATCAACTATCATCGATAATACAATTGAAGTTTGTTAATAAAAACAAAAATTCTGTTTTTTTGCTTTTTAAAGCAAACATTCTTTTTGTTTCTATAGGAAATACGAGTAGAAAAAGGAAATGGACCGATGGGTTTAAGTATTGTTGGCGGTATTGACCAAGCATGTCCGCCATTTGGTATTGAACAACGTGGAGTTTTTGTATCAAAAGTAAATTGAATATATATTATTGAAATCTATTATATAATTAATTTTTTGACGAAAAGATTCTTCCGAATGGTTCAGCATCAAGAACAAGTCTTCGTATTGGTGATCGAATATTAGAAGTAAATAATCGTGTTGTATCACAAGCAACACATTTAGAAGCTGTACAAGCCCTTTTACAACCTTCAAACGAGGTTATTTTAGTTGTCCGTCATGAACCACAACCATCTGGATTAAAAGTTTGTTTCGAATCAAAGATTTTTTGTCTTAAATTTGTATTGAAATTTTTATTCAGGAAGTAATATTAGCAAGACAACCTGGCGAATCACTAGGCATTCGAATAAATGGTGGCATCGATGGTAAAAAGATTAATCCTGATGATCCAGAAGATGATGGAATATTTGTTACGGAAGTCTGTGTTCGATTTTTTCTTAGAAATTGTTTTTAACTTTCCTAAAAAATGTTTTTTTGTGCTTAAAGGTAAAAGAGGGTAGTTCTGCGTCAGCTATTTTAGCAGTTGGCACTCGAATATTGGAGGTAAGAAAATCAAAATCTAATTATTATCTCACCTCTTTTTCTAAACCACTACCGCCATGGTTGCGATGTTTTGCCTCATTCTTTACGTTATATGTTTATGTTGTTATGTTGTTAAAAGTTTATTTATTTAAATTATTATTTTCGTCCTTTTATATTTTAATTATATAATAGTAAGCATTTATCACGAGATTAAAAAAAAAAGATGGTTAATATGGTTATTGATTAACTTATCTATTTATTTCCACACGCAATGTTTCGTCTTTCAAGCTGCTACTGCTTCATGTATATTCGCCTGTATGCTTCATACTATCCAATATTCATATATATATTCGTCAAGAATATCGATTATTCTAGGCAGTCAATTGTTCTTGTTCGAAACGTTGGTTTTGTTTATCACATAAATCATCATCACCATCATCATCATCATCCTACAGTAATACATCATCATCAATATCGACACCTATTGATGATGTTTCAATAAGAGATTACTGTGAAACAAGTTTGGATGATATTGTTCATTTAAAAGGTATATTAACAATTGAAAAATTATCAAAACAACTACAACGTACTAAATCCAGTGGATATATACGAAAGAAGAAGCGTTTGGAAAAATCTAAAAAAAGAAAAACAAGATCATGTTGTTTATTAAAATTATGTAATTCAACGAAGAAAACTTTAAATAAAAATAAAAAAGATTTAACATTTACTAAGCAAATCTTAGCTCCAATTGTTACATTAAAAGATTTAATTTCTACTTCGCTTTCGCTATCGTCATCATTATCATTACAAAGTGATGCTAAATCAATACAACGCATACAAGATCTAAAACAATCGACAGCAATTTTAAATGAAACTCCACAATTATCTTGTAAATCGCTATCATTTGATCCACCATTAGCAATAATGTCAACTCCGAAATCGTTTCTTGTTCATTCATATACATCTGTATCAAATTATCGTATAAACTCACAGATGACTACTCGTCAATATTCACTTGAAGAACGAATTCATGACGAAGAATGTACTTATTGTTCAAATGATAATTCTGCATCTGTAAAAATCGATCCAAATAATAATAACTTCGAAAATTTATCTCTTCAATCTATGAATCTAATGCATGCTATTGAAATGTATTTATCGTCGAATAATTCTTCTTATGAATTATTTGATTTATCATCCATATCATCAGAGCAACATGTTACACTACAAGACACAAAACAATTAAGTTTATGTGAAATAAATGAAATCATTTATGCAATTAATTCCGATATTGAAAACGACAATGAACGTAATGAAATTCTTGATTCTCTTGCATCATCATTACGACAAGTAGCAGAAGAAATACCTCTTGTTACACAAGAGCAGCAAGCAATAGCTGCTAATCCTGCTGATTTACCAGAACAAGCTCCTGGACTTGGTCAGATTTTAGTTCGAGCTGTTATGTATGATATTGTGATGAAACTATTTAGTTTTTATTTACTTTTACTCATGTGCTATGGACATTGAATCTAAAAATTTTATCATTTTCATTGCTTTATATTTATATATATATATATGTGTATTAACGAAATATATTGTAATGAATGAGGCTAAACATCTGGCGGATAAAAACTTAGTTGTTTTTTCTTTTTCTTATTATTTTTCCATTTAATTAAATCTAGGTAAACAATCAAAGTTTATTTGGTGCTCATTTGGATGATGCTCAAAAGTGGCTCAGTACACCAAATGAAAATATCAATTTACTTATTTGTCATGGATTTAAACCTAAAGAAGTACATAGAATTTTTGTTTTTTTCAAATGCTCTATAAATCACATGGTGCTGTTTCTTTCGCAGGTAGTATCTGTAAATAATCCATCCTACAACTTAAGTCAACAATCAAAACTAAATGATGCTTTGTCACCCCCTATTTCGTCTCGACCATTATTAACCCAACAAATAATTTCACCAATCTTAGCAACAAAGTCCAATGGACTATTAAATTCATCTTCATCGAAAAGTGTATCGATTTCACCACAACTTATTAGTCCAAATGTAAGATTCAAATTTAAAAAACGTATTAGTAGCAGTTTTTCTTAAAAATATATCCTTATAGCCTCAACCACCACCACCACCACCACCACCTGTTCCTACAAAATCAAAATTTCGTCCATCGAATGCACCAATTACATCAGTTAGTGGTGATAATCAAACACCAACAACGAAAAAAAGTTCAATTTCTCCACGAATACAACCACAAAATGGTTTTGACTTTGATGATGTAAATATTACAAGATATAATGCATTTATTCTAGTTTTAGTAAATCATACGCTTTTTGCTTTATTTAGCTTGATCTATCTATAAATGAATCAGAAAAATCTTTTCATGATAAGAAAAAATTTTTTGAAAGTGGTTTAAAAGATTCTGAGCCAAAACCAAAACGTATGTTTTGCATTTGTATTCTTTTGGTTGTTTTTTACAACTGATTTTTTTACTTTTATTAGCTCGCCAGTTTAAATACATTAATGAACATGAACTATTACAAATGAAACAAGAAGAAGGTAATTTTTGAACAGATATTTAAGTTCTTTGAAAAAAATTTAAATTTAGAAAAAGAGCGTTAAGCGTCGTCTTTTGATCTAACACATTCTTTGTGATGTGATCCATACATCCGTCATACTAGAGTGTAAAGTTGCTAGTAGAACATTGAATTTAAAAATTCTAAGATTATCGATTCGTCGACCCGACTCTATCTGTACGGTTTGTCAAAACAAAAATTTCCGGATTCGATCGAGCCATTCTTTAATACTCCCGATTAAATTTTCTAATCAGAATCGAATAACCGCTCCGAAAGTGCAAAATGTTTTTTCCGATTTCTTTTTATACATCCGCCAACCAATGTATTCTACATATGTCTTAGATGACTAAAGCTCGACTAGTTACAAAATTTTCCATCTGAGTTAATATAGTAACTTTCCACACATGAATTCAGGATCAACTCTATTGAGTCATCTGCAATTATAATTTGAGTGAAAAATAAATAACGTCAAAAGGCTTAATTGATGAGTAAATCTTTATTTTTTTTTGCAGCTGATCACCCATGACGTCTTTGAATGACAATATTTAAGATTGTTTCTGGCAGTTTTTCACTTCGTATAATATCGATTTTTAAATCTGTTTTATTTTTAATGTTCACTTCTTGAAAAACATTTCCCGTCATTCATTAAAATATAATTATGCTCAATATGTTGCAATCTTTTCTTTTCAGCAAGTCTTTCCGTTAAAATAAAGCAATTAATCTTGGCCCTTCGACTGAAGCATAAGTTTTTTTTCTCGCTCTTATGTACTTCATGCCATTCATTTCAATTCTATTCACTGAGAAAGAAATCAAAACAACATAATATACGTCGTTATATATTGTTTCTATATATAGTAAATAATGTAGTAATAAAAATAACCTTATGAAGAAACCTTTTCAATTTGAAATAGCGTTATTTTAAGTAGATTTACTATACAGATTTTTGCGTGAGAAACGCAATTTCAGCACACTTGTGAAATATGATTCAGCTATTGGATCAATCATATTGACCACAATAATAAGCATATGTTGAAAAAAATAGAGATTACGATGTAATCTAGTTGTATAGATTTGTTTTATTCTGTGAAAGTTTTTGGGATTCTGACTTTACCGTACATATTCATTATCGTCATGTCACTCCAATAATGTAGGGTCAGCTTAACTTGAATAGCCTTTCTATAAAGGAAAACAAAGAAATATAATGAAGGTCTCAGCTTGAGGGAAGAGAATTCAATAAATTTTCCATGTAAACTAGTTCATTCAAATCTAATAACTACAAAATTTTTGAAACTAAAAACAATAACGTCATCTCCGATCGAGTACTATGGTTTCATTGGATACATTAGCTGAATAATTGTATATATGAATTGATTTCTTGTTCAAACATTGATTTCTAACATATTAGTTGATCTATTATGTTTCAACTATTGAATTTTCCGCAATTGTTCTTGTCAAAATCATGATAGCTAATAAAAATTCTAAATAAATTATTGAATTCAATTTCTTGATACAATACTAGTCTACCTATTATATAAGCTTCTAAATATAATGATGGTATAAGGCATATCTGAATTCTATTTATTAAACGATAATAATTTTATTCAAATGTCATCATAACCAATTAATTAATTATTCCGTAATACATAGGTTTCTTTATTGTTTCCAACTAGAGCAAAAAATAAAATCAATGGGCCCTACTGAAATACAGCAATCTCGAATAATATATGACAATGATTCAGAATCAATGCACACAACATTATCTCAATATCAAACACCAAATTATCTTGCCAAGTAAGAGTCTTTTTATGAGAAAATAAGACTAATACATCTATAAATAAATATACACATATATATTTATGCATACATAATTCTATGCAATAATTAGGCAAACATCACCATGGGGAAGGCGTGCGCGAAAAATATCGCTCACTAAGTTTTCTCTTTATTTGTGAGTGTAATTAATAATAAATATTTAATTGGGGCGCATAAATAACACTTGCTTTTTGTTTCTTTGACATGAATCTATCTAATTATTTGTTTGCTCGTTTATCCATTATAGGCCTGAAGAAGATGACGACGATGATGAATTCGTTCAACAACAACAGCAATCCCGAAATATTTCTTCTGCTACAAGGTAATTATAAGTTAAAACGCATGATATTGTACGCTTACATGCTAATTAGAGTAACCTTGCTCGAATATAATACTGCTTCTGCTCATAGTATGCTTTCGAAAATTGCTATTGGTAATTGAATTAATAAAATGGAAAAGAAAAAATATTCATGTATTGATTGTACTTTTTGTTTTTAGCAGAATCCGGTATGACTTAATGGAAAACGATAAAACTAAAAGTGATTTAGTATAAAATTTAAAAAAAAAATTATTCAATCACAAATACAATATTGAAGAACTTTTCTTACATATATTTATACAAAATAACTGTTTGTGTATTGTATATAGTGCTTTCTTTTTCGTTTCGTTTTTTTTCTAAATAGTGATGTTTGTCACTCTTTTTGTTTTGTTTCGGTCTAATAAATTGAAATTTAAGTCGTCATCTTGTTAGCAAAAAATAAATACAATTAAAAATACCGTTGTCCTTTTTCTTTCTTTTATTGTTTACTCTTGATATACTCGCATTCGTTCTTTTCTTTTCTTCTCTTCTTTTTTCTTCTTCTTCTAAAGTAAATTTAATGCGAATTCATTTATACTTGTTTTTTTGATTTCTATAGAAACTGAAAGTTATGTTTGTTGCTATATGATCTTCAAACATGCATTCTTTCTTCTTTTTTTTAATTTTTTGCTCCATGTTAATGGTGAAAGGTGAAGAATTGAAAGAGAAAAGTGAGAAAAAGAAATGTAAGAAGAAAAGAAAGGAGGCTAGTTAGTTGCTGTCAACGGCGTCCGACAGTGTTTCATTGTGTCGAACTATTCGATTGTATTTTTTTGCCCATTTAATTTCTAATAAATATGACATCGCAAAATGAAGTTGATGATATGATTAAACGTATACAGGCGTCCAAAGGTGTACAAGGTAAAATGATAAATGAGATGTGCTATGATTTCAATATATATTATTTCAATTTGTCAACAATGGTTCATCTAGACTTGTCTCTCTTTTTTTTTGTTTTGAAAAGGATTAATCATAATTGATTCTGATGGAATACCTATTCGTACAAGTATGGACAATGACACAACATTACACTACGCCGCTTTAATTAGTCAATTGACTATTCATGCTAAACGCGTTGTACGTGAGCTTGATTCGAGCCAAGAACTAGAACAACTTCGTAAGGACTTTAAACATCGTGGATATTTTACAAATTAGATGTCTATTTTTAATTGCTTTGTTTAGGTCTTCGTTCGCACAAACATGAAATCATCGTTGCACCCGAGAGTAAATACATAATGATTGTAGTTCAAGTGCCAGAAGCTCTTTAATGTAATAAGTTTCTTTGTGTTTTCTTTTTTATTAATTAAATATATTTTAAGAAAAAACTTCTTTTCTCACCGATGTAACATTCACCGGCAGAAAAGGCTAGAAGAATATAAAGCGCATTTAGCAAAGAATATAATCGTAGTGTAATCAAGTAAAAGACATGCATATATATTTGAGAATGAAAATAATAATAATAATGTGTATCTAATACGAAGAGAACCTGCTCTCGTATCAACGAATCATTACTATTACAAACATTACTCCTATAGCTAACGAAATAAAAGAGAAGAGAAGAAGAAAAATAAAAGAATGATCAGTCGATCAACGAACATTAAAGAAAAGAAAAAAAGCAAAGGCGAATATAAGAATCCAGAAAGGTATCTAACAAAAAAAGCTTATTGATGACATTGTTGGAGTTATTAAACTACAACATTGTGGTTCATTGTTTAGACCGAGTACATCATTAATATCATCAATTGAAGGAAAATCATGAATCCATTTGATTTTCTCAGATTCATCAATGTCATTAATATATGGATAGAATTCATCTGTATAACCAATTTCTTGTGTTGGTGATGCTGATGATGCCAAGCTCTCTGATGAACTTGTATGTGATTCGTATAAATCATTCGCTATTTGAGGAGATTGTTGAATTGTATCGCCCATACATGAAGGCTCACTTTTCACTGTTACTTGATCTATTCGTCGACGTTTTCGTCGTTGAGGTAATATTGTTGTTGGACAAACCGTTGGAATATCGTTTAAATTCAAACATGGTTCATCTTTTGCTAGAAACAGTACAAAATTAAGATGAAAAATAAATCAATAAAATTTTACTTACCTAATAAAATATTTGTTGTTGTGAAAGTATTTAAATCCATAGCCGACGAATGTGTGAACTCTAGCTGAATAGTAGTTTTTAATCGTTCAAGATTTTGTTTATTTGCATATACGAAAAAGTCATTGTTCGCTAATGGACTGAACAAAAAATATAAGAAAAGATTATTTTTATGTCTCTCGTTTCTTTCAACATTAAATTAGATTCTCACTCAATTAGTTGTGCTAAAAATCCAAGTTTCATTGCTCTACGTCGACCTTCAATTAACATATGAGTATTGCAAACAAAAGTGAGACGATCACCATCACGAGTATATAGATCAAGTACATTCATCACCGTATAATGTTGACCTAAGACTAAGAAGTAAACAAAATTAAATTAAAAAGTATCTTTTGTTATGAATAAAATCTTACTGCAACTTTGTCGTGCTTGTTCTAAGATTTGTATATGTTCAGTAGCTAAAAACCGATTAATTGGTTGATCTATTAGTTCTTCAGCTTTATAACCTAATAGTGATTCAGTACTAAAAATAAAAAATACATTTTAATTCAAACATAAGTAACAAAAACAACTGACTTAGACGATATTTCGCGAATATTTAATTGTTCAGAAAGTACAAATCGAAGCGTTGTTGTACTTGTAGAACCAACACTATTTGTTGGAACGTTTGGTATACATGAAAGAATTTGTTCGCATCGTGCAATAAATAATCGCTCATATTGGTTTGTATTCTCCTCATTGTTTATAGAAAAGAAACGACCTGTCATCAGCATCGACTAGGAAAAAAATGCATTTCTCTTTTTAATTTTTTTTTGATATTCTATCTTTAAAACAAACTTACTTTTTTTTCAGTACGATTTCGACTAGGCCTTTTCCCACGTGGTAAATCCCATGTACAAATAATTCGTTGTTCAACATTCGTTGGTGTGGAAAGCATTTGACGAATAGATTCATGATCATCTTTACTTACACAATTATAAATGCTTGTCAATTGAGGATATAGTGAACACTTAAAATACAAAAACAAGAAGACTATTGTAAAACAAGCATAATTTGTTTCTAATTATTGTTACATACAACGTTTTTACGTAAGTAATATTCAATACTATCACTCATCAAAACGATACGACCACTGGTGTTTAGCACAACAACAAAGCCGTTGAGATCATCTGCCACCGTAGAAGTTTCAATACCAGATAATAACTCAACATTTTCTTGATAAACCAGATAATTAATTTATGTTTTTGTTATTGTTTTCTTTTTAAATTAAACACTTACTATTAGAATTATTAGAAGGCCAATATTTTTGCCGAAGAAGGCGTGCCAGCGTCAAGCTAAGTATATCATTTTTATTTAATTTATTCTCACCATCATTATTAGATGGATCTTTAACTAGTTGACCTAATGCTTCCAGCGCTCGACTTGTTTGTCGACGTCGCTTATGCGGTGTACTGTTAAATTCTGTTGTAGAATGTGCAACACAATTAGCTGTCAAAGCCGAACCCTATAATACAATGAATCATTGGTAATGAATGTGTTTATATTTATGCCATGAAATAAATATGTATTAACCTTTTGAGTACGTTGTCGAGACATATACTTAGCGCGAAAATCGTTCAACGACAGATATATCTTCGAAACTGACCAGCAGTTGAAGAGAGTACAAAAACGAAAGAGCTAATTTATTCAAAAAATATGCGCACGCGCAGTAGCAATGTAAAAGAAAAATGACACTATTGAAGATTGAGTAACGACATCGTTACCTTTTTTCTTTTCTTCTCTCTTTCTCTCTTCCACTTTTTATTTCGCTTGCTCTCTCTCTCTCTAATATTTTTTGTTGTCGACCTTTGCGAGATATTTTTCTTATTTCGTCGTTACTTTTACAGGATTTACCTGTAGAAAAATATGAGACCATCTTATTTATTCTCCAATGACGTCGACCACCCACTTGTTTACGATGGATGTTTTTCGTCGTGTTCTCATTACTTTTTTTTTCTAAATGTACAGCAATCAAACGACTCAAAAATATTCAACACAGAAAAAAACGAAAGCAGCTAGAATATTAGAGCGTATCGTAATTTACCGGTATCGATGAATCATAGTATTGAAAATAACAGCTAATGGCCTGACTCGATATATGTCCTTGTAATGTCGAAAATTACTCATAGGAATATAATTCGTAAACATCAATAGTTATCTTAGCGATCAATTTGACATGTCTTTTTATAGAAAAAAACAATAGTAGCAATAAATATAAAATGAAGATTCTTATACGTATATCTTGCAGCATTTCATATACTGCTATTTGTTGTTTTGAATATATATATTAATAAATTTTTCGTTGGTTTACTACGAATTTCTATTTGTAATACACGAAAAACAAAAACAAAGAGATAATGGGAAACAACATTAATAAACATATATCGAATATTGTTCATCAAATTTCTTTTAGATTGAAATACAGATTTAAAAAATAAAATCTTTGTTACATTAAATAATGTTTAATTATAGTTTAACTTGAAATTTGCTGGTTTATGATTAAAATATCTACATTTTGGATTGATGAATGGACTTAAATAAATCAGATTTTATTTATTTGAAAATTCTAATAACTATGTCAAACAAAAATATTTATAGAACATCATTCATCAATAACAATCCATAAAATAAATTCTACGGAGAGAAAAATGACGTAATCCGATTTCGAAAGAGAAATCTACTTAAATTATTAGGTTTTATTCATAGAAAAACAACAAATAAATGTAGAATATAACTTCCATTCTCCAATCTGGGCAGTACTTTAAGAACACAGCTAGGAAGATTTCTTTCTACTCGAGAAATGAGTGCCTTTTTACACAACAAACATCCTGTACATGGTGACATACATATGATGTCTGTGTTGTTTTTTTTGTTATTATTAACCATAGTGGCACAGAAGCATTTCAAATTATGTACGTTGAGTACTGTTCTTTACAAAAGTTAGTGAATACATATATATATATGTAATAACTAGTCAGAGTTAGAAGTTTGACTGTATTAGATCGTTGGCAAAATAAAAACAATAAGGAAATAAGATGCATCTCTGTAAAAAAAAGAGAGGGAAATTGCTAAAAAGAAGTAGACGCATTTGATTCTTGCGATTAGTTTCTATGCCATCATCATATTATTGATATATATCAATATTAGTCTTTGGCTTAAATACAGACAAGATTACAAGATCACTACTAGAATAAAATTAGGAAGAAAATATTAAAATATCAAATGGAACCTACGTGTTTGTTTTTGCTGTTAGATCAAATTTGAGTTAGGAAGCCAATTGTTGACGAACATCATCGTCAACATTCGCTATAACATGAATTGAACGATATAACCATATTTGTATCTGCATATTGTTTTAAATGTGCAACAATATTATCTATTAACATGAGCACGAGCACGATCATCTAATACTTTCTAAAAACAACAAGACATTGATTATTTTCTGTTTAATTCATCGTAAATATTTATATTTTACGTGATAAAACGAAGCTAGTGATTGTGCAAGGTTATTATCGTCATTTGCTTCATGTCTTTCAATCCTCCATGATACGAATGTTGAACTTTTAAGATACTTAAAATTTGGATAACCAACTAAAATAAAATGCAGAGAAATTAACTCTTTTTCTTTCATCTATCTTATTTATGTTACGTTGATTATGTTAAAATTGAATTGCATCAATCAAATGAACATGCACAAATTCTAACGCTTTTATTTGTTTCAGGATCACTTATTGAAATGGGCTGTCCCCGATTCGGTCCGAATCGGTCCTTTTCATTTTCGGTCCCATTCGATGATCTCTCACGTCGGTCCTATCTTAATTCGGTCCTTATTACTTGATTCTCATTTCGGTCCCTCTTCTGTTCAGTTATATTTCATAAAATAAAAACAAAAGGAGGAATATTTAATTATCATCGTCATCGTTGCTCATTGGTTAAGAACCTATATCATATTCCAACTTAAACCAAACGATGTGTCGGAGATTATTTCTTGGAAACATATTATATTAGAAAAATGAACAGCAAGTTAGAATTCACAACTACTAATCGAAATGCACTTGTACTTAACTATCAAGGTTATCACTATACAATTAAAAGGCAATATAAAGAGACGAACGAATGGCGGTGTCGACAAAGACCATGTACAACTTCGTTATCATTATGTCGTGCTAACATATCCATGATTCGCGAACCTAGTCATCATACCTGTACACAATCTTCGCCAAAAAAGCTCGTTCTTGACGAAGCAATATCTCGTATGAAAAAAAGAGCAGGTGAAGAAACTTTACCAATCCCCCAAATATACTCACAAGAAATAATAAAAGTTCGTGTCAATAATCCTGATATGAACACTGGTACATTTTTTCCATTGTTGGATAGTATTGATTCAAGTTTATATCGTTACATACAAATATGAACCACTATAATTGGTTATATTAGGACCGAAATGAGAATCAAGTAATAGGGACCGAATTGATAAAGGACCCAAGTGAGAGACCATCGAATGGGACCGAAAAGGAAAAGGACCGATTCGGACCGAATAGGGGGTAAACCATTGAAATAAAAAGATAATTTGAACCAAAAAGATCAAAATATGTAATCGTATAAGAAAAAACGATAATCCTAGTGAATCAATGGAAAATTTATTGAAAAATTAAATTTTCTTTTGTATTTGTCAAATCGAATAGATTGAATAGCATTCTTTTGTGCTTTCGCATAAGTGATAACCTAAATAAGATGTTTTTCAAGGAAATTTATTTTTTATTTATTTTTTCTTACTTGACAATATACTGTTCAATTCAGATAATCTTCTTTGGTAATTACATTAGAATGATCTACTAGAGAAAAGTCAAGTTGCTCGGCAACTAATATTTTTTCTCGTTTGGACTCAATTTTTTTATACCTGGATCATATTAATTATATGTTACGTGAAAAAGCATCAAGTAGAAACGAAATTTATATATTTGTAACAATCATTTACTTGAAAATGAAATTTAACCCAAACAAATTGATCTGGCACACCATAATCAGAATGAAGAAAGCAAAAATAAAGAATTTACAGATATTGTTCTCGGAATTTTGAATATTCTACGCAATATTATTCTTATTTGATGTGTTGTTTGTGGAGTACTTGCAAAAAATATCAAACCGCGTTTGGAACTTTAAAATGCGTTCGATGATTACATTTTTGAGCATGAATAATTCCATGTTGATATCCTTGCGAATTTTTGATGAATATAGCATTAATGTTCATTTTTGATCGAAATTTTAATACTTTCTATACAATTAATATATGTATTAAATTTTAANCTTTTGCACCTTTTTTTAGTACGTTGACTTTGCAAATATTTCATGTGTCATCATTAGCTTTGAATACATCGAAATCACCACCAATAAAAAAATTCGGTTGATTAGCTCTTTATTTTTTTTAATGATTCATCAAATAGTTGAATACAATTGTTTTTATTTGTTCTCTTCATAGAGTCTAGCCTTCAAGCCCAAGAAGACTATTGAAGAATGGTTAAAATGTTAGAATATATTCAGCTTGTTAAATATGCAGAATATGAGTGATGCAAATGTACTCAGTGTACTTCCACTGGTCAATCGTAGTTCTTCTTCCTCTAGATAGTGACACTGCGTGAAGAACGCTTTTTTTCTCTAACTAAAATAGAAAGGAGAAAAAAAAATATTTACTGCGTCATACTTCATCAAGTTTGATCGCTAGAGATGATACATCACCTGTGAAAATAAAAGTAATTAAGAATTTTAATTTATCAGGAAGTTGTGTTTTTATACTCGAATGGGCACGTGATTAGGGTATAAAAATGAAATAGAACAGTCAAAAATGTAATTGCCAAAAGTTGGAAAATAAATTATTTCAAATAGTTTTCCTCGCAAATCCATCTTAGTAAGAAATGTAAAATATAATAGGATATACTAGATAGCTCCAAAAAGAAATATGAACTGAAATATTACTAATATATTTCAGAATTTCGTTTTCTTTGTCGTTTGCCATTGATTTCTCTTCTTATTATTATTATCATGACCATAGCTTAATTGAAAGCAAAGTTTTGATAGAATAGCACACATGAAATTCTTTGAAAGAAAATGAATTATTCTCACTTCTTCTACGAAGATGAAATCAGGAAATAGCCTTAGAAGTTACTCTATGATGCACATCTAAACAATTGATTTTCAGGCAGACTATTGACAATTATTGATACTCTTCTTATTTTCAACAAGACCCCTATTAAAAGATAAGAATAGAAATCAATTTTTTGTGTCACTCGTTAGAACTCCAACAATTTTACTCCTTTTCCGTTTGCTATACTATAAGATAACGATGCATCCTACAAGAATCGGTCTTGTCAAAAAGAGTAAGTCTATTATTCTTCATCATACTTATATTTAATTGTTAGAGTTCGACTTGATTCCATTTTCAAACTCCGACCAGAAAATAACTTCTCTAATGTATCATATTCGAAGCGAGATTGACATTAATAAAATCAGCACTTCTTCAATTTCCTACAAAATCTTGTGAAAGTATTTACAGATTTTCCCGTTTTTCCTATTTCTCAGAAGATAAAAGTATTTAATATCAAAAATGAATTATATTGGTTTGGTTCATTACAATCTTACTTGAGAAAAGTTTGATGACCAAAAACAAAAACAAAATACTTCTATCCAATCAAACATTTTTGAGATCAATAAAACCACGAAGCTTTCTTTCAAAAAGACACTGTTTGATACTGTGTTACTTTAGTTTCTTGCATTCTTTTCTAATCGATGCTTTAATGTACGCTTTTACAGGCAAGCCTCGTATAAAAATTTTTTATACACTTGCATAACAGATATTTTGAAATGTTAATCAGTCTTAGTGATAGAAAATAGACGAATTATGTCATTATTTATGGTCCATTAATTATCAGAGGTATCCACAGTCCAAGATCTATTGCACCGGTCTACCCTCTGGACACCTACGGTATGAATATCATTCAAAAACAATGTATGAGTAATTCCACAAATCAAGGATTTGATGACGACTAATCGCAGTCCGATTTTTATGTACAGTTCTTGTGCATAATTAAAAATATAGTTTTAATCGCATCAGACCAAAGAAAACAATTACAGATTTAAGTAACAATATAAAAATTTATCATAAAACTATACTCTGTCGAGCAAAAGAGAGAAGAAGCGCTCTTTAGGGTCCACTTTGTTTCAAATAAATATTTTATTTTTCATTAACAAATAGGTTTACCGTAATGAAACATTCTAACAACTATTATAGATTGAGTTTTCCATTAGCAATATTGACGGATTATGAAATAGAATAGAAACCATAATGCGAAACAATATAATAATCGATACTATTGCATTTTGTTGAAACAAAACTAATCATAGGAACTACGGGAACCATTTATCTGTAGAATATCATTGGTGCTAACTCATAAACGTGGGCGAAAGATCGAGAAAATATGGCACCTGTATCTAGTAGTTTGTGTGTGGGTGTACTTGACAATCGATTTACTTTCTCCTTCTGAATAATATGAAACGATTGCGACATATGTTTCTATAGTTATTTTGGTTTTTTCATTAGTCCACTGTCTATGATATAAAAGAATTAGCTTTCAATTATGGAACAATAACGTAATCGTTTGAACTACAATGAAATTTTGTGGTGATCAAAAGAGATCCAACATATTATTGAAAAAGAATATCACAGTAGTTCTTCGCGAATATGATTCAGTAAAGTCTAATAGACCCGACATTTTCATATGTAATTTTCAATGTTAATTATCCAACTATAAATGAATAAAAAATTATAGCTATTACCAGTTAAATTGAAAAAGATTCTTGTGTTGAATTTCACAATAATTATTTTAAAGCAAAATTTGACTCACTACATTGATCCCTTGAATGCATACTATGAAAAAACCTCTCAAAACGATTGCAGAGTATAAAATCAAAAATACAAATTTTTTTTCTCATATTTCAACACGGCTTGCCTTAACTAATTATTAACGTAGCGAAGTAAAACAGAGAGATACAATACCAAGCAGAATTTTTCGCAAGATTCCTACATATTCTATTAGCAATTTCATATGTTAAGTTGTTTACTTTACAAACATTTATAATCCCATGATTATCGTATTATAACTATTTCACATAGTATTTCTTTTTTTATTTCATCTCTAAATGCATCATTCTCCTAATTTATGTTTCTCTAAATAACATCGTTTTATCTTTACAACGATGAATGATAATCAATAGATTCTAGTTGAATTCTCTTGTTCTATAATAAAAGAAACTATTCATGATGCCATGTCCACTAATGCCAATAAAGAAGATTTTTATTGCAAGGAATAAAAGTAATAGGCAATGAAAAATATCAGCAAGAAGCAAATCGAACTTTCGAGCCAGATGTAATAGTTGGTTGACTAGGACAGAAAGATCGACTAGGTTTAGAAGAAAAAACAGATGAAACAATATAGAATCATTCATTATATATTAGAAAAATACCTAGTTTGGATATCACCGTTGAGTACAGTGGCTTTAGTAAATGCCCATGTCGATGAATACCATGATGATGATATTATATTGTTTGTTTTCTGGAAATCAATATCAATAGCTGTCACGTCACCAATATCTTCAGTTAACGGAATGAGACGATTTTCAACAGAGCCACGCTTGAATGTTGTTGCATTACTAGATAATTGATTCGAATCCGAAGGTTACTCAATCTGACAAGAATTTTCAGATACATACTCATCAAAAGTAACGGTAATCGTACGAAGTGTACCTGCAAGTGTAACAGTTACTTTACCACGTGTTTGTGAATAATCTGAGCCTGATTGAAGAGTGATTTGATAGTGATTTACTATGATACAATAGGAAAATATTTCATTTTTAAATGTATTCTTGTAGCATGATAGAAAACTTACTGCAATATGGAAAGGCATTGGCATCTTGAGTTTTTAAGTACATATCACCTTGAGCAGCAGAAGGTGAAGCCCAATAGCCCATACGATTACATTGATTGGTACTACTATTGCATTGCAATGAACATTTACCCGCATTAAAATCATCAAAATTAGGACAAGGATAACCGACATATGGACATTGATTACGAACTGAATCAGTAAAGAAATACACTGCAGCCAAATGACTACATAATGCTGTTACCATGAAACCTACAACATAAAACTGAATGCATCTAGTTTTGTATTAATTTAACGATTTACCATCAATATTCATTGTTCCGATTTGAAAAAGAAGATTCCAAATTTTGCCTGCTGTTTTCGAACACTTAGGTTGATCCAAACCACCATTGGGATAGAAGTCAACATGACCCATTCGTTGACGAGCACCTGAAAACATACAGTTACATAATATATTCAACTGAAAACATCATGAAAACGATTTGATATTAGTTACCGAGCCCAAGAAGAAGATTATGAGCACCATCTGTATGAATAACATCGACGAACAACGCATCAGTAGGATCTAGACGAACTACTGGATCAGTATTTTCAAAATAAGGACCAGCAGGATCCAATCCTATAATAATTGTGTAAGCTATAACATAAATTAGACATAGTAAATATTTACCAGTAATTCGGCCCAATCCTGGAACTCGTGCTCCAGCATAACCTGCAGTTTGAGCACCAAGAGAATGACCAATAATATGAAAATCCGTTGCCTTAGATCCATGATCCTTAATAAAATAGTTGATAAACAAAGCAACTTCAGCACCAACCACTTGAACATTTGCCGTCGCTTTCTCATATGGAAAACCATTTGCTTTTGTCCAATCAACCAAAATTACATTAACATCATCCTAATACGTATTATAAGTACATAGATCGATATTGGAAAAAAGAACATATCGATCTGCAAATACGTACTACATCAAGTATGGCATTCTTCATATCTATCCACCATTGTGTATTACCAGCATCAACAAAACCATGAATTAAAAATTTCGTTGGTCGACTAGCACTCCATGCACCAAGACTTGTGTAGCGACTGATTTCGGTGCGAGTTTTACGTGTATCTCGCGTGTATAAATAAAATTTAGTACCAATTACACCAGCCTAGAAATAAAAGAAACATAATGTTGTTGAATAAAAACAAAAAATATGAATTCATCATGAAACTATACTGGATCAGGTAAGAGTGCAAATGGACGTTGTAATGTTCCACCTAGTTACAAAACAATTATTGATTGATAATTGATTAGAAAAATTGTTTTTACCAAATGGTTTTGCTGTAGTAAAACATCCATATTCACCATAGCAAACGTCAGACGCTCGTTTACTATGAACTATATTTATAGAGATTTTAGAGTCAATTATATTCAAATAAAAATATATTAACCTGGGAGAAATTCATCAGCATGAGCTGCTAAGACAGACAGACATACAAAGGACACAGTAATGCGAAACAACATCATAGTGAATGCTCACACACCTACTAACTTTCCTTGTCAGAAATCGATTAAGATTATATAAAAAATATAATCCTCATAAGATTATTTTGTCGAAATCCAATGATAACCTGAGAAATTTGACCATCTGTTTATAACGAAACATGTGGCATTTAATAGAATTGTTTTGCTGCTTTTTACTCTTTTTAAGATAACAACTAAGATAATTGAGTCGGGTTTGTTTCACATAATCATTCTTTTCGTTTCAAACATTATGATGAAAAAACCTTATCTAATATTTATTGTTAGACTACTCAATCTTTTCGATATAGTTAAAATGCAGGATAAAAGCTCCATATTAATTTTGTTTTTAATATAATATACCTATACAATATTGTTAATAATACTTCAAGGATTGTTTCATTAGCAAGAATAAGATATCACAATATCAACAATATTGTAGCATCTTTACTTTAGTATTATGATTCTGGATTAACTACTGATTAAAACTAAATGAATTCGACTGTAAAACAGAACTCGCTATTGGGATTAGACATTTTCCACCAGGAAGAAAGCTTATTGAGTTCTGAACTAAACGATTTGATTTACAACACTATATAGTTCCTACGTGAGATACTCAAACAAAACTGAATTCTCGTCCTATGAAATCTAAATTGAAGATATACATCAAAATTATTTATTTTGTTGTTCAGCACGTGATACACAACACCAAATATTATATGAATATAAAAACTTATATGTGGATATCGATTTCTCAAGTCTAAAGCTTAGTAGATTTTCCTTACACCGTTTCTTGTATAACACTGGTGACTTATAGAAAGTTATTCCGATAAGAAGTCTTCAGCATATTTTATTGCATCATATCATCAAAATTAATGTTGCCTTAAATGAATCAAGTTAAAAGCAAATTTAGTTGATATTCACAAAATATTTTCTCCTCATGAATTATACATGCCTGAATGAAACTTATATATGAAAAGAAGATTGTAAAATAGAATCATTTTTACTGTTCATATGTTCAATAATCATTTCGAATTTCTATTCTATCAAAAAATAATTCAATAAAAATCGCGAAAGATTTTCACTGAGAAATCTTTTTGATGGACCCAATTAAATAGAATCTTTTTGTAAAGTCTTTTTGTTTTAGTATATGTTCACAAACGCACACACATACACAGAAAAGAAATGCACAACAAGCTAACAAATCAGACATATATGAAAACAATAATATTAATAGGGCTTCGGACGAACACCAGTTGGATTCATATAGTTACCCCTAAAAGAAAGCAAAAAATTATAAATAAACATCTGTAAAAAGAACAAAAACAGCACTTGCCTATTTAAAGCAATTCTAGGTAATTCTTTTCGAACACCATCTCGTTGAACTGCATTGCCGATAATCGGTGTTCCACTAAATGATATAAAAATGAATGAATGAATAAAAATTGATCAAAATAAATATTTCATTTATTACTAAGCAATAGGAGGAGTAGGTAAAAGACCACGTTGCTGTTCTGGTGTTTGTCGTAATTTAAATAATGAATGATTCAATTGGCGAGATAAACCATGTGTTGATGAAGATATTGTTGCTATTGGGTTAGCTGTTGTAACAGGAGTTGATGTTATTGTTGATATTGTGCTTATAGCAGTAGTCGATGACGACGGTGTTGTTGCTATAGGTGCTACGGTTGTCGCGGTTGTTGCACCGTCAGTTACCGTTGTATTAACAATATTATTTGTATTTATTGGTTTGACCATTGATGGTGTATTCATTGGTGGTGCAGCAGGATTGAATGGTGTATTTTGTTTTTGCATATTGTACATACGCCTTGGACATAATGTAACACGAATTTCACGACCAAACAATTCTTTTCCTAAAGATAAATGACAAATGTTGAGAAAAGATCTCGAAAAGTTATAATATCTTAATTACCATTAAAATAACTAATTGCCGTTTGACACGACTCGGGACTGATAAATGTAATTGTAGCTTCACCTTTTCCTTCACGTGTTTGCCGATCTTTATAAACCCAAATTTTCGGTTTCGGTGAGCGTACATCAACCTAAATAATGTCACAATAAATAAATATATAGAAACAAAAGATTAATAAAAATAAATCTCCCACCGGTGCAATAGGTCCACATGCAGCACCAAATACTTCGGCTAATGTTTCATTTTGAATTTCTTTTGGCAAGCCAGTTATATAAATGACATGTCGAAGAAGTGCATTTTCATCTCCAGGTTCTATTAACATATTCAATATTGAAATATAATCAAATTAGATAAATAAAATCATAGATGTAACGATGTTAGAAAACAAAATGAAATGAAACGAAATAAACAATAACGCTAACGAAGTAATAGAACCAAATTAAAACAAATATCATAATAGATAAAATTTCTCAACGCTTCACAGAAAGAACGATGAACATCATTTGATCTTTTAATATTACATATATGCACACAAATAGAACAAGGAAGAATTCTTCTATCTGATGGTTTATTTTGCTTTATTCTCTTCAAGTCTCTTGTGAAAGCAAAAACACAAAATAGAAACTGCTGAGCGGAAATAAAGAAAAGAAAAACAAAACAGAATATTACTTACCATCAAGTTCACGTTGATAGCCCCCTCGAGGTGGCAAACTGGAATACACAAGAAGATAGTAGAACAATGTTTGTCGTGAAGTTAAATTGTCAAACACAAAAAGAAAAAAAAATAACAAAAAGAACAACACAAAATGCTTTTTTCTTTGTTTACAGAAAAAAAGGAAGCTTTTTTAACAAAAATATATATGACGCAATTTTTGGTACATATGCAGTACTAAATCAACCTAAAATTAGATAAAAGATTTAAAATTGAAGTGAGCAAATAGTATATATATACATGTATAAATTTATACATATATATATATACACCTATATCTGCTATTGTATTTCAGTCCTAGAAAGCACAAAGATTGAAATATTAACCGATCCAAAAGTGTTACATCATAATAAACACAACATAGTCAATTGTTGTTTTTCGCCGAAACATTAAGAACAAAAACTTAGAGAAATAAAACAATACGACAGAGCGATAGAAAAACAAAATATTTAGAAAAATAAAGCAGAATATTTTCTTTTTTATTGCCGAAAAATTCACTCACTGATAATGCATTGCTTGCGCTTGGTGTGGAACATAATGCATTGGCTGAGGTATTTGCGTTGGTGGATAATAATCAGGTCGACGTGGAATCATCCCAGCTGTAGATGGTGGTGGACCATAAATATGAGATGGAGGTGGAGGATGTGTGCCAATCGCTCCTGAGAGATGACTACCTGGTGGAACACCATATGTTCCATGTGGTGGAGCAGCAGCAGGATAAGTCGGATAGGCACTTGCCGATGACGAACCATTAGTAGTCGGTACTGATTTGTATGGAGAATAAGTGGCACCTGTTGGAGGTGCGCCAACATATGCACCTGTTTGAAAAAATTCAAAAATACAATTATTCAATAAAGT
The DNA here is from genome assembly GCA_900239745.1 of Rotaria magnacalcarata. Lineage (NCBI taxonomy): Eukaryota > Metazoa > Rotifera > Eurotatoria > Philodinida > Philodinidae > Rotaria > Rotaria magnacalcarata. Next base: position 315,179 of record OENM01000001.1, read on the forward strand.
TAACAGAAATAGCAGCACCATTTGAAGCGTAATCATAAGATGCATAGTGACTAGCTGCAGATGATGTTGGTGGTGGTGTAATACGTCTTGAATCATATGCATAACCAGTGCCTGTTGGCGATGAACCATAAGATGGTGGATACGAAGTTTGACTTGTAGCTACTGGTGTAGCACCAGCACCAGTTGCTACTGGAGGATAACCATAAGCTGCAGCGGCATAGCCAGCATAAGGATCTACACTTGCATATGGCGAAGCAGTTGAAGGAGCGCCTAAAAAATAATGATTTTGAAACTTAATGAATTCTATCAATTTACTTGTAGGATAAGGTGCAGAACCTGCATAACTATCATATGCTCCTTGTGGCGCATACGATGCACTGGCTTCATAACTTGCATAAGTTGGATAGGCAGCTGTTGAAATTGGATCGTATGGATAATCATAAGCTGAATAATCGTATCTAAAAATAAAATTTATTTTTTTTTATTTTCAAATTGCTGAAAGAAAAACTACGTACGCTGGTTGAGCAGTAGCCATCGTTTCAAAAAATAGATTTTCTAAAACTGAAAAAAATGTCTTTCATTGATATAACAAGAAAAAAAGATGTAATCGACATTGATTATTTAAAAAATTTGTTCGTCAAACAGATTTATTTCATGTTTTTGCTATATCAATAGCAACACCTTGATGAATATATTTTTCATCTTTTAATACATCTAACATAAAACGAGCCACATTAGCTCTTGGTATTCGATTGCCTGTTGATTGATCAGGAAAAAAATAATCATTTTCTTGAACTTTAACTGGTTTTTCTAAATGAAATAATTCAAAAAACACAAATTAAAATAATAAAACTAAACATGAAATCTTTTTTTGTAACAAACCAATTATAGGCTCGTCAAGTAAACGAGGTGGCCGAACAATTGTATAATCTATATCTTGACATTCTTTTTCAAGATATTGTTCCATAATAAACATTGAATCAAGATGACGTCCAATCATTAGACGAATAACAGTTTTAAATATGAATGGATATAGTGCAGGTTGATCTAAATTTTCACGAATTATATAGAAAAGTAAATATTTCAATAACAAAAAGATTTACATTTCGTATAAAATGAAGTCATACACACTAATCGTTTGACTTTGGCATTGCGCATTGCATCTACAATTGATTTCATTGAATCTTCATAAAATGTCATTGCAGAAATTTGAAGACCACGCTGACCGAGTGCTGATAAAACGGCAACACATCCACCCAGATGTTTAGCTAGTTCAGATGAATTCATTAAATCACATTTTACAACCTAAAATAGTCATTTAAAATTTGTTTTTTTTCAAACATCCAATGAAAGTTATTCAAGTAATTTACCTGGAGATTTTCATGTTTAATATGTGCTAATTTGTCTGGATTTCGTACAGGTGCAATTACTTTATAATTAAATGCTAAAGCTTGTTCGACAAGTTGTAAACCAGTATTTCCTGTTGCACCTACAATCACTATATTTTTATTTGTAACATCAACTGACGTCGCCATTGTTTGACCAAAACACAGATAAAAGAATGAATAAATGAGCGAATACGAGAAAAAAATAAATACTTGCGTTGGCATTTTTATGCAACCAATCATCTTAATTTCATGCGTGACATCTATCACATGTCATATTTCATGCAGAGGTTATTCTATGGCAACAGATTTCATGAAGACCGAAAGATTTTATTTCTTATTCTATACTTCAAAAAAGAAAGACAAGAACTCTGTTACCTTGATCTCTATTATTGTAATGGATTTATTTACGAGTCAAAGTTACGATAGCGACAATGATCAAACAAATCAACAACCACAAAGTGGTCTCGAAGAGACATTAAGAAGTAATCATAGTTCAAGAATGGATTTCAATAAAAATGGAATATTTGTTGAGCGTGCACTTGCTTTGATTAAACCAGATGCTGTTAATAAAGCTGATGATATTGAAGCAATTATTCTTAATCATGGTTTTTCTATTCTACAAGTTTGTGATTTATACAAGACAAAATATACAAGAACATATTAGAATTAATTGACTTTTGCTTGATTTTTATTTAGAAACGACGTGTGACATTGACAGCTGAACAATGTTCAGACTTTTATAGTGAACACTATGGAAAAAAGTTTTTTCCAAGTCTAGTTGCTTTTATGACAAGTGGTCCAATAGTTGCTATGGTTTTATCAAAAGAAAATGCAATTCAACAGTGGAGAGAATTGATTGGACCAACAAATTCAACTGTTGCAAAAGAAACACATCCTGATAGGTTAATTTATTAGTTTTATCGAATTTGTTTCGCTAACAATCATAATTTTTCTTTCGCTGAAAATAGTATTCGAGCATTTTTCGGAAGCAATGAGCAAAAGAATGCAGTACATGGTAGTGACAGTGTAGTAAGTGCCGAACGTGAAATTCGGTTTTTCTTTCCCAATTGTAAGTAGATATCAAAATAGAAAACTAGATGAATTATAATGAGTTTCGTTTTTATCTATGAAGGTATTGTCGAACCAATTCCAGTTGGACAACCAGCCAAAGATTATCTTGAACAAAATGTTAATAGAACATTGATAAAAGCATTGACAGCTTTATGTAAAGAAAAACCCAAAGATCCAGTAGTAAGGTTTACTTAAATACAACAATCATTGTTAATTTTCGTATTTATAAGATATGGCTAGCAGATAAATTAATGGAAATGAATCCATATAAACCAAAATTAAGTCAAATAGAAGTACCATTATCTTCTGATTGATATAAAAATCTTATTATAATGAAGTGTAAAACAAACAATTATGATTATAATGTTATAACTGATTCGTACTTCGATTTTGTTTTGCTTTCAGAAATAGAAAACGAAAAACAAACTGCAATAAGCTCTCATTAAATAATAATCTCACATATTCTAGATTTTATTTGATTAGTTATTCAATTGTGAATATTTCACATTTGATTATAAGACTTTCAATTAATATCTATTTCAATTTTTACTTTCCATTACTAGAGAGTATCATCACAAGTTTTACTCTAGAATTGACATTGAACTATGGTAACATGAGAGTAATGTTAGTATTCCCATTTATTACAGAAAAAATTTGATGTTTATAATACAAAGATTCATTGATGAATAATCTTTAGTCAAAATAATCACTCCGAAAAACTTTCACGCATATATTAGTTATCGGATTAGTGCATGTAAAATTGATTTGTTTCTCAAGAAGATCAAATTCAGTTATTATTATTATTGAATTGAAAGTTCTATGAATGAATAATGAAACAGATTCTAATGACTTGATTGATATATGTATTTTATTCAATGCTGAGAATAAAATAGCGACTTAAATTAATCAAAAGGGTGAATAAGTTAAACTAGAGAAAAAATAATGAGACCACGCACAACTGTGATTAGATTTAAGATTGTGCAGACTATAAAAAGAATACTTAAATAGCAGATACTTATTTCACATGTGCGTGAGAAAGACTTCGGTAGTAAAAGAAGCATCATACCGAATTTTAAAAACCGAACCTTTTACGAAATAATTCAAAAATGGAATCATTTTCTGGATTTGTATTGTCAATTGGTTTTTGAAATTTTCCTTCTTTAAGTAAATTTTGATAATTACGTTTTTGAATGATGTTGGGTGACTGACGTACAGCTAATTCACGTTTATACATCACTTTGATTTCATCTTGCGTTGGAGCAAAAGCTAGTTTTGGACTTTGCATTGTTTCCCCATTAGAGTTCATCTGATCAGGACTATTTGAACCATAAATAAGTAAACCAAAATGACCCAATTGACCTTTATCTCCATAATCAAAAGCAGATTGTCTGGCTTCTTCCGTTTGAGGTTGACGTGTTTCTATACGTAATTTCCAAGAACCAGTTGGTGATTCACCCCAATGATGAAGTGACATAAATGGAAAATGTTTTATACCTATAATTGAGCAAAACAAAAACAAAGAAGATATTCAGTATATACTTTATAGCATAATCTATACCTTCATCGGTAAAATCTGCATCACGATATGAGAGTACTTCTGATGGTGTTTGACTTGGCGAAATAATTGTAATTTTAACATCTCCACGACGATGAAAACTGTAGGAAATATTAGCTATTACGTGTTCAATGCTGGTTATATTTTCACATATTTTCACATTGATAGATAATTCAAGAGTTTTACCAATACGTAATGGTCTAAAAGATTAAAAAAAAGCAACTAAAAGTTTAAAGGATAAATAATTTTGCTAATTCTTACCGACTACCACCTTGATATTCATGATAACATTCATATCGCTGTTGTACATTAGTCCAATTTTGTGATAAAGCTATCATTTGTGCAACATCTATCACACCAAAACCAAATCGATCACTCACATGAAAACCAGCTCCATTTATAATCCAACCATTGGTTTGTGTTAAACTTGGAATACGAGCTGTTCGAGCAACAATATGCATAACATCGCGATAACCTAATTCAGGATTAGCTTCTAATACTAATGCAAATGCACCGGCTGCAACTGGTGCAGCACCAGATGTTCCAAAAAAGCTTGTGGTACATTTTCCACCTACATCAGCTGCAACAATGCCTATTGGCAAAACGGTTTCTTCCGCTGATTTTGAATGTCGACCACCGGTATAAGCAACAGCCATTGTTGATGGACAATATTCACTGAAATACGGTGTTTCACCTAAATGATTAATGGAACCGATTGATATAACATTTTGATGAGAAACATAACCATCAGCACCACAATCGTCATCAACTCCACCACCATTTCCCGATGCCCATACAAATATTGTGCCTTTCCCATAGCGTCCCTTGAATTAGAACAATGGTTATTTAAAAGCTACAACAAGCAAAGAAAACAAATTTACACTTGTAACACTATAGTCCAATGCTCCTCTAACCAATGACCCGGGTGCTTCCATTTTAGTTCCATCGTCCGTTGGCCTAAATGAATTTAATAATATTAGTAATAATTACAAGGGAAAAAGCGGACCCCCATGAAGCACTTTTTATGTGTATATTTTCAGCAAATAATGTTAACGCACGAGCTTCGAGTAATGTTGTAATACGTCCATCAAGTAGTCGAATACCTATGTTATAATAATAAAACTCTGTATTCTTTTAAAGAACTATGATTAATGCTGTTCTTTTTACCAGATATGTATGAATTAAAAGCAACACCAACTCCACAAAGTTCATTATTTGCTTTGCCAGATGCTGCTCCAGCACATCGAGTTCCATGACTAAATGAAAGGTATTTTCATTGTTTTTATGTAGATATTTACAGTTAGAAGAGGTTCAAGCAAATGAAGCAAATAGTAAGTGCATTGGATAAATATGTCACGGTTGTTAGAATAAGTCATTAAAAGTCGTATTCAATTCAGTAGATTTCTCTTACCTATTCTCACTATCATATGTTCGCGGAAGTGGATCATGTTTAGGATCATTAAGATCATTCAAATCATAACTGTACTGTGGTTGCTATTGGAGCAGAAACAAACAAATACTCAGTTAATTCTTTCTTTTTCTAGTTCCATTAAATAACAACTCAAAACAAAAAGAGCATTTCATCGTCGTTATCCTTTTGCACTATACTAGTAGAAAATATTTTCTAACAGAAACTTACATAACGATCAGCTAATTCTGGATGTGGATGATCAAGACCATCGTCCACAATACAAATAGTTACATTTTTACCAGAATATCCAGCAAGCCAAGCGGGTGCCATATTAATATCATGATTTGGTGGTGTATTCAGTTGACCTTCATTTTCCTGAAATAAACTATTTCTTTTTAATTATTATAACAATAAAACTAACGTACCAAATACCATTGTTTAGAATATAATTTATCATCAAATGACATTTTTAAATTAGTACCATTTATTTCATCATAAGAAAATGATTTTCGATTAAACGTTTTCTTCTTGTACTGATGAAGACGATCTATCAGTTCATCATCAGCTAAAAATTCACGTTTTTGCCTCTCTAATGGTGTACCAACTGTAACAAATTCAACCTAATTTAAATATTAAAGCTGTTTAATTTCATATAATGTATAAATATTTACTCGTTCATCTTGTTTTAAATCTTCAATAGTGTCATCTGTTGAACGTTTAGATCGATGGTTTCGTTTCCGACGAATATGAAAATGATATAAATTGATACCATCGATCTATTAAACAAAAGAAACAATATGCTGTATTTTTTCTTCTTCTTGAGTATGATTTTCATTGACTTACAAGACCAGCATTCAATACCTCCTTTTCCTCAGCAATTAGATCAGCTATTAGTGAATCATGATTTTCATTTGTTAAACGGACACCAATATCCATGATTTCGTCATCATCATCATACTTCACTTGTCGAGATGCATTTACATTTAAGGTGTTCACTAATAGGATGTACAAGAATACTAATCGGATAATTTTCCTTTTAAATACATTCATGAGCATCTAGAAGTCATTAAAAAAATACTATTAATGTTTTTTTAAAGGGTCTCATCTACACAATGAATAATAAACCATGTTTACTTGTAGAGATACAAATCTTAAATTCTAGATGAAATCATCAATAGATGATTGACTGGTTATGAAATAAGAAGACTACATAAATATTTACTTAAATTGTTGAATGGTTTTAAATCGTCATAATCATGAATAACTATTTTCTTAAATCTTAATATCTCAGATTAAATTTCACAAGTAGTAAATAACTTATTTGCTTAACAATCACCAAGATCGACCTTTAAACACGATGTCACTAACACAATAATTCATGGCACATGACTGTTTTGATATTCTCTACAATATTGACAAATACCATTCCAACGTTTGTTGTTATTTACATGGGAACACTAATATTTTCATTTATAAAAATTAACTAGATGGCCTATAACTGCTAACCAGTATTGATTAATACTCAAGTTTATGCTTCACTAATAATCAGAATCCGGGATGACTTTCTAGTTCTTGAAGATTTCACTATCCTAAACATCGACATAGACCTTATTTTGATATATGAGAATAATGATGTGGATCGTTAAAAAGATTAATTGTGCACTTTTTAAAGAAAAAAAAAGTTAGTTCTTTTATGAAAAATGATTCATATAACAGTTATCATTATTTTTCATCTAAGTTTCTACATATCACTAGTTAACGATGTCAATACAATCATATATTTGCTCGACTTTCTTGATCAAACTTTCTCATCGTTCGTTGATCGTTGAATTAGAAGATATATCGTTCTTACTACTCGCAAAATCGCTTGCTCCTATTTATTTTAGACAAACAAAAACCGTAATAATCATAAAGTAAAATAGAATCAATTCTAACATTTTGCTAGCATTATTAGAATAACTTGTTTTCAACTGTTCATCTATTTCCTATGTATCAAATTATAAATGTTTCTTAAAAAACTCAATAGTTTCGACTATTACCTGTCGATGTTTCAGCTATCTTTTGCAGTATTGGCTAAAAAATTGCAAATTATTTATGCGAAACATACTAACGATATACCTGTATTCATTCATTTGCAAAAAAAATCATTACAGTCGATAGAACGAAAAAATAAGTTGCGTGGGCTGTTTTCAATAGTGCAGGATGCGAAAAAGCGCGCCGACACGGGAAATGTAAGCATTACTAATCAGCTACGAAAAAACCATCAGTGTATGTAGAACAGGTTTCGCTTCGAAGAACGATAAAAATATGTATATCGATCGAACAATATCGAAAGAAAAAAAAGGATCCAATACATACATTAATGATATTAGCGACATCCACATAAACATGTAAAATTATAAATAAAATAAACTTTTTTTTTAAGAATAAATGTGAAATTGACTTCGAAAAAAATGAATTATTTTACGAAGAAAATCGAACGTTCTGTAATTTGGGAAACGCGCACGTTTAAACAATGACAAAATTTTCAATGGACGTGGTCAGTCGATGCGTCCTATTATTTCAGAAATGATGTATTTCAGATAAAATTCATAGAATAATAATGTCAAATTTTGGTATTGCATTTCATAATCTATTACAATCAATTCGTTATCCAGGAATAAATCAATATGAACCATATAATTTCGATTGGTTTGTTTATCAGCCTGGTCTTGAACCATTTCTAACTTGGATTGTTGAGAATTTATCCGATGAAAATATTTTAACGGAAGATGAATTAACTAGGTTTGATCGAAAAAATTCTTCGCTGCATTGCGTTCAAGTTTTTTTTTGTGTTCATAGATATGCTTTAATAAGTAATGATGTAATTGAGCATAATGATGAACGACAAAAACTTCTCGATATTCTTATATCACTTGACAATGGGTAAATTGAACGGAAATTTAAATAACTATATTGACATTTTTACTTTTATTTTTCAATAAGAAAAATGGTACTTCCATGGACAAATCATCAACGAAATCTAACTGAACAATATTCATGCATCAAAGCTCAAACTCAAGCGTTAAAATATCAATTGAATTGGAAACAACAACAATATAAGACTTTGTTAATGAAAGGACCCAAAGCCAAAGAAAAAATTCGTGAAACACGTCGCCAAATAGAACAATTATTACAGCTTGTGATAAAAAAAAAAGAAATTAAAGTTTTTTCTAATTTTTGTTTTTCATTCTATTTAGTCGTCACCCCAAAATCTGCTTCAAACACCAATAAATGCAAATAATTTTCAACAAACTGGAATGAATTTTATACAAATGGAAAGAAATTATCTGTCTGTTCTTCAAAATATTTGGGTAAAAAAAGTTCATGAATTAAAAGGAAATCGTCTCTTGTTCTTCATTAGACTGATGAAAGTATATCGGAACAAAATCCAAGCATGGATCTTATTGCACAATTAAATAATCGAACTGTTAAGTATGTATTTCAACTTGCATCAAACTGTTTAGTATTAAACAATAAGAAAAGGATATGAAATTTATCAAAGCTTAGAGATTGAAAAAAGTAGCTGATATGTATCCAGAATCAGTATTGCAATCTTTCCATTATCATTGGAAATAATACACTGCAATATAATATGTATGATTCGCTTTAGTTTTGTTATAAGACCATCCCAATCAGTCATTTCAATTCAATTTAACAGGAAACCTTAGTGATATATTCTTTTATAAATCTAACTTGAATTTTTGATGATTTCTAGATTTTATCTCAATGTGACGCAGTAACTATTCTAAGCTAGTCTCTACGACTGCTGACATATGATATTTATAGAAAACAATGTATCTTATTCTAAACAGAAAATAGGTCGAATAAGCATGACTGCATTTAAACTCATCTTGAATCTACTGATCTTTGTAATGAATCTTCTAATAGCGCATTAAATGCACACTGCAAAATGTAAAACATAGAAAATTGTTATAAAGCTTTGAAAATCTTGAAAAATTCAGTTTAAAAGGGTATTGTTTTGTTGAAAAATTGAATTTGGAAAAAAAATAATCGTTTGGTGCAGGTATACTGTGAAAACCGACTTTACTTGAAAAGTCGATACTAGGACAAAAAAAAAGAAATACTCTGTTTATCTGAAGCCCACAGGATATCATAAGAGCTATATAATCGATATGTTCAAATAAGAAAATAAGAAGTAGAAATACACAATATTGAAAAAATTTCCTTCTTATTATTATTTCATGCTAATTTTTCGTTTAAAGACTTGTTCGATTAGAAGTCGAATCAGCTTTGGCAAGTGTTGAATTCGATACACTTAAATCTCAATTACAATTATGTGTTCAATTAAAAAAATATTTTGATTCAACACCAATTGATGACTTGAAGTAAAAATTTTCATCAATTGCTTTCTTTTTATATAAATATTACTATTTCTAAAAGAAAACTAGCTGATCGTCTTGGCTCAAAATCCGCTGTTCATCAACAACAACGTAATCAATATGAAACTCAATTATCTAATGTATATTTATCGCGTCATGAACATTTACTTGAAACTATATATTTAAATATTCTGGAAAAACAATTTACAAATGATAATCGCCTTGCTTTAAAACAACAAATTATACTTGATAGTCTCAATCAACATTTGCATTTTTCTAAATTAGTGGATGGTTTACTTGAACATCGACTATCACTCATCGACCAAATAACAGATCAAATGAATAAAATAATAAATTATATTAAAATGATTATTGAAAATTCCAAATCATCAGTTTCTACAACGGATGGAAAACAAACAAAACAAAATTTAAAGGTTGATTTGAATATTAAAAATTTAATTGAAAGAGTTAAACAAATTGAAAATGATTTTTCGAAAAAGTAAAACCAAATACATAAAGGAGAAAAATTAGATTTTTATGTATTTACTTGTTTATTTTTAGTAATTTAACTGTCAATTCGTTTCTTGATTACATTAATCGACAGAATGAAGATTTTCGACCCAAAGGAAATAATTTGTCAATGGAACTTGATAATCTCATTCAAAGTAGAACAAATGAATGGAAAACTCTTATTACAACCAATAAACACTAGAACGTTTCTTAAAAAAAACACTAATCTCTCTAATATTAAATTGTATTGTATTAAATAAAAATCTCGAATGTTAATCTTAATGAGTCACAAGAACAACATTCGTGAGTAAATCGTTGGAATAACAACATGAAACAAAACAAAAAATACCTGATCTATATTATATTTAAGATTTTTTTTATGATCCATGAAAAACGTTTCAGTGAGATGGCATTGGAAATACTTTGGCATTGCTCATTCTATTAAAAAGATTCTTTTTTTCTAACTTCAATTCGTTTGAAAAGAAAATAGGAATTTATTCATTTACTTGTTACTATTCGAAAAACAAAACAAAAATATTTCTATGCTATCAGAAATGATAAATTAATTTAGAGGTCTCTATTTACATTCATTAAAAGAATCAAATCTTGACTAGAAATGTTTCCTTATAATTAAGAAAAATGTTAATTTAATATCTTGGAGAATTTTCATATTTAAACACGAATTAATTCTTTTATTTCAATAATAATCGTAGAAAACTTGCTAAACTTTATCTTATTTAGAAGAAAGCTTTGATTACAACTAAATATTCATATTTTATAAATAAATAAATTCACGTTAAATTTAAGAAAATGGAAAACAAAAGAATAATAAGCGGAGCTCAGAACTTGTTCTGAACAGCGCATGATTGTATTTAAAAGAAAAACATTTATTTAGAATCAGTATGTTATATTTGTCAATAGTTTATTTTCCAAAGAAATATTCACGTGCAGAAACACCACATTGTATCTCATGAATAAAGCAAAGCGAAACTTTGTGCAAAGTTGTTTACAATTAGATTAATTTAGATAAAATTTGTCATGAATATCGCTTTTATCTAATTATTTATTGCATAAAATATCTAAATGAAATAACGCCAGTAGAGATGAATGAACAGACTTACAAATAAATTTTATTTATAATGCACATGGTAATTTTTCATCTGATTTATTTCTTGAAGAAGGCATTAACGAAATTTTCTAATGTTTTGTCTCTGTATAACATATTTTGATGGCGGAAATAAAAATGCGTCAAGTAATGTTTTTCGAAACAAGTGAGATGTTAAAGTAGAAAGATAAAAGGATGTTACATTAATAAGATAGTAAACATTGTTACTAATATACCAAAGAAAATAATGAATAGTTCGTTGTTCATCGCTCTGTAGATGGTATACAGCGACCAAATGATAGATATAACAAGCAGTCCATTTTAATGCCAAAAAACTTGAGTAAACATCATTCGAATGAATGGCTTTCGAGATCGACCTATATTTGAAAGTCTTTTTAAACCCTTCAATAAAAAGCAAACATATTTTATTTTCAATCGATCAAATATAATATCAATATATGTATATATATATATATATACAGTTACCGCTCGATGACGACTTCGTTCAACATTTCTATAGGTAAATAAAACAAACACTATTATTGCAAATGGTGTTATGAATCCATGAAAAATAATGTATAAAGTACCGTTACAAAAATCTATCTGTGCGAGTGCATCCTATATGAGTTACAATATCATAGTAGAAAGGACCATAGAATGACATAATACTACTGATAATAATTGCAACAAGAATTATCGATGGTACTAATTCTAGTTGACGAATATGTCTTATAGACGATGTCAAACTACATGTACTTGCAAAACGATCAATTACAGATAGAATTAGAAAATTTATGGATAGTTGAGGCAAAAAAAAACTAAATAATTTTAATTTGCAAACATAACGAATAGTTATTAACGAAAGTGTATAATCAGTCGTTGAGTGAAGATAGTTGGACAAAAGATTAATAACATCGACAAATGAACCACAAAGTAAATAGATGCAACAACTATTAAATCGAAGTGTTGATTGTAGAAATGTAATTGTATTACCTATGAAACCAACCACGCCAAATATGATGAATATCAGTGGTAGATAAACAACAAATTCTTGCTTGAAAGCATGAAGAATGTAATACATACGATCTGATGTAGTTTTAATGTTGTCGTGCTATTGAAGACCATTATCCAGTGTATTATCTAAGGTTGAGATTTCTTCTGTGCGTCTTGAATTGTAATTCTATTTAACTTAAATAAAAAATACTGGAATACTTCACACTTTTTATTTTCACAGAAAAATAGAAAAGAAATTTATAAAATTGATGTAAACAAAAGCAACTTGCTCAACAAGTTTACGTTAATAATTCTTCTATATTCTATACAAAAGGATGTACCCTCCCCCCATTATAGAAGACCCCTGAAGAAAAAGTTTATCCTGCATAATAGAAGACCCACTTTAATTAATCAATTTTTTGCTAATTACGCACTTTAATTAGCGCTTTCCCATCAAAATACGCCTGATTCTTAGCATTTTAAGCTGGAAATATTAAGAGAATGTGTTCACAATTATAATGGCATCCTTAAAATCCTGATGGAAATCCTGAAAATCAACTTAGTTTTCTGGAAAACCTTTTAAATTAAATATTAGGAAAAAATGCGGTTCGTAATACAGGACCCCCTGAAAAATTTTTACGCTGGAACATAATAGATGACCAGAGATCTTTTATTGTGGGGGGGGGGTATTAACTGATACGAGAAAAAAGCTTTTACTAGCATTATTATTCATGAGGATTAATAGAAAAATGTGATAATCTGTTAGGATTGTATATGTTTTCTATAAAAGAAAATGCTTACTTGGGAGGAAGTTAAGTAGTTTAAAAAATGCTCTATGAAATATTGAGCAAAAATGAGCATACGATTAAAAGAATTATATCACATAGTAAAAGAAATCAAAAGAAAAAAATTCCATCGGGAAAGTAAAGGGTTTATATTGTCATGCGTTCTTCCACTCACATGGCGATTACAACTTTCAAAAAGAAAATTGTAAACTATTTGTGTTAGAGGGCATAGTAACATAGAAAAAAAATGAGAGCTTATGATACGATTAGAAACATGTCTACATAAACTAGCGATTACTTTACAAAACCATGATACTTACATGTGTTATAATACTTTCAGTCGATAGTGAAATGAAAAAATAAGACTCATGTGTTATCTTGACCAACTCATTTTCCTGTTGCATCTACTTTGATATAGCGTAGGAGTACAAATGAATCTCACAATTTAATATCGGATGAACTATCTATCGGTTAAGATAATCGATTCATATATATATATATCATATTTATCTACTAATTATGCATGTTTTAGTAGAAGTTTAAAAAAACAATCGCGAAACTTGATTCATCACTATTCAAATTTATAAAAGAAAAAGATAAACAAGTACGACAAGGGGTTCATTTTTACTTCGATAGTAATAAATCACATGATAATGACCTCGATATTTTGAAGAATATATAAACTTACTTTTGATTGATTTCTACTCGTACGGAATTATATGTACCAATTTAAATGAAAAACAGACATACTCACATCGAGCAGTTATATAGCTACTATGCTGAAAATGATTACATAAATGAATTTATTTTTGGTGATAACAAAGAGAAGCTTATCCCAATAAAGAAATCATAAATGCAACGATATTTTCAACAGCATGTGTGTCGTTCAATACAGAGACTTATAAAGCATGACAAATATATATAATCGGGTTATTATCTAAGCGAGTAAATATTTCTTTGAATACAAACGAACATCTTGGTACAGTGGGAATATTACATTTATTTAGTAGGACCGAAATTCAATTTCAATTTGCGTGCGGATTCATTACTTTTAGATGGGTCTATTTTACATGCGATATTTACATTGAGTAATAGAAAAGAAACAACTACTGACAGTGGCGGCGGAGCCATTAGGTCTGGGTAGCCACAAGCCTACCCTAGATTTGGTTAGGGTAGGCTTAGGTAGGCTCACTTAAATGTAAGTTGTTTTTACCAGAATTTAGTTTTTATCTTCTACCGAGTGTGACAGATTTCTCGTTGTTGCAAGATCAGTTCATATTTTTCCCAGTATGAACTAGTATCGAAGGAACAGCATCTTTTGTGATTTTATTTCCAAGAATCAAAATCGAAAAACAAATTTTTTGGTGTTGCATAATTTTAATCTTTGAAGAATGTTAAAAAAAATTTTATAAAACACTTTTTCTCTGATATTTATTTGGATCGTTTTTGTCTCGCGAGAATATAGCAGCAAATAGTAATCACACTTATACCGCATGGAAGTCTGACAAAAACCTATTGCGTTCACTATTGCAAACAAAATCCAAGTTATAATCCCTTGAAATCTTCCAAGTCAATGATAATTTGATTTTTAATCAAACAATAATCTTAAAAATCCGGTAAGACTTTGATTAAAATCGTATTAAATGCAGATTATATGACTTTAACCAAACATACATGATTTTAATATAAATTTTACTGGATTTTNAAGATTATTGTTTAATTAAAAATCAAGTTATCGTTGACTTAGAAGATTTCAATGGATTATAATTTGGATTTTGGTGCAGAAAACTCCGATTATAATCTACTGACATCTCCCATAATTTGATAATTTTTCACTGGGCTAACTGATTTGAACTGAAAAGTTGAGCCTACCCAAGATTGAGATCGTTCCGCCGCCCCTGACTGCTGATAAAGACTATTAATTAACGTTGATCATTGTACAGTGCAAATCACATTTTGTTTCCAGGACATAACTATTTGAATTAAGATTGTGTTCAATTGATTTCATGTGATATAATCTATTTTAGTAAACACTTCATCCTATTATAGTCGAAAATATTTTTCATACGCAATTTCATGTTGATATTTAAATAGAAGTTCATGGTTTTAGTAAAATTTAAAGAAAATTGTTTCCATGGTAGTAGCAGTTAGTTGTAATACTACTAAACAATGTGCTACTGCCATAATAAGAATTCTCGAGTGGCAAACAAATGGTGTATATAATTGTCAATGAACTAATGTAGTCTCATTATCATGTTTGACTTATCACTGTCTGCGAGTGTAGCTACGCATATGTGGCTATAAAAATGGTCCACTCAAAACAACATTTCATGAGCCATAGTGTGATTTGCTTTTCGTATCATTTCAGTACATAGTCACGAGTATCAAATTGAATACTTAAGAGCAATCCATTGATATGATCGTGCTAGACTGTTTTTCATGTTCAAAAATCTATTCAAGTATGTTGTGCAATCCGTTTGTATTGAATTAGTCTGCATAACACATGTTTCAATTGAAGATACCATGCTCGATCTAAGAAGAACTTTATATTGTAGTTTTTCTCCCAATAGAATTCTATAAAACAAGCATGATTTCGTCGTTTATCCGCATCAATAATCCTCATATAGAATTCTCTATAGGACTTTCGGACAAAACAATTATGTAGATGTTGGATATTTTTCAGTGTATGAGATTGTGTAAGTTTATTAGTGTAATTATTTTATTTTTTGAACTAGTCTGAAATATATTGAAATTGAACTTTTATGTTCTTCACATGTAATTAAATTGAAAAAAAAGATAGGAATCTTGAATGATCCAATCCTCTCAGAGAAACTAACTATAACTTACCATCCCTATCTCGTTCTGCAGTATCTGTTCAATATTTTAAACTTAGCATATAATTGAATCTAATTGAAATATCTTGTTATAAGGTAATTTTTGTAATTAGAAATTACGTCTACATGTGGAAGACGTTTTGCTAATGAGCAGCCTGGATATATGTTCTATTCTTTCTCATCTAATCGACGATAAGTAGAATGATTGTAGAGTAGAGAGTTGCGGGTCCGTCCAGACCCGGGTATGGGTCCGGGTCTGAAAACTTAATTTCTGCCGGGTCCGGGTCCATAAGTCGATTTCTTTTCAGACTCGATTTGTGTATTCAGTTACGAATCTAGATATTGAAAAACCGCAGTCAGCATATAATATTTTCTATTTTCTGTTTCGAAATTTCTTAGTTATTTTTTATCTTCTAATTAAAAAATCATTTCAAATGCATATAACAAGATGAAGTTGAAAAAAGCAAAGGAAAAGTGAAAAAAATGATCGAATGTGATTAATATGTTTCAATTGCATCTGTACATAACACATGTTATCATAGACAAAAGCTTATCAATCAATTGTTCAATTTCCTTTTTGGTTAACATAATGTATGTTTCAATTAAATAAAATATTTAATTTACTCAGTACCTCACAATGAAATGAACTAGAGAACAACAATGAATAATTGAAACTATAAATAAACTTTTCCGTAGAGAGTAGCCAATAAACAGCTAAAACCATGATCCTTCATATGTTCATTTACATTTACACAGAGGGTGCTAGATATTGGCGAAAATCGTCACGGGTCTGGGCCCGGGCGGGTCCGGGTCTGACTCCGGGTCTAAAATTTTTACTTTTTCTGGTCCGGGCCCGGGTCTGAAAGTTTTACTTTTCCCGGATCCGGGTCTGGGTACGGGTCCAAGAAAAAGTGGACCCATAGCTCTCTATTGTAGAGAAATTAAAAGTTCAAAATGATTACAATTTTCTTGAGATAAATTTTCCTGAAATAAATGTTTGTAAATTCCAGAATATTAAGAATCTAGCAAGTTTGTTTTGAGTAATTGCGAGATTAAGATGAATATTCGAAGCGGCTTTTGTGCTGTTCAAGTTAGAGTAGATATGAAATGAAGCTGTAGGAGTAAATATTCGTTGTTTATGTTCAATCCGTTACACACGCTATGGGAAAGAAAGGAATGGAAAAAGGTAATTGAACGAATGCCTTCAAAACAAAAGCTAACTCAGAATGCAAAATATTATATCTAGTTGAATTCACTATTCATAATAGAAGTAGGAATGTAGGAGGAAATAATATTGATAATGATAGTGCTTTTCATGAATGAGCAGAGAAAGAAGATATTTTCCAGTAGTTTTCAAGTGCACTATATGATTTCGATTGAAGGCTAGTAGATTCTAAGGATTGCTTTTACTTCTCTTGTAAACATTGTGCTTAAGTAGATCGCTTTTATGTCGAATACGACGTAATTAGATGCATGATATGCAGAAGTATAGGAACTGCTGGGGTACTTGTGTAAATTGTTGAATATAATCTTTAACTGAATATACTTGGCGATAAGTGTATCATCTATATTTCAAAATTATATATTAGATATCTTCTTTTAACAAAAAAATAAAAGAAATAAAAATAATTTTATCTGAATGAAAATAAAGATCAAGAAGCTTTCTTTCATTCATAGAATAGATGGAAAACTAACGAATATATTTGATGAGAAACTAGAAGAAACTAAGAGAGATAGAATTTAATAGATTTATTCATGATTTTAAATCTCTCTCCTCAGTATGTGATTCGTTTTGAAGATAATGTGAACAGTGTTATACATTTGGCTAGCAAATATTCCAAGCTCTCTAAGAATCATGATAATTTTAACTGCGGCAAATTTTATGGTTCCTTGTAAGAACGCTACATTACTCCATTACAACCTTGCAAAAACATTAAAATNGTGTTGTTCATGTTTTATTTCTTAAGAAAAATCAAGTGAAATGTATAATTATAACGTCTGGATAACGAAAAATCAGCTATCACATAACATTACGCTATCTTGAAGTAAACACATGCTCAGTCGAGAAGCTACTTCGTTTCAATTATTATCATTTTCTTTTATCTTATCAGAACTTTTTGAAGGGAAAAAAAATAAGTCAGCCTTTTCTTAACGCATTGAGGATAGATATTCTTCGTTTTGAAAGCAAGTTCACCTTAGAAAAATTTATCTTGAGGAAATCGTAAGAATTTTTAACCATTCATTTCTAATTAGAAAATTACCCTATAACAAGATCTCTCAATTAGATTCAATTATATGCTAAGTTTAAAATATTGAACAGATACTGAAAATGAGATAAAGATGACAAGAACTAAAAGAAGTTTCTTGTCTGAAAGTTCTATTGAAAATTTTGTATGAAGATTATTGATATGGATAAAGGAAAGCATGCTTGTGTTATTGAATTGTACTACGAGAGACGGTACGATATGAAGTTCTTCTTATATCGAGCATGATGTCTTCTATGAAAACATGTATCATACCGACTAATTGAATATACAGACGGATCGCACGACAACTAATTAAAATATGTACTTGAATTGATTTTTGAACATGAAAAACAATCTAGTACGATCATTTCAATGGATTGTTCTTAAATATTCAGCTTAGTACTAGTGACTCTGTACTGAAATAGTACAAAAAGTAAATCATACTCTAGCTCATGACATATGTAAGAAGTAGAAGGATGAAAACCAAATATTGTGTTGACTCGATCATTTTTACAGCCTCTTTCTATAGATTCAACCTATGACAATATTAGATTAATCATTACATAATGTAGTGTTCAATAAGGAAAAGGGGCTTTCGAGCTCAGAAGGGTGCTTTTAGAGGTACGATGGGAAAATGCAGAAAGGAAAAATATCGAAAGGGAAAAATGTCGAAAATAAAAATATCGAAAACAAAATCGATACAAATGCAGATGAATAGAAATGCTGAAAACGAGAGTATACTGAAGTACAAGTCTTCCTCACCCTCAATTCAATCTGACATGCTCATGTTCATCTCATATTCTTGTTTTCGACATTTTTATTTTCGATATTTTTCCCTTTCGACATTTTTCCTTTCTGCCTTTTCCCATCCATTCCTTTTAGAAACCAGGTTATATCTAGAGTGTGCTTAGTTACTTACAATGATGATAAATACGCATTAAAAATACGGAAAATTGTGATTCGTAAGGCTTCTTGTCATCAACCGAATATTGATTCAGTTTTATAATGAGCAAAGTACGATATTGTCGATCACATCAGTTTGTAAAGAAAAAGATTTTCTGACGTTGGTTCCTAAGATTCAGGTGTTTACACATACAATTATTTTTCCATACTATGATTATAACTTTTCAGCAATGTATATCAACCGAACTTAGCGTTTTGTATGATTGTAATCGACGACCTGTACGACGAATAAATAAATGATAGATCAGAATACTGAATTGTATTAGAGAGACTGGGTAAACACAAATAATGAAATAAAAAAGAGAACACTCTATTTAACAAAAGTTCATACGACGTTACATGAAATAAAATAATGAATCGATGCACAACAGATCTTTGAACAAATCTCTATCAGCACTGTTGTTGCTTCTTATGTGGTAATTGTAGCATGATGAGAATATATAGTTAAGACACTCTTAAGTCAGTGACGGGGGCATTTTATTACTGTATATAAGTTTGTAAAAATTTTCTTGTCATGCGAAATGATAGTAAAAAACACGAGCTTTTGTTTTTTGAAATATTTGATCATACTTCAAAAAAGATTATTATAATGAAATTTTGATGGGGCCATTTTCCTATCATACATGATAATCATACTAGTGTCTATTTAGTTGATATTTATTTTTTAGAGAAACAAGATAGAGTACTATAATTATAGACTTTTCGATATCACTTTTTCTAAGATTTAAAAATCATTCGAAAATTTTCAACTAAATCGACTTTAGTATAACCGCTACATATGATAGGAGAAAAGTCATCGAAATTTGATTATAATGATCTTAATTGAAGTATGATCAAATATTACCAAAAAAAGAAAGCACATTTGTTTACTTTCATTCCATATAAAAGAAAGTTTTTACATGTTTATTGTACGGTAACAAAATGTCACTGCCACTTACTTTGAATTGTCCTGAGTGTAGTAGGAAATATACTGAGCGAAAAAGCTGGCCAACCTATGACAGACACTGATAAGTATATGAATCATAATGTTTTGACTGAGGTGAAGAAAAAAAAATGAATACTTACAATACACCATACAACGAAAACGAAACCTTAACTACAGGTTATGCGAACAAAGTTAAAGAATTTTGTTGTGCATGCTGACAGAAAAAATACTTTTGCTTAACACTCGTTCACTAGTATTCCAAGCAAACATCTGACGTGTTTCAATGAGGTTTTTAATAACATAAATGATATTTAAGGATGAAACAAATCGGGTTAAATTATAAAAAGTTATTACGATCTGCTGAATATACCTATGCAAGGAGACAATAGCACGACATTTATTATATAAGGTAGTAAACGTGCTATTTAATCAATTGTTTTCTCAAACTATTAACATGCGCACAAACCATTGACTATCAGTTGACAGAATAGAATGGCTTAAAGAAATAAAACGCCAAAAAAGGCGCACTGGCAAAGCATCCAGCAAAAAAAGTAGGTTTAACTTAAGTCATTGTTATATTTTACCGATGATGATACAAGCAATAGATAATTTACATTTGATCTCGATTGTGTCTTGTTTAATAGCTAGGAAGATTGATTTCAAATTTATTATCATGCATGACTCTTTGTAGCCATGACTCAAGGATATCTAGAATCATTTAAAACAAAATGGCGGCGAGACTCGGTTAAAACGGGACATTATGAAATTACGTGACGAAAAATACCAAATGTATCTAAACAACGGAGCACTATACGTAATGTTTTTGTCGCTTTTGGATTATTCTCATGAACATGCTCAAATTAAAGTTGTGTTTTGATCGACAAACTCAATGTATTATCAACAAATAGATGACATCTATGAAAACAAATGTATTAGTCACTTAATAGAAAATAATTCGTAGCTAAAAGCATATAAAATTTTCTCTGAAAAAGTTTTGAAATTGAACACAAAAGAAATGCAAAAATATGACAGATGAAGCTAGTAATGCGATGCACTATAAAAGCAATTTTTAATGGAGTCGCTTTTCTTTTCAACGAACCAGTCATCACTTGAAAATCAAATCGCAGAAAAAAAACGATCGATAATCATAAACATCGTATTCTCTAAATACGTCTTAAAAGAATGAATACCACTGAATCTTACAAAGAACGGTTTTCAGTTAAAAAACTGAAAATCAAATCTTGTACTTTTATAACGTTTTTCTAGTATGTTTGACGTCTTGAAAGTTCGCCTCTCACAGACTAATTCGTTTGTATAGAGAGGTGTCACATTTTAATTTAAAACGATTTATTAAATCGAGAAATAAATTTTCAAAAATTCGAATTTTCTATCATTTAAATTTAACTAAATTTAAGTTAAATTGTTTGAAATTCAAATTAGTTAAATTATGAAAACTAGTAGGTAAACGTAGTTTTTGTCTTGATTGCTATTATTTAAAGTCAAATCTGACTAAAGTTTCTTGTTTTCTAAAGTTAAAACTAGTCATTCTTCTACGAATTGTGCTATTAAATATATTTTTATGAGTATCCCGGTATTTTGAAGAAGAAAGATGACGGATCGTGCATAATCTGTAGAGAAATTTTGACTATTATGAACAAATATTAATCTAAAATACTAAGTTCTGCTCTCATTTAGTATTTACTACTGTTAAAGTCACTTATGTTCCTCATAGCAATGATGTCTATCCATCCAAACAATTTACTTAATTTAAAATTAAATTAATTTTTCGCGAAGTTAAATTTAAATAAAATAAACTGTAAATTGATACTCCTACTGGTGTATTCTATATACGTAGTATGTGTTCAAAAACAGAACTGCTAATTCTAATAATTTTGCCTATTCATTTGAACTTGTACGATATTATATGAGATTCATATTTACTGATCGATAATTCAATGGCTAGTTGAAATTATGCAAAGTGCTTTACTTACTATTTAATTGTGAAAAACTTTAAAGGTAACTATCCGGAAACATATTCGCCGAAAAGAAAGATTATAATCAATCTGGAACGAGGACAGAACTGACGACGCTTTTGTTTTGCACCTTACGATTCCACAATGATTTACAACATAGTATAGTATGTTCACGATTTTATTCTTAATCAGCTTTCTATGTGGATAAATTGTAAGGTGACGTTTTTGAAACTCGTGTTAAAACTATCTATGATAAACTAGCATTAATATAACTACCATATCGTCTCAAAAGCTTTTTGTTCACGTCAGATCCATACTGTGTCGGATATTTACTTCTGATAAATAATTTGTGCGATATATTTCTAATATTTTCCTAAATTTTCACTGTATTTTATTGATCATTCAGTATCAATGAACGTTTTCGTTGAAATATCAATTAACTATCAAGATCAGGTTTTTAAGATTTCACATCTAAAATAAATTATATTTTCATCGTCTTCGCTTAAACCGCTGACTATGATTGCAGTACCTTGAAGATATATGTGTATCTGCATGAAAAGGTATTTGTCTGTACGTTTGATTCCCACATCAAATTAAGATGTAGTGTTCATTTTGTCAATGTTCCCGTTAAATATTTTACGTAGTTAGTCAACATCAGAATAATTTTTACAGACATTCTATGAAAACACTTGTTTACGTTAGTTACAAACAAGATATGCATTTGAAACAATAACAAATCATCAACACTACATTAACACGATACTTAATAAAAGGAATCAAAATTTTTTGACACATTACAGAAGCTTTTAGATTAATAAGAAACAGAGCATGTGGAAACCCTAACCATATCTGTATGTATAGATAGATGAAATGATTTTAAAAATTCATAAGTCGACTCTAATGTTAACTTATGATGATTTCCAATTAATTTTACTGCAGATAGTGAAGATGATGTCATGGTGATAATATTCCATATGCAATCCATGTTTCTACAACATATCGTATACGCTATTGGAAAGATAATTGGAGAAAAAAAGTTTCTTTAGTTATTTTAATGAATTATATGAGTTTGTTTGCTTTGAGAAACTATAGTTTATCGTCTGAAAGAATAAGCGCTAAGAAAATATCACTTTTTTTGCAAAGCGTAATTCTATCGGAAAAACGAATAGCTCTCATCAAGCTTTTTAAAATCATTCTTTCATTTTACAAATTTTCTTTTCTTCCCCAATATTGTAGATCATCTGAACCGTAAGTTCAATACGAAAAATGATTGCTTTCTAGTTTTAGGTCGGCTAACTTGTTTAGTTCCTAATACTGTATCTATTTTTGATGATTATGTCATATTCTTTATTCGAATCATTAAATTGTGAGTCTGTGGAAACTTTCAAGATGCACAGAGTTAGGAATGTAACAATACCATTTGGAGACACATGAAGATTGCCAATTTTCACAAAGAAAATCTACCAATACCAACCAATACTTTGCGCTAGTTATAACCAGCGAAGTTAGCTCTATCTAATAGGAGTATATAAAATACCAATACCAACAGAAAAGATCCACAGTATTGGTGAGTTTTCGTGACCGTTTTCACCAATACTCACCAATACTGTGGATTTTTTCTGTAAGTATTGGTATTTTATATACTCCTATCAGATAGAGTTAACTTCGCTGGTTATAACTAGCGCAAAGTATTGGTTGGTATTGGTAGATTTTCTTTGTAAAAGTTGGCAATCTTCATGTGTCTCCAAATGGTATTGTTACATCCCTACACAGAGTTATGTAAGTTGAATATATTCTAATTTTTGTCGATTTCGAGATGAAATTTAAAAAGAATATCTCTCCAAATAATGAATACATTCATTGTTGATTGAACGCGAAATCCAAATTCCATCATATTTTATGATATTGAAATTGTGAAAAGCAGTATTTTGTTATCTTCGTTCTCCGTATATTTGTCTTTTTAATTAACATTAAATGCATATTAAGTTACTTTTGATGTTTTCTTAAAGCAATCTGCGATTTCATATCTAATGTATCAATTTATTTTGTGTACAAATAATTGATTCTATCGATGTTTTTTCAACTCTCAGATTCAAAAAATACTTTCATTCATTAATGCCAATTGAAACTCCTTAGTTTTCTCCGCTTGTTTCAATTCTTTGTGAATCACTTAATATTGTTTAGTATTAATCGATACATTTGTGCATATAACTTGCCTTCTGCCACGTCACGCATATGAGAAACAAAAATTAGCACCATATTTGAGTGCTATGGCAAACACTATCAATGGTACGTTATTTTCCTATACCTTCTCATTCATTAGCAAATAATTGTAGCTTTTGGATGTACCCTTTTAAGTGCAAGAATGAACAATGTTTTTTATTATTGTCATGTATGGTATGATGAAAACAGCTGTAGTGTTCTTGCTTATGTCACTCATGTTAGGAAGTACTAGATCCATGATTTCTATCAATTATTATTATCTATCATTTGACGCGTTCTGTTCGTATGAGTACGAACCATGTTTCTGTAATATATTTTTGTCATCTACGTTGTTTCATCCTATGAATTTTCTTTTACATTTATCCAATGTATCATTCGCGTCCTCTTCATTTTCTATAATACGTACTTTTTCTGTCGCATTTGTTTTCTGATTTATGTTCTCCATCTGGTATTATCTACATTTTTACCCTTACAATCCCTTTGGATGCTTCCATACCTAACTCATTTATATAAACACATATGTGATGTGTAATGCTATCCTGCGGTAGGGAGAGAGAACAGCATGGAGTAACACCAACATTCATCGTTGCCTACTGGTCAATTCACATGAGAAACGTTTCTGGTCCGAATAAAATTAAATTCACTTATTAAATAAATATCGAAATAATAGGCGTCTACGGATGAATAATGCTTTAATTCTCACTTTATGTACACAGTATTTCTATTGAACATTTTCGAAAGTAATATTAAAATAGAAAAATTGATCGCCATCAAAATCAATTTATTGTATTGAGTTTTACGCGCGTACTCGTAAAAATCTACTTTCAAACTATCATGCATTAGTTTTTATATGCAATTTATAGATACTCGATAGAATAGGGCATATATTTCATCTGAGACAATTAATTATTTTATTCTCTTTAATAAATAAATTTTAGATTGTGTTTGATACGACATCGTTTTGTCTTTCTATTTTAACTTCGTTTTTATTCAAAAATAACATAATGAATAATTTATTGATTTTGTTGTCTAGATATTCACGATGAAAAATTACTTAGAAAACATTTTCCCTTGATATATTACAAAGTATCGGACATAAAAATGATCAACAAATATTGTTTCATACGGAGAAAAAGTAATATTTATATAGTTATTCTATATTTTGAGAGACAGATAAGTTGGTTTGTACATTTTTTATATAATGTTGATTATTAAATTCAATTTTGAGGTTAACTCATTGTAAAACTTATTTTGATATTATTTTAGATATAACTAAAACTTTATTTTCCAATTCAATATTCCCTTTATTTGATCGTATAATTTATTTCTCATCAATTCAGTCAATTATGATAAAATGTTTTGATGCGAAAAAAATAGCATTTAAGACTTGAACGATGTTGTAATGTAATAAACGTCGTGTAATCGGTTTAGACTATCTAACACAAATCGATTGACTTCAATTGATTTTAGTCATACTTAATATTTTTAAATTTTAACAAATGCGAAATTACGAATGGCTTGCATTAGTTCTTATTGAAAATATATAGATGAATATATGATCGTAGATCTTTCGCATTATCTTTTATGAAAATTCGAACGATTTAGAAAAGTTTTTGTAGCGATGATCTTGGCATACGAGTTATGCTGTACCGTTGGAATTAATCAGCAAATTTTTTCATTTTTAGATATAATATTAAAGGCTATTTCTGATGCTGTCAAGTAAACTATCAAAGATATAAAACTTGGGAGAAACGGTAAGATCGAAATAAATTTCTTTGATAATGAATCAAAACATTTACATTATTATGACCATTTCATAAGTTTCATTTAAAATCAAAAACTAGTTTATTGTAATCATTTGATGCAAAGCTTCATTTTAATCGATGCAAATATAGTTTATTCATTTTAATTAAGACTCTTTGGGTTGATTCAGGTTTGCTTATTTTTTTATGTGATAGTTATGAAAGATTTTATGTTACAATCTTTGGGCTATATTGCAGTCGAATGACTGTTTCGTTTAATTGAAAATTCTATTCATGAATTTACTAGCGTATAGTATGTTTCGAATTAAAGAGATAAAGCAAGGCATTAATGTCGTCTACTCGCATAAGGTCAAAGAGAAAAAGATGACATTTTCAACGTAGATTACTAAAATTCTATTATCAAAAAAATTATATGAGGTATCAGTCCGAGAAATTAACAAAGAATAGAGTCGTCCAATTTTTTGATCAAATTGCAGCATCATGATGAATTGAGTAAACGATTATAATACTGGAAAAGTTAAAATATTACTGAAACATTTATCTCCGCTAATGTTTAGTGCATATTTCGAGTCTGAAAATATATTGTACAAAAGTATTTTTTTGTTCCTATTGAAATAAAACTTCATCACGGTGTTCAGGTAATGTTTTCTTTTTACCATTTAAAAGTTTTATTGTCGAGCTTAACTTGGTTCGTTGTGCAATTAATCTTCCTAAAACAGTTTAGAAACTTGATGAAATAATACTTTTACTTCTGCAAAATAAGAGCAGTGTTACATAGGGATGTTGTTATGATTTGGGCACGGTTTTGCATTAGCTCTTCATCTAGCCTCCAATATACTTTACTTGAATTAGTATTTAATGTCATATAATTTATTATACAAGAGTTCTTTTCATTTGAAAGTGCTTTACATAGTCTCAGATATTGAATATATTTTCGTTCCTCATATTATTCGCGTTTACTTCCTTAAGAGCTTTCTAAAAACTAAAACGGTGATCAACTTTAAATTCTTAATTTGAACGAAAACTTTTACTGATTTATAAGAAAAAACCTATTAAAATAAACGATATCATTCATTGTTGAAAAACAAAACACACTAATAATACAGAGTAGTAACTGTGTGACTATATAAATTATAGAATCCATGGATACTTTCAGGTTCGATCATAGTTTGTGACATAGCAGTATCATTGATGAAAAAAATAGATTTAAGAAGTTAAATATCCTTGAAAGATTTATATATCGAGCCAATGCTTTTCATCATAAAAGAATTCCTGTTTCTCATATTCATATGAATATAACTATGAGATTCAGACAACTGCCAAATTGTTTACATTGTAAAAAGTTTTCAAGTGAACTGTACTCAAGCTAACTCATTCTTTGTTCCATCGCTAATCATTTCATACTTGAAATGTACATGCACAATGAGAAAGATCTCTAAGCTGCTATTAATCTCATAAAGCTCGAAGAAAAATAATTATCACAAATAGAACAAAACACCACAGATTGTCCAACAAATTTTCGTCTTGTCGTTTCGACATAACATGTTGTCACGAAACACGAAACTTTCAAGATGAAAATTAAACACTATTTACTAGATAAAATTCTACTTTAATTATCATTTTCAACGTTTTGAATATTAATATCTTAGCATAGAAATAAGAAGATTGATTTATCAACGTTATCTTTTATTTTTCATTGGACTAATAGTAAAAATAAATTTCGTGACAAACATAATGTAAATACAATTTTCATAGTAGTGACGAAAATGAAAAACTAATCGTTTGAATAGCCGACTCATGTGCAAGTCTATAGGTACCAATTTTTATCACTCAATAAAATAATCATGTTAGTACTTATTGATGGCATGCATATGTGTTTAAGAAACCAAAAAATGTTACTGTTTCTTTTTCTCGCTTTTCGAATTCTGCAATTATAATTTACGATCGTTGTACTAACTTTTATACAGTTTCGAATAAAACATACAGGTAAGCTTTAAAAATGTTTCTTCTTCAGTTTTCTTCTCTGCTATACCTAATGGACAAGAAATTGTAGTTAACTTTCCTATTGAGTCGATTTCAAGTGACATCTATTGGTTATGAAAAATATATATTACTCATCTATATTATTCAAAATAAATACTCGTAAAATAAATAATCAATTAGCGAGTTGAAATACCAATAAACTCAATGAGAATAGAGAGGATATATAAATTTGTGTTAAATGTCCAATTTTGTTTTGTTCTGTTCTGTTCTGTATTTTTTTAAAACTATTTTCATTCAGTTTTTCACTCTTTTTTTCTTTCTTTCTATAATTTATGTATTTTATTCTTTCTCTCGTAGTTAAAAATCGTCTTCTTTTACTCTTTTTATTCTGCCGATTGATCGCTTGTCTTCGATATGATCTCGTTACCGCAGTGATCAATGACAGTATAGTAAAAGATCTTAAGTAAAGAAAAGTCGAGGGGTATTCGTTATTCACTTAACGCAGAGTTTACATATTAAGTAATACGATAAACATACCACATAGAACTGAGTGAGTAGGATGTGCTTAAGTGATAAAATACTAAAATCGACACAGATAGGAATAAACAGAAGTAATAGTCGTGTTTTTTTGAATTTCGTTTTTTTGAATAATTTTGCTAAGCTTTAGTGAAGAGTATTTCTTATCTTGCACTATTGATTTACCGAACATCCATTTACACATCTCCCCATAGATTTTATGTATACATCATTTTCTTTTTTTAGTGATATTTGACGATTGTTTCAAGGTTAAAAAGAAAATAAAATAGAACAATTTCTTTTTTTTCATTCTCTAACCATTATAATATTGCATGCAGGATTAATTTTTTTTTTCGTTCCTGTCATACAAGAAGCCCTTTTCCCTACTAGATGTAAATTCACCATTTGTGAGTTCGCCACGATGCCTATTCGAAAACAAGGTAAACTATCATTAAAAAAATAATCAATAAGAATAATCATTTATCTATTATTAGATGCTTATCAAGCGTTAGAATTGCTTGAACAATATTATAATCGTCTTGATGGACAACAAGATAAACAACTGAAAATTGCCATTGACAGGTAAACAGCTTACTTCCGGGAGTATCATAAATGAATCGTTAATATTTAATACAAAATTCGATGCATTTTTTGCTAATGATTCAAGCAGAAAGGCGAAAAGAAATTTCTATAACCTTTTTTTCTTAATTTCTTTTCAGAGTTATCAAAGTTTTTAAAAGTCGCCTTTTCCAAGCACTTATTGGTATGTTGATTTATTTCTTATATTAAAAATATTATATATTCATCTTTTAATCTAAATTAGATATTCAAGAGTTTTATGAATCTATTCTACTCGATGAAAACAGTGACCCTACAGCTAAAGCGGCTGCAACACTTCAATTTGCTGATGAATGCGAAAAACAACCACTACTTAAACGAGATTTACGAGTATAGATTTTGCTTAATTTTTTCTCTATATTTATTTTGATAATTATTTTGATATAGAATGATCCAACCACAAATAATGAACTAGCAGTGCTAGCACCAATCGTAACCGATAATCCAATAATACGTCCATCTAATATTAAAGATGACAACAGACGACAACCAACACCAACACCCTTTTCTCAAATAACCGATGTACCAGATTTAACTAAACGTCAAAATAAAAATGATTTAAATAGATCTAATGATTCAACACAATTTAATTATAATGATCATTGGGAAGAAATTCAAGTCGAACTTCAACGAGTAAATATTATAAAAAACAAACAAATCTTGTCTCTGTTTTTCATGTAGTAACATTTAACTTAAACTAGTTGCCAGGCAAAGGTTTGGGATTTTCAATAGCTGGTGGTACAGATACGCCATGTATCAATGAATCCCCAGCCGTTGTTATCACGCGTATTACTGAAGGCGGTATTGCTGATATCGATCATCGATTGAAGTAAGATAAAACTTGCTTTTATTTTTTAAATTAACTATTTCATATTAGACAGCACGATATCATTTTACGTGTTAATGATATTAGTTTTACTCATATTCAGCATCAAGTTGGAGTTGATACACTTAAAGCAGCTGAAACGCCAGTTTCTATAGTAGGTTTACGCTGCATTTTATTTTCAAGAATATTTCTAAATGAATTTATTTGCTTATTATTAGGTAGTTCGTCGTTTAGCACCACCAGTTATAGAAGAAATTGTATTAGAAAAACCACCAAATGCTCATCTAGGCTTTTCCATTGCTGGTGGAATAAGTCATGAACATGTTAAAGGGTCTGTTTTAATTTACATAGTCAAATAAAATAAAATGTTTTTCTTTTCAAAATATTTCAGTGATTATGGCATATTTATAACACATGTTATTCCAGGTGGTGTTGCCGATAAACATGGACGATTAAAAGTTGGTGATCGTTTGATGAGTGTAGTATCTATGGTAAAAAAATTATCTTATTTCTTTTTCTAATCTTTTCTTCTTTTGCTTCAATCAATTGTTCTCTACGTAGAAAAGTACTTATGATCTTGAATTTGTCGAACATAAACATGCTGTTGAATGTATTCGACGTGCGTGTGAGGAAGGTCATAAAATAACGTTAGTAGTTGGTCATCCAACAGTTTATTCATTACAACAAGAACTTCCACCGGCGAATACTTCTATTCAAAATCAACTAATATCAAAAAATGAAACTAAAATACATCGATCAGCGAATAATCATGAACAAAAAGAACTTTCTCTGTAAGTTAAAAATTGATTGATGATTTTTAATAATTGGAGATTAGATTTTGTGTTTTTGTTCTGGCAAGAAAAAAATGATTTGACTTTTCTCGTTATTCTACTCGAACAATTTCATTTGATGATCACTATGAATTTATAAATTTATTTCTTTTACAAAATTAATTCATCTTGTTTTCTTTTCTTTTTTTTTGAAGAACTATTTTCTAGTAATATATATTGAGATTGAATCAATAGAGAAACGTGTTGACATTAATTTTCTATAAGATCCTTTTGAAGAAAACCATTTTCATATTATACTGTAGTATACTTATATTCGTATGTATTTAGTGAACGTCGAGTACTACTTAGACGCGGTCCAAATGGTTTTGGCTTCAATATTATCAGTTCTGAAGGTGGACAAGGTACTTTTTTTTTCTTTTGTTGTTGTTTATTACTATTTTCATATTGAAAATGATTTCATTTTACAAGGTTCATTTATATCATTTATACAAACTGATGGTGCAGCTGATAAATGTGGTGAATTACGTAAAGGTGATCGAATATTAGCCGTAAACAATATTGATTTAAGAACAACAAATCATGAAGAAGCTGGAACCGTACTTAAAAACTGTGGTGAAACTGCAGATATGCATGTTATTTATAAATATGATGGTTAATTTGTTTCTTTTTATGAGATTCAATAGTTTCTGATTTTTATTTTTATAGAATTTCTTCAATGTCAAGCTCGTAATGATGACCATCGTGTTAAAACAACAAATGAAATAATTGGTGGTACAATTAGTAATTTGAAGACTCCGGCACGACGACAATTTTTCGTTCAGTAAAATCTTTAACTTCATATTTTCAACTTAAACAAAAAAACTTTTTTTTTCTACTTTTTAGAGCCGATTTTGATTATGATCCCACGCGAGATCCAAATTTACCAGGGGGTCCTGGCATAAAATTTTCTGCGGGTGACATTCTTCATGTAGTCAATGCTGTTGATGATTCTTGGTGGCAAGCGAAACGCGTTACGGGCGGCAAAGAAGAGGAAATAGGAATTATACCATCGAAATCAAGAGTAGAAAAAAAAGAGCGAGCTAGGCAAAAGCGTGTGAATTTCAATCAAAACAGTAGTCGAGTAAGTTTCACATAACGAGAGGATAATATCATAAAGTTCTCTTATGGATTTTATTTTCTCTTAAGAATAATTCAATGGATAGTGAAAAAAAGAAAAAGAAAAAAATCGGTTTGTTTAATAAAGGTGGTGATAAAAAAGATGCACAATCAGGTGAAGATACTGGAAATGATTCAGATACATTCGAACCTGTGCTATCATACCAATTAGTTACTCAGCATACAAGTGAGTTGTTATTGTCGTATAATATTCTCATGATTATGGAAATCAAACATCTAGAGAATGTAGAGTATCAAATTCAAAAGCATGCTCCAATCAATCATAGAGATATATAATTTCTGCAGAAGATATTTGATACCCTTTTCCCTATAGAGTAGAAAAGGCTTTAACTCGAGAGCTAGTTCTGCTTCTAACTTGAAAACAGGACACAGTTTTTTAAAATTCTGAGATCACTTTCATTTCTTTTCTGATTGAACTTCAGACTTTGAAAATTTTTTTCTAGTATTAAAAATAAATCATCAAAATGAAATGAACAAGTTTGTATTATGAAAGATTCAAACAATTGTAATTTTCATAGACCAATTCTGACACTAGGAAATAATCCATTGATAATGACAAACTAAAAACTTGGCCATTCTAGTAATACTTTTAAATTTGTTCAAAAAATCAAATGATATTGGTCTGATTGTCATTTAATTCGACTTCACTATTTTCATAATCTAATCATTAAAAATATCACCGACGACTAAAACAGAACGTTTTGTACATAATTATTTTTTGTTTTATTTTAGTTGATTATCCGAGACCAGTTATCATATTTGGACCTTTTAAAGAAATTCTTAATGATCAACTCATTACTGAACATCAAGATCGATTTGCTAATTGTATACCTCGTATGCATTCATTGTTATTTATTGATCTAGATAATTCATAAAACGTTTGTTTTTAATGAATAGATACTACTCGAGCAAAACGAGACAAAGAAGTTGATGGTAGAGAATATCATTTTGTAACAAATCGTAAACAAATGGAAGACGATATTCATAGTTATTTATTTATCGAAGCTGGAGAATATGGAGGAAATTTATATGGTACAAGTATTACTGCTGTTCGTGACGTAGCTACGGCTGTATGTATTTTATATGAAAAACAAAAAAACTGAAATAAAAATAATTCATATGTTTTGCATAGTCGAAACAATGCATTTTGGATGTAAGTGGTCGTGCTATTAGGCGTCTAATTAAAGCTGGTCTTTATCCAATTTCTATATATGTTAAGCCGCGTGATACTAAATGGATATTGTAAGCATTTGTTGTGTTCAATGCTTATTTTTATCAATTTTGCTTTGTTTTAGGGAAAATATGGGAGACGAGGCTAACGAAGAACGAGCTAAACAAATCTATGAGAAATGTAATGGAGTTGAACAACAATTCGGTCATCTTTTTACAGGTAAAGAACTTAAATTCAATATTAAAAATTAGTGAGAAAAACACTCCTGTTTGTTTTTATTTTAGCTACTGTTGAAGGAGAAAATTTAAGCGATGTTTATGATCGCATATGCGAAGTTATTAATAATGAAAATACAGTTGATTTTGTTTGGGTGCCATCAGATGAAAAATTTTAAGGGAGAATCCTACTGTAGTTCTATTTTTTATACTAATTTCTATTCTTAATTTTTAAATCTACTATGAAGAAATGCTCGTTTTTTACAGCCACTATTCGAATTTCTTTATTTTTTTTTGTTTGTTTCTCGTAGACTTTGATGATATTCTTCTTATTTCTTATTTCATTTGTTTGTGTTTTTCTATCGTGATTTATTTGTCTGCACTATGTATCTCTATTCTTATAGTATTTTTTTTTGTCAAACCTGTGTTTTGGAAAACGTATGAGAAAATGCAAAAACTGTGCTTTTGATTCTTTTTGTTTCTGTGAGTTGAAAACCAATATCAAAATAATGAATAGACTATCTTTAAAATATGTTTTTCCTGTGTAAAAAAAACTAAAGTTTTGAATGCGGCTTTATCATCTGCAAGAAAATAGTAGTAAAAAAATATATATTGTAGAGAACATATATAATTAGACTTTGTCTTGAATTGATAGTTTTTCAGTAAATGACACGGAAGAAAATAAAATAGACAAGACCGAGTGAATAAATTTTGAGTGGTCCTATTCAATGAATAGTTTATAAAGTTTCGATTAAAGTTTTCAATTTAATTGAAATGTTTTATGAAATTAAATAATAAATTAATAATTTGTCTTAAGATGTGCATTAGATAAAATGAATTTAGAATGGTCATACAAGTATTTGTCGAGTTGTTTTTTCAATTCAAATTGAGTCTATTCAATTGATTAAATATCCTCTTAATCATAGAGAAATATATGGTTAGTGTAATTATAAACAAATACTTTCCAATGATATATATGTATGAGTCTTTTTTAATACTATTACCCTGATATAATTTAGCCACTTGGCTTATTTTTTGTTATAATCGATCATCAAAATGAGTAAGAAAATGATCAAAGTTAGACAGGAAAATATTTAACAAAAACAAATATTTCTCTTGGACGTCTGTGCTTTTGAAAACTATTTTCATACTCTTTACAATAGATCAAACAAATGTTCTTTTCTTCGTTCACCATAGCATAGAAATATGTCAATCGAGGAGATGAATATGTGTAACTGTAATGTGCCGAAAAGTTTTAAAAAAATATCTAGTCTCTACATACATATAGATTTCTTTACTCTTTCAATTACTTACTTTTCATAGTATGTAGCTATACAAATTTGTGCGCATCATTCAATTTTAAAATCTACAATTTCACATTTTGTCACGTCATTTAAAGTAATAGTACAACATCTTTTAAAGGAATTTCTTCGATGAATCTATATTTAAATTGTAGCTTTTGCTTTTTTCTCTACTATTAATCATATATGCACTAAACAATGTAAAATAGAACCATGTAGAAATTGAAACACTTGACATGTTTTCTATATTCTATAATGGAATCAAAGTCATTTTATTTGCATTTAGTTTTTTTCTCAACCATTCTTATTCATGCTTTTTTCGTGTATGTGAATATACAATAACGGCACACGGACGTAACAAGCGTAAAACGTCACCGTTGCATCGGCTCGGTTTGACACATAATCGAGAAGGAGTTCCAAAATTTATCCGAGAAAATACCGCACAATTTTTTTCTTCAGTTGCGAAAACAACTCCAACAATAGAATCATCATCATTGCCGAGTTTTTCAAGTGAATTTGAGCAACAACGTCAACGAATTCAAAGTAATAATGAAAACGAAAATGAAGAAATTCTATTAACAAAACCAGTAACACCACATTTTTTATTGCCACCTATTGGAACAGCAAGTAGTAGAAGATCAAAAGTGATAGCATCTGCTTCCATTTGTACTCGACCACAAACTTTTCATTCGCCTATCCTATCTTCTGGATTGTCATTAGAATCATCAAGTCCACTGATACAATCACCGACGCCAACTATAAAATTAAAACGTCAAGTTCAACATGGTGGTCCAGTTGATCAAGATATTTTTCGAAAAGCCTATGAACGAGCGTTAACAGTGGCTCGCAGTCGCCTTCTATTTCGTGATCCATACTCATTAACAGGAGCAAGTGCTACTCATGGTGTTCTCTATTCATATTATGATCATACGCCAATGTGTGTATTTTCACACGGAGCTGCTTGCAATCATACTCAAGATAAAACATCTAAACAGGATCGAAAACTAAAATCCAATATGATACGAAAAAACATTTTTAACGATGTTGTTGTAGAACGTTATATTCAATAACAAAAAAAAAAGAATAAAAAAAATAAGTGTATTGTAAATCTAATTTCTCAAATAAATTAATAAAAAATAGATACATATTATTACTCAATTTCTTTTATATCTATCAATATACTGATATATATATATATATATATATGTACATGGTTGACTTATCGCATCTATGCAGTATTATCTTGATAAACTTTTTAGCGATGAAATATTCTAGAAAGAACAAAGAGCTAAATATACAGATATACACTGTACACGTTTGATCGAGTGCTCTTTTTCTTATGCTTGTCTTTCATCGAGATCTGTTTTTCTCTAATAAGGACATCAGTCTAAGAATTTCTACATCTATACTACTGTTGATTTGACGTTTCCGATTGATTTTTTTGCTTCTGTTAGTTAACACAAAACGAACAACGTATACTTCATCTTTCTTATTAGTCAATCGCGAGTATGCATACATTCAGTGCATAACATTTGGCTACCATCTTCGTCCCGATCAACTTAACTTCTGTTTATCTAATTCGGTAAGTAGGCGGGGGGGGGGGGGGGGGGGGGG
>OENM01000001.1:351528-382161 GCA_900239745.1 Rotaria magnacalcarata
TTCATCACATATAGATATTTATGGTAATAGATTTGATAATGATAATAAAAAAGGGAAGAATATTATTTTTTATTTTCTTTCATTTATTTTCTGTCTAGCATCATCCAGAGGCTTCTTTTGCTAGTTCTTATTCTACTCAAACTGATGTCGTACTAATAATCGTCATTTATTGTCGCATAAAATACAAAGCATAAACACAACGTCGTTGTCAAAGTGTAGTTTGTTTTTCATTACTTCAGCTATTGGAATGGCAATCATTGACTTAGTGTTATTTATAGTGTTATTTAATGAAATACGAATATAAAAAAACAACATGATGATTTTTTTCTATACAGTAATCATTGGTGTTATTACTTTAATCAAATTTGGTAAGATTACATTTCTACCTTTATTTATATATATGCATATATAGAGAAAGATTCATTTTTTGAATGAGTAGAAGTATGTGCAAATGCCGATGCTAAACGTCTTTTAAATGAACTTATGACAGATTATAATAGATATGTCTTACCTGTACAATCAATAAATCAAAAAGTTAATGTATCATTAGGTTTAAAATTATCACAACTATCTGATATTGATGAAAGAAATCAAATAATGACAACAAATGTTTGGCTCGAACAAGTAAACTTTTACTTAGTAAAGAAAAACAAAACTTATCATCTTTTATTTTACCTTTAGGAATGGACTGATCACAAATTAACATGGATACCTGATCAATATGGTGGGATCGATGTTCTAGAAATTCCATCATCAGATATTTGGGTGCCAGATGTTGTTTTATATAATAATGCAGATGGAACCTATGAGGTTAATACAATAACAAAAGCACATGTAGTAAGTATTAATATTTTTTTAAGTCGATTTTTTTTCAACATATTTGATTTTTTTCCAAGTTTTGGAATGGAACAATAAAATGGAATCCTCCTGTTATATATAAATCTTATTGCGCCATAGATATTGAATATTATCCATTTGATGAACAAAATTGTAGTCTTAAATTTGGTACATGGACACATAATGGAAATTTAGTAGGACTCTTATTGTTGTCATCAATTAAAAGAAAACGAAAAGTTTTCTGTTCTTCTTTTTTCTTGATAGGTTGATCTTCATCATAAAACAGGAGATATTGTGGTTCATTTTGGAGTTGATCTTTCTGATTACTATCCATCTATCGAATGGGACATTCTTGCTGCCGTAAGTTACTTTGTTTATTTCATGATTAATTTGTAAAAAAAATTATAATACAATTTATTTTCTATATTTTGATCATATGAGATTATACAATAAATATTATTTTTTACACAAGACTTCAAATAAATCTTCGGTAGTTTTAATTTGATTGAAAATAAGTTTCATATCTGTAATCGAATGAGTTATCTTTATCTTAGCATAATTGATTGATTGCATCTAGAATTAGATAGGAAAGTGTTGATTTTATATTCTACAGAGAAAAAAAGATAAGAAAATAAAAGTTACATACATTTTTATTAGTATTAATAGTTGTATCTATCATAGGTGATTTATATGGTTAGAATAAAATAAAATTATAGAGATCATCTACTTCTTTTTTGCTCTCTGAAGTATTAATTTTAATCATTTGTATGACTAGTAGATAATATTAATAGATACTTAGAAAGCACTTAGTGATAAGTAACGACACAGCTGTCATAAAAATAATGAAAAATATTACTTTTCTTATTTATTTTTTTTGGTACATACAAGCGATTGAATAACTGTTGATTATTCTTTCTTGTTAACTAGTAATACCAATAGAATTTTTCGACCTCTCTTGTTACGCAAAAGAATGTTAATAAATGTCAATGCAAACATAAATTTTTTGCATTGAACAATTTTGAAAGAAGGATGTGTGAATGCTCTTAATATATTGATTATTAGTTGTTGACGAAAATCGTCGTCTTCAATAGACTAATTATCCACACTCAAGTTTCTACATGAGCGATAACTTTTGTTTTGATAGAACATTGCGACCTTTCGGAAAGCTAAATTAGGCTGTTTTTCTCTCGATACTTGATCTATTTTGTACCATCTTCCATTTTTCTTCGTTTTAAAGACGTCATAAAATCTTATGCATACAGTTATTAACACTAATTATTAAATGTAAGATCATAAGATGTAACATTTGTTCTCTAAATAATTAGTAGATGATTGTAAAATTTTATTAACTGCAAAAAGACGCAGCGTCTCTGCTAGACTCTGTTACTGAATAGAAGAGGTAGCAATCAACAAACTAATTGTGTTTATTTTTTGTTGTTTTTTTAGCCTGCTATTCGCCATGTTGTTTTATATGATTGTTGCAAAGATGATCCATATTTTGATGTAACATTTTCATTACTTATTCGACGTAAACCACTTTTCTATATGGTTAATCTCGTCATTCCTTGCATAAATATTGCTTTTCTTACAATTCTGGTGTTTTATTTACCTAGTAAGTACTATATTAGTTATCAAAAAATAAATAAATACGACTATTTTTTTCTTTCTTAGGTGATTGTGGTGAAAAATTAACATTATCCATATCAATTTTTGTTGCACTTCAAGTTTTTTATCTTCTTCTAGTGGATCTTATACCACCAACATCATTGAAACTATCTTTATTAGGTACATATTTACTTTTTACATTGGTGCTTGTTAATGCGTCTATATTTATAACAATAATAACATTGAATATTCATTGGCGTCATCCAAATACTCATCATATGCCTGAGTGGGTAAAACGATGGTTTTTTGAAATTATTCCGCCGTTTATATTCATGTCTAAACCTCATATTGCTGATGATTTACTACGATCAAAGCAAACTAATGACAATAATGAGCCAACAACATCACAGAGCGGTCGTGACATGCGCAAATTGAATAGTTATTTAAAAACAATACCAACTGATAAGTATCCACCTATAATTCAACAAGCAATAAGAGATATTCGATATATAACTGAAACGCAACGTGAAGCTGAACAAGATAATCTGGTGTGTTCGAAAGAAACTTGTATCTTTTATATGCATTTTGTTTTTATACATTTTTATGTTTTTAGGAAAGAGAAGGTTGGCGATTTATTGCACTTGTCATTGATCGGTGTTCTTTAATAGTATTTATTTTTTTAACTATAATTGGTTCATGTATCACTCTACTATCTGCTCCGTCCATACGTAATAAAGCTGATCCGATCGAACAATTATATTCACACCATTATAATGCACATCCAAGTTAATTTTACTTTTCTTATTTATTATCTTATAGTCGATTTTCAATCATTTATTTTGTTTGATATAATATATAAAAAGTCTTTTGTTTTTTACAAAGTAATTGTTGGCATGTTTTCTTTTCAGCGCTAATAAAATTTATTTAGAAAATGTTTTCGATCTTTGATTTTTCTGATAAATTAATGTCTGCAGATGATAATAATAAAATTCATTTACCAACAAAACCTTTCAATTGCCAAGAAGTTAAAAAACGTATGCATGAAATTCTTCATGATCATTTACATAATGAACAATATGATTTAAATCGATGTAATTTTCTAGCAAAAAATCTTTCAAATATTATAAAAGATTCATTGAAAATGTTGGGTTATGAACGCTATAAATTTATTATACAAATTGTGATTGTTCAACAAAATGATGAAAGCTTTAAAATGACTTCTCGATCTTATTGGGATTCTGAGACAGATAAATTTGCACAATCCGTTTATATTAATCAATTTTTAATATGTGTTGCTACAACTTTTGCTATTTTTTACTATTAAACAGCAACAAACGATAAAACACAAGTTCAAAGCTAATTTCTAATAGGAGTTTTATGATGAATAAAATATTTTACAGGTAGCTGTTGATCAAATTATTTGAAATTTAATATGAAAACGGAATTAAATGATGTACAGCGACAATTTCATTACTATGTAATATTCGTTCCGTTGTTGAAGCTAATCGACCAATCATATGACAACTTATAATCTGTGTGTACCTACGCTGTATCAACATACAGAAAAAAAAATAATAATAATAATAGCAAGACAAGGGCAAAGTCGTCTCATGAATCTTCTCTCGTGTCTGGGACGTCAAGATGGCGGTGGTGGTGAACCCGCTGATACTCCTAATATTGATAAATTAAAAACTTTTCTTGATCGTTTTAAACAAGATCCGAATAGTGAATCATCATTTATCAAACGACCGAGTTCAACTGAGCTCTGTCAATGGACAAAAAAGGTTTGTGAGTATATGCCAAGTGCAACTGATGCAGCTGCTGCTAATGGTGATGATATCCGTCCCATGAAGCAACATTTTTCAGTAATTAAACAATTTTATGATACTGTACAACAAGCAGGATTCACACAGATGCCACCTATTGTGGAAACATTTTTATCTAGTATACAAATTTATGAAACTGTATCTGGTTTAGCTTGTGTTATATTTGCTGAACATCCTCATATTCTTAGCGCTATTGAGAATCAACTAAACGAAGCAATAGAAGCTATAACACAGCATGGAAGCATGGGTGTTATTGGTCTGTTGTGCTGTGGTTCAGGAATGTTACTTGGAAGGGTACGAAATTATGCATTCTTTCTTATCAAGATATTTTTATTTATGTTGTCTTAGTTTAACACATTTCTTCGTGCAATCGATGAAAAACTAGGTGAACTTGGTGTTGGCCGTGTACTTGATTTTCTTGGACAATTAATCGATGTTTTTTGCAAATTCTTTAAAATTGATATGGCTAATATAAATGATTTGCAAAATATAGCTCAGACTGTTCGAGCTCTTATCGATCAAGTTGGTCAACAATTCAGTTCACTTTTTGGTCGATTAGCTGTTACAGGTAAATTAATAGCATAATCAATTGTTTATGACATGATAATAAAATATTTAGGTGATAAAAAATCAAGCGATGAACGATTTGCTCCTTTGGAAATGACGACAAAAATTCATAAAAAAATTTCAAAATTTGGTACTAAAGCACCCGTTGTCGAAAAAGCATTAACTTCATTTGAACATTTTTATCAAGCAGCTAATAAACTTGATGATAATTTAATTCAAAAACATGGACAAAAAGTTGCTGTACAAGTAAGTTATTTTTTGTGTTTCAAATTCTATTTTTATTTAACGAAAAATATAATCTCTAGGCTGACGCTACAGCTAATTCGAAGGAACCTGCATTAGCCAGTAGTAAATCTGCAGATGTTGACGTAACTCGATCAGATGCTGTTCAACTAGCTGCCGAAAATACAGTTAAAGAAGTTGGTTTAATTGGAAATATGATGCAGAACATTGAATTGATATTAACATATGGTATACTTGCTTTGAAGAACGAAGATGATGTTTTACGGCCATTATCAAATCATGTGGATGAATGCACACAAATTCTTGAAAAATATTCCCAATTACATCCATTATATAAGCTTATATGTGGAGGAAATTATTTAAGTAAATTACGTGTATTTATAAATAAAATTGTTGATTTATTAAAAAATTCAAAATTGAAATTAAATTCACCCGAAGAATTTTTACAAGAAATGAAAGAACGTTATCCAGAATTGTTACGTATGCTAGCTGAAGATATTATTCAAGATAAATTTAAAAAGCATATTACGGATAAATTACCAGATGGTGTTGATGATATTTTAGATGGTGCTATGAAAAATATATTTGGTAAAATAAGCTCGAAATTTTAATATTTTATAAAAAAGAAAAGAAGAGGTGTATTATCCAACTGATCTCACGCCTACATCGGTGCTGGATAACTGAAATAATTATTTGCTTTTTATTATTTTTTAACGCATTTTTTCCCCTAGCCAAAATGTAATAAAGAATAATGTTAACAGTTTTTGCATGTTGAAACAAAATCAGAATTTTTTAAACAATAATTAAGCTTGAAAATATCATTTTTTCCATATTCAAATGTATATATTGTGAGAAGCGATTTTTCTAATTGGGTTCGATGTAATATGTTTGACACATGGAAAGGTTAATTTCATTTTTATGTTTCACTACTTTTTTTATTTTATACTAATGCTTCAGTTTATTGTTTGCAACGA
This sequence comes from Rotaria magnacalcarata, assembly GCA_900239745.1. Classification (NCBI taxonomy): domain Eukaryota; kingdom Metazoa; phylum Rotifera; class Eurotatoria; order Philodinida; family Philodinidae; genus Rotaria; species Rotaria magnacalcarata. The sequence goes on from OENM01000001.1 coordinate 357,581, forward strand.
CCCGAACAACTTTTTTCTATGAATAAACTTACAAAATAAAGCTTAGAGAGTATATAGAAATGAAAATGCTCAAATTTTCGAAAAAATATGATTAAATGAATTCTACTGCTTGATAAAAATAAACGGCATACACTGCAAAAGAAACAGATAAAGTTGAGTCATGAATGAGTATGTTTTTCTTGGAATTTACTAATAAGAGAAAAAAAGGAGTAGGATAATTTGGATTTGATTGTTAATAATTTTATAACTCAATACAAAGATCAACAATTTGCTCGCTATCTAATTTGTACTCCTACATTGATCATTGGTGTTCACAAATTAGATGAAATACATATTTAACATTAAATGATTACCTTAATCGATTATCATCAATAGCCATAGTTGAAGATAATTATACTATTCCTAAACAATAAATTTCTAAAAATAACTATCAATTAATGCTTTGATGCTTCTTTGAAGTTAATCGATTTGAAGCATGCCTCGACAGAAATCATTAAAAATATATAATTTGCTATCTTTATATTATGCTGAATATATTGAAATGAAATACATTTCTTTATTCATTAATTGTAAGGAAAACAGAGATATTTGAAAATTAGAAGAAACATACTCTTTAAGGTGCTATCTTAATGTTTTTATGTTTATATTTCTTTATATATGAATTGATTATTCTTGTTCTTTTCTTTGCGTTTTTCTAGAAACTCAGCAGCACAAAGCTTGATTCCGATAATCAGGTGTTGCACTGCTGTTCTTCTATTTCTGTGCATATCATCAACCGATTGTCACTTTGGAACATTTCTACATTTCTTCATGAAATAAATATTCAAAGAAAATGAAAGACCATACATTCTGTATGTGATTTATCTCTAATTTTCAATTTTCTACAAGTATAGCTACGTTTGCTAAGAATGAAATTTACAAAAGAAAAAAGGATGGTCGCATTTATTGTTTCGGTAACGTCGCGTAGATAAGTTCATATGCAGTCAAAAATCCTATCTTTAAAATCGTTTTTTATTTTATTATTGAGACTGATTAAACTAGATGGTATCCGAGTTGCACTCGTATACGAAATGCGATGCGAGGTAAGAATACGGATCTTTACGAAAAATCTTCAAATGGAAAAAATCTTGAATAATTTTCATGTCGACACGATGAAATTCACCGCTGAGAAACTCTATTCTTACTTAGCGATACATTCGTAAAGATCAAATTCGATTGATCGATTAATTATCTCCATGATTCATTATTTTAGATCAGCTGTAAATGCATTGACTATAGTGGCGAACATATGTTGATGACGCCATTTTAATTATCTCGCAATAAATCTCTTCCATTTTTGTCATTTTGGAACGATATTTGTGAACGAACGAAACTTCAGATTGAAGATTCGAAAACAGGTGTAACCAGTTCGAGCTTGATACTTTTATCTCATGTTTTAACCACTTTTCTACGATATTCGGTTCTCGAGATCATTGCGTCACAAAATGAGGAAAAAGATGTGTACGTCGAGAAAGCAAAAGAAAACACGCGGCGGACTACATAAATGTTATGCTTCGCATCGCATTAATAAAGGCAAGATTGCGAAGCATCAAACATTTTCTTCTTGCTTCTTCTAGTTCGCATGCTTATTTTCTGTCTCTTTCTTCATGGTAGTTATTTATAGGTGATACTTATTGCATCGATATCATCACAAGGTTGAATTTTTCAAGGGCGACGCTTGTAAAAAATGCGTAACGTATAATTGCTTCTGATCTCGTATGATTTTCTTTCTGTCACTTGAAAATTGGAATTCATTGATATTATTGTTTCTTGTTGAGTGCTAGATATAAGAACTTACATTTATATAATACATTATTTCCTTCTATCTACCATATCAGCGACTAAAAGAATAATTATTAATATTACTTTGGATTAATTATATGATATTGAGATTATCTAATAAGAAGAGGTTTCATAGGAGCTCTCATTTGGTAGGAATCAAGGCCTCAGTACTTTTACATATGCAGTGTATATTCTGTATGCTTCTAGAGTCGGTAATCATTTTGATAACATTGGTGACAAATCAGGAAACAATCTGTATTAATGATGTTATTTTTGGATTGAATCTATTAGTTTCTATGTTTTGCTTTTAATTGTCATGCAATTAATTCTGAATACGGCATTCACTAGAAAACTAGTAAAGAAAGAAAGAAAGAGAAAGAAACATGATAACCTGTAAAAATGAATCTTTTGTCGTTTATTTACTGTTTCACTTGAATTATTAAAATAAATACTCTTTTTTTGGAGGTGGGTTAAACGTGGGTACATACGTAATACTTGAAGACTGAACAACACACAAGACAAGAAAAAATGTTTCTTTTAAACTTTACAAAGGAAAAAATATGTTTGAAAGGATAAATTTCAGTATTAAAATCAACCAAATAGTTGTTGGCATAAAAGATCTTGTTGAAAAACCGTTATTTTCACATTTCCATCCAACATTTAATTGACCTTCTGCAACTAATTTTTCAAGATAATCTCGCAGTGGTTGAAAATATTTTAAACATGATTTAGCTGAAAAGGTTTTGACACCAGCAAATTCTTCTAATATATCTTCCCATGGTTTTGATGAACCCAATCCAAGCAAGACTCTATCATAATCATTCGTATACACATATAGTATACAGAATAAAAACACCGATGAAATTACTATAAACATACTTGAGTTTTTTTCCAGCTGCAACAGAACCATGTAAATCACATAGATGTAATGGCCCTCGATTACCTGCTTCATGACATAAAACATCAAATATTTGAAATTGAAATACATGTGCAAGAAAATATCTAAACAAAAGCAAAGCAATCATAAGTTTCTCTGTTTTACTTTTCTAAAATAACTATCGATACTTTATATAAGTTAAATCAAAAGCTATATGAAGTTTTGTTCCAGCATCAAAATATCGTTCATCACGTACTTCTGGTGGTTTCATACCTTGGTATTGACACCTGCAGTAAAAGAATTTGTATTTTGACAAGTTAGAAAAATGAAATAGTTTACATAAGATCCCAATAGCGTTTATTATATTCACTGGGTAGAATTGATTCATTGTAAACCGACCAACGCCAAAGTTCAAGTGCATATGCATATGGTGGTAAGAAGAGTCTACTTAACGCTTGTGAAACCAAAAATTTTATATTTTCCTCTATTAAAGAAAAAAAAAGATTATTTTAGTATTTGTAATTGCAAAAATAACCTTTCGATGACGCATAATTTTCCAGTAAGCCAATTCGTTTCAAATGTGTAGGTGACATTGCTGCTAATGCAATTGCATCTCCAATACCTTCACTAAATGCACCATGTGGAGATCGACGAAACCAGAATGACAAATTTTTATATTGAAGATAATGTTGTATATGACCCATTTCATGATGAACAACATAGAAATCACGTGATGTTACACTTGTACACATACGAATTCTAAATTTCAATGTAATAATCGCTGTTAAATCTATTTAATTCATAGAGAATATACCTAACATCATCATATTTATACATATCAAAAGCTGTTGGATGACAAGCCATATGACGATTAGGAATTTTTTTAAATATAGATAAATTCCAAAATCGGTCTGGTACCCGTGTTAAATTTAATGCAACAAAAAATTCGTCAGCATATTGAAAAATGCTTTCTTCAGTAAAATTCTAATTGAAAAAATAAAATTATATGAGCAAAAAAGAAGGCAAGGGAAAAGTTGTTTCTTCTAGAAAAACCTTTCGTTTCATGGCTGGACCTAAATCAATTCCTTCTATATCTGGAAATGGAATTATATCATGTTCAAGATATGTTAGCATCGTACCAAACAAATCTTCTACAAATCACAAGAAACAAAGATAAATGTTTTTGATCATGTTTATTGATTACTAGTTAAATGCAATGGTATCGGTTGATCAAGTTGAACATGTCCAGGATACATTTGAGCCATTTGTTGTCGTATATAAGCATGTACAAGGTCATATAGTGGTTTTAACTCTTGCCATAATTGTTCAACAAGACGACGTTCTTCAGCAGTTGTCATTGCTTCACTTCGATCGCTCATATCTCAGAAAAGAGAAATAAAAAACTATGTAGATTAAGCATTTGAATAGAGAAAAAAGGTCAAGGATAGTTCTAAGTTTTCAGTTATTTTGCTAAAGAAAATTTGAATTCGAAAAATAATTTCATGTATATTTATGAAATGTCTATAATATTTTCAAAAATTTCAAAAAAGAATTTAAGTTAATTAAAAATAGTTCAATAGTCATCGAAGTATCCTTTACTTAGTTATATTCTTATAAAGAACCGAAGAAAATAATTCTATATGAATTAGTGATAAAAAACAATAATGAAAAATACGAACTATAGCAAAATATCAGCAGATATCAAAATATGAGGTCGACTGGTTGGTATCACTTGGGAATATTCCCTCGTAAGTCTGTTAATCTGTAGTTAGAATCGTTTTAAACATGAATCTCTGAGATATCTTATAACCAGATTTTATCAAAATGTTGACTTATTTCAGAACAGTTGTTATCCTGAATACATGAAAAACAAATACATCGATGACTAGGGATGATGGAGGTGACCAAGAAAATGTTTGAAATTATTTTGAGTGACCTTTCATTTTATGTAAGAAAGAAAAATTGTTTTTAAAATAATATCTTTCAAAAATATCTTGGAGGATTTTATGTGAGAGTGGGTTACTGCTGAGGTACGATTCTGTTTGGCCTGTTGATTTTGTAAAGCAATTAATGCTGAATAGTGATGTCGCATTGGTGCAGGGGCGTCATACGTTGCTTTCCATAACGACAGAAGATCATCTGGTGATTTAAGTCCACCCATTATCTCTTGTACTTCTGAATAATACCAATGAAATTCATAATTATTATTTTAAATAAAAATATAGTACAAACCGTCAATAGCGATTTCTGTATTATTCCAACTGAATTTATCACGATAAATTTTTTTGATAAGAGCTTTTAACTTTTGCATATCGAATTTAACTGTTGTATCGTTTTGTGCAGCGTCACCAATAGCTTGTGTACGAATTAATAGCCAACGTAATGATGCATTTGGATGATCTATTGAATTTTTTAATTGTCTACCAATAATTGCAACTGTCTTTAAACAGTTACGATAGGCATCATAATATTTCTCCTGGAAAAATCATGCTTTATTTCATCTTATAGAAAAATCATTCAATGCTAATTTACCATTGCACTCACTTTACTTGTATCATTTAGATGCAAATGTGATTCAAATTCTGCTGATGCTGTTATATAAGCAAGTGTAGTTAAATTTCTATCATAGCCATGTAAAATTTTATAAGCCTATGAATTTTTATATACGATTAAAATACCATCGAAAATAGTAGTAGAACGATCTTTCAGTATATTCTTGATTTTACATTTTAGATCGAAAAATTTAGTTATTGTAAAGAAGAACATTTTAAACACCAATGGTTTTATTATTGTAAAACAATGGCCTTGAAAAATCACCAAAACTTAAAGCGAATTTACGTTAGAAATATTTTCTCGGGAGTTCCAAATGTAGATACTAATAAATATGTTTTATTATCATCAATGAAATCATTCTCAGAATATCTCTTTCGTTTATTTAGAAAAACATTTTCATTCAAATACGTCGTGACGCATGTGGAAAAGAAATTCTAATCTGTATAGAAATGTATTGAGGTAAGACCTGCTTTTGTTGCGAGTAAATTCGACACTCATTTTATTCTATTATTCTCAGTTATCTTCTTCGATTATTTGTGTAATTTAAGTCGTGTAACATAAATCTTAAAATTGATAAAATGTGCTTCCAAATAGAATAACAAATTGACCTTTCTGATTAATCAATTATATATTGAAATATCGTTCGATATAATTATGTTTTCTATCCTATGCAAAATAAAAGTCTATTTACAAATTGCTCTTGTTCATTGGGGTTTATTTTATCTAAATAATATTGAGATAAATCTTGATTATTGCATTCAACAATATCTTCATTTTGTTGACAAGTGATTAATATTATGATAGAAAATAAAACCGTAAAATGATAAATCATTGTTATCTATGAAATCTATTAGATATACTTGAATTGAAAAGAGTGATGAAATGACACTTACATTCTATCGTTGACAGAAGTTTGTTAGCTTGACGTCTATTTCTGTTGTTTTGAGAATAAGATTGTACGCTTTGTATCGATGTGTAAAAGACAAACGATCGACAGACACATATAATATAGAGAGGGAAAAAATTTGCTGGTAAGATTGATTGCCTAAAGTATTGGATGTGTGTTTATCGATATAAAGGATGTAGTCGTTAGTCATACAATTAAAATGGTTATATGCTGTGAAATATATCCTATCAAGTTCGATAACGATTTTCGTCTGCTGCTTATTTTCTCACTAAAGAATAAGAATAACTAGCAGAGCAACAAACTACTATTCGTTGCGTTGTATTCTAACATCCGCTATTGTGCTCTCTGGCTTTCTCTCTCTTTCTCTATCTCATTTTTTCTTTTCAGGGACAGCTTATTCATTTATATTATCTGTGTGTTTATTTAGTAATTCATCCGAATACAATTTTGCCTTGCAGTAATATTCTTTCTGTTTTGATATATATTTTATCTGTATGCCTTGGTTTATTTAATAATTTATGATCATTAAAAATAGATGAATCTTTTATTCTCTTTTGTTTTTCATGTGCATGTTTAGAGATCCCAATATGCCCAACACCTTGTCATCAACAACATAATAAATAAATAAGAAAACAAAGATAAAAACAGTAAAATCAAGGGAAGAAAAAAAAGAAAGCATAGCAACTGCACTGCAGTGTATGCTTCATGTACAAAGTAGATAATGGAAATATATTTTGACTGACTAGCAGCAACCACGTTTTTTCTTCTTCGATGATATATCGACTAGATTTTCACCTTTACGTTGTTTATCATCTTTTTCTTGCATTAACCTATAATTAACTATCATAAGAACGAACATTTAAATATCATTAACTTCACTCACCGAGCTATTGCTTCCATTGTTTCAACAATTGATGTACCTAATCGTGCACTACTTTCAAAAAATAAGCATCCGTATTCCTATGAAAAACATACATATATTTGAAATGAAATAGTATAACAAAATTATTTACATCGGCTAATTTTGCACCATCTTTATACTTCACCGGTCGTTTTTCATCATCATCACATAGATCTGTTTTATTTCCAACAAGTGCTAAAACACAATCATCCTCTGTCGATTCCTTTGAAGATGTAAATGTAAAGATAATTATCAAAAGAATTTTAAAACTTTTTCCTTTCAATAAACATACTCGAACACTTGTCATCCATGCTCGGACATTACGAAAGGTTATTTCAGATGTTACATCATACACTAGGATAATCCCATCAGACTTACGAAAATATTGTTTAGTTATACTTCGAAATCTAAGAGAAGATAAATTTAAATCACATGAATATTTCTCTAAAAATCAAACAAACCTTTCTTGGCCAGCCTAAAAATAGTCAAATGAAGTAATCAGAAATAAGATCAAAGTTTTTCCTCACCGTATCCCATAATTGTAATGCGACAATACGATTTTCAAGATTAATCATTTTAACTTGAAGATCGACACCAATTGTTGCCGCAAATGTATCTTTAAAATTGTCAGTACAAAATCGTTGAATAAAACTTGTTTTTCCGACACCACTATCACCTAAATATAACAAAGATTTTAATTATTTTAACTGATTATATTTTCTTTCGTATTGAACAAACCGATAAATGCTATTTTAAACATTCGATCAGGTACTGCATTAGGAGCAACATTCTAAATTTCATATGTGAAACTATAATACATAAAATGATATCAATCGTACTTACCATTAATTCAGAATGTTGAAAAACTGAATTAGCACCGACCGGTTGCTGTCGTGCTCCTAACTCTTGTCCTCTAAAAATAAATATTGAGAAATGAATTTTTCTTGTATTATTCAGAAATAAATATGTCAAAATAACAAACAAAAAGAAACAATCATGTCTCGTACAGGAGACATAAATTTCGATTTGATATGTAATTAATTTTATAGTGCTGTCTTCTGAAATTCGATAGAGGTAAATTATCGAGATTGTCATTCATATCTTCCGATTCACTAGTACCAGAGTGTAACTGACGATGTCAAAAATAAATGCTGAACAAACACGAAGATTTATACGTTTGTTTCTTTTGAAGAACTTTGCTCTTTCAACTAACCTTTGGAAACATTGCCGATATCGGTGTAGTTTTTAATTTTATCCTTTTCGGATTCACTATCACTACTACTCGATATTAGTTTACTCGCATATCGTTTTAAATATCTAAATGAATGTAAACGAACGAACATGGCTAATTCTTATCCATTATCATTAAAAAAAACACTTGTTCAATCCATGAGGAATATGAAAACGTTCTTAGATTAAAATCAAAGAAATAAAATATTACCTGGGACGAAGTTTTTGCTTTCGTGTTGATTCAATACCATTCACATTTCCACCATCATTCATAGCAGCCATGGGGTCATCGTCTTCTTCCGGTTCACTATCTCCTCTATGAATAAAATGCATATGCTGTATTATACGAGACGTATTGATCGCAATCTCAGATATACCTATGTGGTGAACTGAAATAGTCTGATAGAATAGAACCTTGTTTTCGCATGGGTCTTCTCGTCGTACGTGTTGGAGATGGTGCAGTATCTTGTTGCTAAAATAGTTACATTTGTTTTTCATATTTTCTATCAATCGACTAAAAGAAGTAATTAGAAAAGGATCTTTATCGATATGCTTGGACAACTTTCTTATAGTCTAAAATTCTTTTTCCCTCTTGTTTTCTTTTGTAGTCGACGAAAAACTAAATTATAAAGTCTTGTTCATGCTTACTGTTTCAGAAGATAAGCGAGTGAATATGATTTTTCAACAATTATTCTTAAATAATTAATTACAGTACTATTGGTCTCGAGAAAATTTTCACTGCAAAGAATAAACTCTAGTTCTCGTTGATACTAGAAAAAAAAATGTCAAGATTTAGGTTTAATTTCAGAAAAAAATCAATCTTAACATTTTTAAATTTCAAGTTGAGAATGCAACTGAGGCAAAATATAATATATTTTCAAAAAAACACTTATATAATAAACAATTTACTTTAAATTCTTGATGAAGATCACGTTCATCAACTAGTCTTTTATTGATGGATCTAAAAGAATGTGCATACTATTTTTATGTTCTTAACATAACATCTTTTACTTACTTTAACGAATCAAGTTGTTTAACAAGATTTTCACGTTCAATAGCAATACTTTCTGTTAACGTCAAAGCTTGTCTAAATAGGGATTAAATTAATAATATCAAGATGATTTTTTACATAGTTAATAAATACTTTGCTCTATCTCGTTTTTCTTTTTTTGTTTGAATTTGTAATTGTGATATATAACCTTTCGATTCTTCAAGACTTCTTGTTAATTCTTGTAATTGTTCTTCAAGTCGAACTTTTTCCTTTAAAAAAAAAGAAGAAGACAAAATTCGTAATTTTATTATACAACAGAATGTAAAAGAAAGAAAAAAAATCAATCAACCTTTTGTAATCGATCATTTTCACTTTTGGTCTCTGATTCATTTAAATTTAATCGAAGTAATTTAATTTCTAAATCACTTTGTTTCTTTGTTATTTCAGATAATTGTTGTTCTTTTGAACGTAATTCACGATCCATTTGTTCACGAATTTCACGTTCTTTTAATTTTTCCTTTCAAAAGTAAAAGTTTCAAGCATATTTATATTTCAAAAGAAATTGAAATTATTTACTTGTGCAAGAACTTTAGCTTTTTCTGCTTTAATCTGTTGTTCCATTTCGTCATATAATTTTTTTATTTCTGATTCATGCACTGATGATTTACTATTCAAAGCAGCTTCAATACTTCTGTGATCTAATTTTGAACGACGCATTTCTTGTGTAATTTTACCAATAAACTGTTCAAACTGTCGTAATAAAGTTGCATCATTTTCACGTAATTTCATCCATAAGTGCATAATTGTTTCCTCATCATCGTATAAATCTTTAGCTCCCAATGCTTCTAATGTATCATGAAACAGTTGCTGTTCTTCTCTATCATTTGCATTATGTTCAATCGTTTCTTGTTCATTTTCATTTCCACCACCTATTTGACCGCCAAGAAACATTCCAAAGCCAGCTTAAAAAAACAAGAAAGAATATCAAAACTAAAATAGAATAAACAAAGAAAAACGATTTTACATGTAAACTCTTCCAATGTAAGATAACCATTATGATCAACATCTAATGAATCAAAAACATCTTCAAGTTGTTCAGGTTCCACACCAAGTTCATCTCTCAATCGTTGCATATCTTTTTTTATAATAAAACCTTTCTGTTCAGTATCGCATAAATTAAATAATTCTTCAGCTTTGGCAGATATTAATTGCTGGATATTGCCATTATTTAATTCATCAGATTGTTCAATTTCAGTCATGATTGATTATATTTATTTGATGTACAAAATAAATGATATCTAAATTTTAAAGAAAAATATTCATCATTACATATGCTCTTACGAAGTGAAAGTATTCGTCGATTTTTCTCTTTTGTCATACTTTGTGTTTAATGTTCTAAACAGCTGTCACTCATACGTAGGCATTTCTGTATTCTACGCCCACCTACAAGGTCTACTCGACACATGATTCCAATCGAAGCAATTTTGTTGTTCTTTTCCATCATTGTTCGAGTCGTACCTGGATACACTCTGGGATCTGTCGCCTTTTTGTTTTGGTTTAAATAGAGGAAAACTACTGAAATTTTTCGTAGGACGGAACGAAAATTTAAGATCGAACAAAAACAACTCTGAAACGCAGTCTCCGAAGATATCATTTATCTGCATCTATACACAAATATAAATATGTTTTTGTACTATTTTATCTAAATGTTTTTTTGTTTTATTCTTCTATTCATTATTTTTATTTTTTATTTAATTATTTTTTGTTTTCAAATCTAACCGATTCGAGCACCAAAATAGAACGAAAAAGAGAGAACGAATTAATAAGGAATCTGAACAATAGCAACAGCTGGTGCCATGAAATCATCTCGATCAAATAGAGTGGTATTAAATGTTTTGCTCTGAAGGCGTCACCAATAATGTTTCTCTCTCTCTCTCTATTTTCTACAATCAACAGAAGAAAATACTGTTCTGAATATTACTAATGCTCTATTATGACGTAGACATTTGAATGCTTTCACTAAAATTCAATTCTTCGGTAATCGCATATGTATACATTACCACAAGACAACTGAATGAACCTAATTGATTGAATAACAAGCGATTTCGAAGAAAATATAATAAGTATAAAATAGAAAACGCACAAGTTTTGTAAAAGATGAACACATTGAACATCATTCATGTTTGTTTTCATTTAAGCACTTCCACGCAACTATTTCGTATCTCTAAACCTATCAAATTATTGATGAATCAATAAAGCAGCATATATCATGTAATATTAATGATGATATTCGTATCAAAATTTATATTAAATACAAAATATTGCTTTGTGCAGTTAGATAATTTAAATTACTTTAAAAATTAATTGTATTACTTGATTAATTTGATACCCAAAGAAATATCAAAACATTGCTGTTCAAGTTTAGAAAATATAAATTGATCGATAAGGATTCTTTCTATTAGTAAAAAGCGCATAGATCAAGTCTTGTTTGACAAATAAAACTTATTTTGTACAATTTTTCCTTATTCATCGGATTGATACGCAACTAGTATACAGTTGTTGTTTTATAGAAGTAATTATTTGTTTCTCAATAAAACAAATATTTATGTTGAAATAAAACGTATTATTATCAATTCTAACCATTGTTAAATGGTATTAGCGTTTTTTAAGCATTAATTTTTGTTGATGAGAGACTCCAGAAGATCTTGCATTTGACAAAAATATATTGTTGATTTCTATAATCTTCACTGAAACATAAACGTAGATTGATGTCCTTTGTATTTCAGAAGCATTTCTTGAATTTTTTAAGAAAAATAATATCAAGTAATAGAAAACCTTCTTACTGATGTGTAATTCAATTGTCAATGATTTAGAATTATATTTAATTCTAATATGCAGATTGTAAATATCCTAACACATAGAAAAATATTTAATATACGATAGTGATACATATTTGTACAATCTTTATCATATGCTTGCATTATTTCGAATACAGATAGAGTGATAATGTGATATCTTGAATTAGTTGAAGTATTCGCATTATATATTATTCATTATATATAAAAGATTTATTTTAAATAGACAAATGTCTTGTTTTTTTTTCTTTCAATTTTATTAAAGAAAACGTCGTTGTTAAGTATTGATCGGTATGCTTTTTTCTTGTAAAGCGTTAAGTCACATGCATTGATAAGTAAACATCTCTTTTGAAGTATAGCAACTAAAAACTGAAAACAAAAAAAGAATGCAAAGAACAATTTTCGATTGAAGGATTAAATTTTTTATACGTGCTTCTCTATTCACTGAGAATTTCGAATAACAAAATGCAGCCATCAGTACCACGAGGTAATAAAAAGAAGATTGATCAGCCAGTTATAATCACAACGGATACTGTACGTACGAGATTGAAAAAATTATCATCAAATAAATGTTTTCATTTATTACAGAAATTCACTCCTAAAATATCAGAACGAACCAGACGAAAGCGACAAGAAGCTAAAGACAATCGATACAAACGATCAAAATTTGCAAGTGGACTTGACTTATGTGGCATTATATGTCTCTATGGATTCTTAATTCTTTGTGTCCTCATTGGTGCAGGTTTGTTTTCATCTGAATGATACATTATCTGATTCTTTTTGTTCTAGGTGGTGTGATTATCTGTGGTCTTTATTTTAGTAAGTAATTCTTTTTTTATGTTTATTTACAAATTTCTACAATAAACTTAAAATGAATCTAAAAATAGATGCAAATGCTAGTACTCAAGGATGGAAAATCGCTGGTATTGCACTTGGTATTCTAACATGTATCATTGGTATTATTTTAATTTTAATAACAATATTTAAACAAGGACGTAATAGACCATGGCGATATAAGAAACAAGAGAACACTTTCTATACTGAAGATTTCTATGCTGATCCTGATGATCTTAGTAAAACGAACATTGAAGATCTTGATGATAAATCAACACGAAATAATACGCCTGTTCATCGAGATTCACCGACCGAAAGGAAAAATACTTCAGTTTCTCCTGTTATTCACATATCATCTGGTAGAAAAACACGTGAAACAGCTTCTTCTCCCATACAAGATCCATCCGTTGCACCTTTAGAATTAAAGACTAACAATAATGATCTTATATTTTGTCCTGGTTGCAATCGTTTACATCCAAGTTCACATCAATGCATGTACGCAACACGTATAGCAAATGGTTTCTCAACACAATTTCGAACCATATCAAATCCACCTAGCAAAGGTTCGATTGCTATTCAAACAGAAGATGAGGGAAGGAAGATAAAGAAAGCTGTCCCACATGCAGTAATTGATCGCACATTAAAATATTCAAATACTACTGAAACTCAAACAGATGTTACAGCTAATCCACGATCAAACATAACAGAAAGCATTATTTTACGACGTGTACCAATACCAACAGCTAAAGTTATTGTACAACAACCAACAACAAAAGTCATGATTGTAAAAGTTCCTAATACAGCAGGACAACTTGTTATTCAACCGAAAATAGGATTCATTGATGAACAACCAAACTAAAGAGTTGAAAAGAACAACAAATTTCTATGATTTAATTAGAGAATCTAGTTTTTTTATATTGAAACCGAAGCGAATGCGTATTAATCACTTTTTCGATTCTTTTGTTTAATTAATTCAATTATTTTTCTATAACTAATATTTCATCAAATAAGGATAAACAATATCATATAAACCACAAGTTAATGAAATCTATATCACTTTCACTTAGATATGTTGTGCCAAAAGGAGAAGAGGTCTTAACTTGCTTATTCATTTGCTAGTGATCGTTGTCTAAATAGATCAAAAATAGATCTCATATGTTTATCGCTTGTTTTTTTTATCCTCCTTGGAAATATAATGTCACTTAGCGCATCAAAGATTTTGATGAGACATACTCGTTCGTAATTACATATATAAGGATCTACTGTTTTATACTAGAGCAATCGCTTTACCACTATTTACATGAAAAGAAACAATATCATGTTTATGAACATATCTTTTGGGACGTATTTTTAAAGCAATATTTCTATATAGCATCTTGTTAGTTGCCATTATGTACACTCTTCCAAATGCGTCAGTAGTATTTGAGAGTAATCGCATGCAATAATACATAGAAAAAAACAGTCAAGTGTCGTTTCCTCCTCGTTGGTGTGTAGGAGTGAAAATGCTTTGAGTGGTATTCTGTCTTTTTCTTGTGCTAAACGCGATATTTTCTGATCGGAAAATAAGTAAGAGACTGACAAAACACATCAATGTTATCGTCATGATATTATAGTTGTTTTTTTGTGTACGTAATGGTGTTGATGTCGATGATAATGCGAAGTAGAATATATTAATTTTCTTCTTTCCTGTGCGGCTTATGGTTGCTAATGTCTGTTGTTGTCATCTACAAGGATAATCATAGGAAAGTAAGAAACGGGCAGAAAAACCACACAAAAAACTATTCGACTATCTAACTTACAAAGAAGAAAAGAACAAAAATAGAAGCGTATTTACAGATGATAAATAAAGTACATTCTTTTCTACATGTACGAATGTATACCATACAACAAAACTAGATAGAAAACTAGCAACTGTAAGTAACTTGTTTAGAAAATACTTGAGATGCAATAAAGAAAACAAAAATCTGAATTGATTGAAAAACTTGCACATAAAATAATTTTTAAATAAACGGCTATACCATTTCTTTTGATGCGATAGAATATTTTATCGAAAGAAAAACGACAATAAAAACATGACAATATTACATTGTTTCTATAAATGATATTATTATTTTAGATAAAATATATTCGTTAGTTCTAGATTAATATGTCACGTCGAGCCCGTTCTTTAAGCCGTCTTCGGGGCACGACCCCAGGTCGGGAGACGACTCCATCTATTTATGAATATGGATCAGGCAATGATGGGTATAGTGGCGGCGACTTTTCAACACGGCTCAATGTTTACACACCAGATGTGTATGGATCAGTAGCTCGTTCTACTCGAGCTGTTTCTGTAGCTCGATGTAAAGATGTCGATGATGAAATAATCGGCAATGGAGCCTACAAGCGATATTATCGAGGGCAATCTGTAGGCTATTTCGATCATTTAAAAGCACGACGACCTTATTCTGCTTATGGTACACATGATTTTGATTATTTTGATCGTTACACAGAACGTATTCGAGATAAAACACCGATTGCTCTCGATAATCATTACACACATTACAGGCCCTATTATTGGTATCATACAGCACCACGTACCTTTTATTATTATTTTCCATACGATGACTGGCGTTATCGACCCATTAATTCTTCTCGTTCATTTTCAGTTAATCCGTCGGCAGGCATAGATTCATCGTATAATTATCGTTTTAATGATTCAATCGATCGGGTAACATCATTAAAACGTGCAATGCGCGATCTTGATTATACACGTGAATTACGACAACTACGTTATTCTACACCATCAACATATTCATCTATCACTCATGGTGATAGTCTATTAGATCGAGCACGAGCCGATGTTCGACGTACGATTGAGTCACGTGTTGGTAGCAGTGGTCTTTCACGACTTAGTAATCCTCGTGACTATTTTGGACGAACGGTAAGTTTTATATGCCTATAGGTGTCGTTATCAAAAAAAAGAGCAAAAGCAATTCGAAACATTTGTTTTTCTCTTAAGAATTTAATATAGTTATGAGAAAAACATTTTTTGTTTCAGTCCGGCTATTATTAGAACTTCTATTATCTACACATACGCACACTCAGACTCATACACACACATACACATGCACCGTCCTTCCCAATAATGGCTCAAGCACATTTGTGTGATCCACTGACGTTCATTTTTATTCTATATAGACATTTTTTTTCTCCTCAACCGTAGTTTTGTGCAAGTTAACAATCGAATATTTTTATCTAGTTCGTTCTTGTTCATAATAATTAATTCATGCAATAAAAAAAAGAAATTTGAAAATACACCTTTTAAAAATTCGATTCTTTTTTAAAATTTTATACTTTGAGAAAAACGAACTCGTTGCTTATCTATGCATTGGATTTTTTTCCTAGTATGTTCAATTTGAAGAAGAAGGTGTTACAGATGTTGGTGCGAAATATACAAACCTTTCAAAGAGTGTTGATTTTAAACCAAGTACTTGGAAAGCTGAAGACAATATGGAAATGGGGTTGTAAGTACTTTAACTGATATTGAACTAATTATCGATTGATTATATTTAGTGACTTACAAGCAATGAATGACGATACAGCAAACAAAATTCAAGAGAATCGAGTTAACATTGATAAGAGTCGAGAACGACTTTTACAAGATACAGCTGGTGTTGCTCCTCGGATGATTCACTTTGATCTTAATACTGTAAATTGATATTTTTCTTTTCAAGATATACGTATATTTATTCTATTGAAAATTATAGCGTCAAGCTCGTCATAATGTTGACAATGCATTGCGTCTTGTTCGAAATTTGAAAGAATTTAAAAAGGAAACATTCAATCGATTATCACAACCATGGACATTTAGCAAATATTCATAATAAAAATCGGCAAACAACATTACGAAAAACCTATCGATAATAAAAACACCAATTTTTCCAAAGGAAATGAAGAAAAACCATTTTTTCTTTGGTATTCCTTTTCTTTTTAAATTTTCCTCAGTGTCCTTCCTTGTTAGTTTTTATCATATTGAAAAGCCATAAACTACTATTCGTAAGAAAAGAGTTGTATCGAAAAGGAATCATGTTCTTCTCCATGCTATCTAACACGAAATGATATTGTTATCATAATAGGAGTACTCTCAATCAACATAAGATACGTGCAAGTATTCGACTATACACTTAATGGCTTCGTATGACTCGTGGTGTCTTAGTTACTGCTTAAATACCCTATTTTTTTTTCTTCCAATAAATATTTCGGACTGACGCTTTAAAAATAAACTTGTTTTTCATGAAATGGTCAGATGCATGCACAGCAAAACTCGAGCACAACTTTTTATTTGCTTTTTTCCACCTCATCGGATAGAGGATTTTGCGGTGATCACGAATATGTGGGCCTTAATTTTTTTTGATGCCTCCTTGAATTTCGAAAATCCGAAAATTCGCGGGTTTTTAAAAAATCCTATTTTTTAGGTTCTTTATTAAAAATTGACTTTTTAGGATCTTCCGTTGATTGAATTGACTTCAAAAGGATATATTCTGATTCAGCTCTTCAAGTTGAACAAGAATATATCTTCCGCATTATTTTCACCTTTACGATTTATCCGCCAGGGTCTCCAGAAACCATTTTTTCATACTGCGAGAATCTCTTTTTGTAAACCTTTCACAGGTTTTTCCTGAAGCATTAAGATCGATTTCTTTACGTCATTCGATTCGTCAGATGCTCCTCTACAAATGTATAGGAGTAGATTTTTAAAATTGTTTGTCCTTACGGAAAAAAGTTGGTTTTACAAAAAATCTTTGGTAAAAATTGAAAATTCTATTCTCAGCTTTCGCAAATTCTCATATAACAGAACTGAGGCATTACCAAACAGTTTATCAACCATGGAGAACTCAATAGATATCCTGATAGGATCATCAGAGAGGTTTTGGATGGTCTCCAGAGGGTCTCCATAGGATTTCAGTAGGATTTTCAGTGCTCTTAAAGTGTGGGCGTGGATTTTTGTGTGGATGGGTGAATACGTAGGTGTGAGTTGTCCACATGACTATTTGGGAGTCTGGGATGTGGGGTTGGGTATCGATAAGACTACGACCGAATGAAAAACTTGCACACACTAACAGCTATGCCGACACCCATACTCCGGATAACCTATACTGTAAAATAAAAAGAGTTTATGAAAGTGCAACGTGTCACATACCCTTTTTTTCGTTTTTGAAAAATCTGATAAACCTAAAAACCGTATAGTATCTTCGTCATATACGGGAAAACAGGGTTTATGATACGTTGCACTTTTATAAACCCCTTTTTTTTGTTAAATATCCTATCAAAAACTGTTTTTTCCGTTTATTATTCTGCGGATTTTTCTTACAGTGTAGACACCCAGATAGTCATTCGGACAACTCAGACACCCAAATAGTCATGTGGACAACTCACACCTACGTATTCACCCATCCACACAAAAATCCACGCCCACACTTTAAGAGCTCTGAAAATCCTACTGAAATCCTATGGAGACCCTCTGGAGACCATCCAAAACCTCTCTGATGATCCTATCAGGATATCTATTGAGTTCTCCATGGTTGATAAACTGTTTGGTAATGCCTCAGTTCTGTTATATGAGAATTTGCGAAAGCTGAGAATAGAATTTTCAATTTTTACCAAAGATTTTTTGTAAAACCAACTTTTTTCCGTAAGGACAAACAATTTTAAAAATCTACTCCTATACATTTGTAGAGGAGCATCTGACGAATCGAATGACGTAAAGAAATCGATCTTAATGCTTCAGGAAAAACCTGTGAAAGGTTTACAAAAAGAGATTCTCGCAGTATGAAAAAATGGTTTCTGGGGATCCTGGCAGATAAATGGTAAAGTTGAAAATAATGCGGAAGATATATTCTTGTTCAGCTTGAAGAGCTGAATCAGAATATATCCTTTTGAAGTCAATTCAATCAACGGAAGACCCTGAAAAGCCAATTTTTAATAAAGAACCTAAAAAATAAGATTTTTTAAAAACCCGCGAATTTTCGGATTTTCGAAATTCAAGGAGGCATCAAAAAAAATTAAGGCCCACATATTCGTGATCACCGCAAAATCCTCTATCCGATGAGGTGGAAAAAAGCAAATAAAAAGTTGTGCTCGAGTTTTGCTGTGCATGCACCGTAGAAAGTGTGTAGAAGGAACGCAAAGTAATTTCTAAACTAACGAAGAGTTGAAATTTGTCTACATTGTAAGCGTGTCAAAACTGAGAAAACTATTTCTATACTCTGTCACATAGACGTTTACATTTATATCCCAGAATGATGCTGTTGTTATCACTAGCATGTTTAAACGACATATAAAAATAAATTTTCTTTTCACTTTCTTTCACATACTTACTCTTAGACTTGCACTCTCTGTTGAAAAGAGCTTGTGAAGGAAGATACCCGTTTTCTGTTACAAAAATAAACTTGTTGCTATTCGAGTTTCTCCCAAATACGAAATGCAGTGCAAGGCACGAACAGAATCAACCATAACATTAAAAATAAGAAGAAAAATGGATAATCAAAACTTTAATTCATTAGATCTTGATATTGTCCTCATCACTTTTCACTTGGATGACATTTTATATGTCACTGTTCGGTTTCAATCAGTGTATCAAATTGAGACATAATGATTGAGATCGATTTTCGACGATAAATGATGGCTACTTTTACAGAGTCAAAAGTCTTTTCGTCTATAAAGCAATGCTCTCTTAGGACCCGGCCCCGATCGATCAGGATTTTTGAATCCGTTTCTTAATACTCAATTTTTGCAGGGTCCAGAATTTAAAGATTTTTTGAATAAAATGAGCGAAAATTTAAAAGAATTGGTAAAATATTATTATATGGATCAAAATTGTCCAGCAGTGTCCAAGGACTGAAGTTTAGGAATTCTTCCGATACCTACAAGTTCCAGCCAAAAGAAATAATAACTTTGAGGAAACGAGAATCGATCAACGAAACCATCACATATCCTAATTCATTGCCCAATCTTTTCTTCACGTTACCCACCAAAATTTGAAAACCGTATGAATACCCAACCTAAACATCCTTCACATTCACTCCAAACATCCTTACGATTGCTCAGAAGATCGTCACTATCCGGGGAACCAAAGAAACATCTAGAACTAATTCTCTCTCCCAACGAAGGGAACTGACATTGAAAACTCAATTCCACAGCATATGTACCTGGTTACTATACAGCAAGCAAAGCGCAAAACCGAAAAATTAGAACCATAATAGCTTCAGTGACAGCACCTAGCAGCTGGCCCATTTACCATGAAGGGTAACACTCTCCCCCATCCAGTGTCTGGGGAACCGACGCTTATCGAATACATGTTGGCAATCTTTCTCGATAACAAAAGACGCCGAGGAACCGAAGAATTATGATAGTTCTGCTGATAGTACTCAGGGACTGACCCTACTACCGTCAAGGTATCAACCCACATTTCCTTCGGGTAACTGTGGAGTCGATATTTGTCACATACACTTCCCTAGTAACTCGATGGAAGTCGGGGTGAATTCCTGGATGGTAGTAGGGTCAGTCCCTGGCTACTACCAGCAGAACTATCATAATTCCTCGTCCTTCCACGACATGCCTAGCGCTCTGTTGTTGATTGGTTTTTGTATTTCTATAAAATTATGGGATCGAATGTCAAAACTCACAATCCTACACGATTACTCGTTATTTCCAGGACAGATATAAACCGATTCTGCTGATAATTTCGCGGATCTATTTCTGGCGTTGTTTATGCCTTCAAAAAATTGTGATTTGTATCTGTTGGTTGACCTGAGCAGCAATTGTGATGATGTTAGGTCGGGAACGGAGGGGTATCGTCTAGTGTTAACATTAGTTCCCAAGTGACTTGAAGGAAATACGGGTTGATACCTTGACGGTACTCAAGTTAGTCTCTGGGTACTATCAGCAGAACTATTATAATTCCTCGATTCCCTGGCGCTTTTCTGGATTCAGGATCAATTAGAATACTGATGTGAGAAACAACAGTTCCACAGTTACTAGAAGGATGTCGAATGAGCCCCTATTGGGTAACTTGGTTAGAAGCATGGTATTGTCATTGTGAGGTTTGCGATAAGAATCGAAGGTTAATCTTGAATAGGTTTTGTTGTATATACGATTGGTAGTCATTTCCTAGTGTTTTTTTTACTACTGTCGCGTTCGTACACATAAATCCCTTCTTGAGGGATTGCCATCGGTTTCTAGCTTTCACCTGAGAAGTTTGTGTGTTAGATCGATGGTAGGCAATTTCTACCGAAGGAATTGAGTGACTGTGTAGATATTTTGTGTAGTATATTACGGAGAAGGTATCGAATGATGTGGTGTTTGTTAGGGAGATGTCTTGGCATTGAGGGGGATTCATGTAGTGTCTGTAGGGCAATCGCCCATTCATCTAGTACCTTTATGTTTATTGCTGGTGTTCGGAGGAATCAGAAGAATCGGAAGAATTCCCATTCCTCAGTTCTTGGACATCCCTCGATAACTCAATTATGATAATCAGTAAGATATTGAAATATTAAATGAAAATTTTCCCAAGAGATTCGCCCCATTATCTTTTTGATTTCAAGAAGCGGTGCTCTCTTCTCCAAACCAACCGTTCCATAATTCATAATGACAATAATACAAAGAAATTCATCTGGTGATAGTTTGTTATCATAATCTCCCTGTAAAGAATCAACTGAAGAGTTTTATACTTGAACAACACTTATTGATTAAAATAATCTATGAAAGAATAAATAATGGCATTTGAAATACAATTTTTGAAATGTCACATGACATCTGATGAGTAAAACTAAATAAAAGTTATATGATACAATTCTACATAAACCAAAGCATGTTACAATCCAATGAATTAATATGGTGTATAATTATATCTTATACATGTATAAGGAAGAAAATGACTGAAATATATGTACATTTGTTATAAAAAAAAATATTTTCAGTAAGTCTATTAGAGTCGATATATATATACTCTTCAAGAATACTGAAACGACATCACAAACAAAAATCAATGATAGACGAAGTTACAGAATACTTTGCGTTTAATGTTTTTCGGTGTTTATAGGCTATTTGTTATTGCGAAACATGGTGAATACGGTACATGAAACATTTTTTTGGCAATCGCTATGTATCACAAATAATAAGAATTCAGTTAATGTTCTATTGAGAACTCGAATAAGAGATTCATTTTGAATTCCTAGTAAACTTATGTAATTATACAGGTATTTAAACTACTTTTAAATTCGTTGTTGTATTAGTAATTTAATTAATAAATATAAGGAAAATTTAGAATTGGTCACGCTGATTGTAGCCATCTTGTTGACTGACGTAATCCATAAGCTCTTCTCGAGTGACATAACCACGATTATTTCTGTCAACTTGTTGCCAACGTTGCTGTTCTGTACCGGCTGGTAAACCATAATAATCATTAAGGCGTCGAAAGACTTTTTGACCATACTGAGCTGAGATCCGTCCATCGCCATGCTGATGTCCATGATCATTGTTTTGTAGGGGTGGCACTTTACGTTGATTTAATATTAAGTGTTAAGTAAAACCACTTAATTAACTCTCTTAATTAACTCAAATTAAAATCAACGGTCCACTCCTATTGTTTTGTCGAATAAGAAAATCAATACGATCACGTCGAGGTACACTACAATTCATCATAACAACAGCACTCAGAAATTCCTCGAATGAAAGTGCACCGGAACGATCACGATCAAATGTACGGAAAATACGGGGAATTTGTTGCTGCATAGATCGCGGATCTAGATTTTGAGCACCAGGAAATCTACTATACCAGCTACCAAACTCATTCATACTTAATTATTCATCTTGACCAGCGGCTTGCATAAAATTTTGATAGATTGATGAGATTTACTGAGAAGGTAAACCAGTCCACTCGGGATAATTCGTTCATATCCCATTTATTGTGTGACACACGACTAGAACGAGCCCCCATTAGTTTATATAATCAAGTTGAAGAAGTTTGATTGTGTGTATTCATTTTGTTTTCAACGTCTGTTATATATACTGTAATATGAAGGTGACTCAGTAAAGCGTAAATAACAATTGATGAATACAATAAAGATATGAATAATCATATATTACGACGTGTTTATGCAATCTTATTAGTATGGTATCCTTCTTACGGTAATACATATTTCAAAACAAAGTATCATTTGTTATTTTTAAAGAATATTCGAAACTGTGCACATATTCAATTCTTCATGATAATATTATTGGTTTTTGCAATATGAATCCTCAACTCAATCTTTTCGTAATCTAGCTTGTAGCTACGTTATATAGTTGTGATACAATCTAGTTGGATAAGTCAATAAAAATAAATCAAAAGATTATCTATTCTTTTTTTAAAAAGAAAAACCTTCAACTTACGAACGTTTTCTATAGATAGCCTTCAAAATAACAATCATGATATCGATTCATCAGTTCATTTTCATTTAAAAGTATTTGATGAAATATGCAATTCATTGAATTTCAAATAATATACTATAACCTAGAATGTTGTATTGTTTTCATGAAGATTTTTGATCGATTTGCACTTTCCTATGTTTGTTTCGGTGATTTATCATATTCATTCATCAGTCTTTTTTTGTTGCTATCGATGGCGCGAAAACAGCGTTATTCTCACTCGTACGTATGCATATAACTAAAGATAATATTCCTCAACATAGCTTGTTCATTATCGAAGCACACACGTCTGATTTTTCCCATTACGTAGTCCCCAATATATATATATATATATATATATATAGATATATATAGATATACAGAAAGCGAGAGAGAGCACACACGTAAAGTAAATACACCAACGGGAGCAGATGCGGTGCGGAAAATCCTATACGACTATACTCAACTTTTCTTCTTCGTCGTTTTGTGTATGTGTGTGCCCGCGCGTTCGTTCCTGACGAACAACATTGCAGTAGAATAGAAGACGCTACTACTACTGCTTATTCTACCGCCATCATCGGTCGTCAACTTTCCGAGCGCAAGACACACTTTTTCCGTCCCGTCCGCTTTTTCGCCTCGACTTCTATTCTCTTTCTTTTGTCGTTGCCGAGAGCATCTTGCTTTCCATAGAATATGTGGATATGTAATTAAAGACGAAAATATGCTGTTTTATTCCACTATTCTGTTAAAGGATAGCGTTCGTTATATTTGTTCTTAGAATTAATCTAGGTACTCGTTGCCATCTGTTTACTGATATGTTGATGATGATAATGATGAAGAAGAAGACGATGATGATTATGATGGTTATGGTGAACTCTTTTCCTTTATCCTTGCTCTAACAACGACGTAACCTATATCTATCATCGTGCGTCCGTTCTTTTTCCCTATTCGCAACGTTTCGTGGTAGGAGAACACGCTACCGGATGCGCATGCGGAAGTTCAAGAAGAAATAAATTCCAGAGATAGATGCTATGTGTTTGTGTGCATATTCTTTTGTACATACTCCACATCTATACACATTTCCAGACGACTTTGTTTCTCTTTCCTTTCTCTTTGATTATTTTTTCCGATATTTGGCTGCCCTCCTTTTCTGTTTTATTCTTTCCCTCTGATTCCCCCCCCCC
>OENM01000001.1:382257-428350 GCA_900239745.1 Rotaria magnacalcarata
TATATATATATATATATATATATATATGAAAGAAGTCGAATTGAGCACTTCGGTAACAAACAGAAAAAAGTTCGTCTCGTTCTTTTTTTCTCTGTCTTTTTTCTTTCCGCATATACTTTTTTCTGTCATTTATTTTAGTATAAAGAAAAAGGTAGTAGTAGCCGACTGAACTTACTCTATCAACTCTTTCTTTTTTTGTTGTTTGAAGAACACGTAGCAACGAAAGAAGGTAATGATGAAAATATTTTTTGAAAATCATCTAAGTTAATTTTCGTTTTTGTCAATATCTATGGATATTTTTCGATAATCAAAACAAAAATAAATGTAATTTTTTTAAGCCATATTCTATTTCAATGAGCGAGCATTCAACATCGACAAAAACGACGAATTCACATTCATCGACGCCACTAGTCTCGGTAGCGAATACCCTAAGTAATCAACATCATCAAAAAATTGAACCCATAGATTATACTGCTGATGAAAGTATGATTGCTGTAAGTTGAAGAGTCATATTTGAGTACTTGAAAAAAACATTTTTTTATTTATTTGCAAAAAAAGGATTTTATGGCTGTCTTACCTCAACTTGATCCAGGTGATTCATCATTAACAGCAACTTCTCCCACATTGAAAATGAAAGCACAACTGAATGAATCATCGAAATCATTGAATAAATTCGATGCATTTGCAGCTGCTGTTCAGCAACAATTACTTGCGCCATCATCTGTACTATCATCTGTTCAATCATCATCATCCTCTCCACCAAGAAGTCAAGTTGATTATCAAAATAATAATAAACGTAAACGTAAAATTGATCGTCCAGCTCAAAAACGTATACGTGGTTCATATAAACTTGTTTCGCCTGAACAAAAAGTACGAATTCATGAATATGCTGAAAAACACGGAGTCAAAGCAGCGTCAAAATTATTTCAAGTTGCACCATCAACCATTGCTTCTTGGCTATATCAAAAACCAAACGGTGAACGTACATCAGCCATACGAAATAAGGAAGCACATTCACGTATACTTGGATGGATTCAAACACGACAAGAAAATGGCGAACGTGTCAATAATCGTGATTTTCATTCCTATGCATTAGCAACAATGAGAGAATTAACAGGAAATCCAGATTTTGCCGCATCACGTTCATGGTGTTCAAATTTTATTAAAAAATATAATATTCAACTAGATAGGTATGAAAAAATTCACCCATGAGGGTGTGCTACTAAATCTGTTCTCACATATTCCTTTTTTTAGTGATAAACAAGTTGATTCAACATCTGCACAATTTCGTTTTGATTCTGTTGATGAAAATGCTAGTGGTATGTTTCATTTGATTATACTTTTGTTTTATGTGGAATCAAATCGTTTTCATATTCCAGAAAGTTCGCAATGCTATATGGGCGGCAATAGTCCAGCTGACATATTGACAGATGATGATGATGATGATGACAATGATGATGATGGCAATACAAATCATCATAGAACAAATAATGGTGATAATCAAGCAAATCCACATAGTGATCAAACAGTAAATCCAAGTAATTCATTATCACCAGTACAAATGACAATAACAAATAGTATGGATGATGTATCAACAACGACACCAATCATAATCAAAGTTGAACAAGATAATGATTTTCATTGTTCATCTCCGTCATCTCCGTCATCTCTATCAATACAGACATCACTAACTAAAATGGCTGTTGCAACTAGTTTACCAGGATCGTCATCTTCAAATTCAACGAAAAGATTGACTGGTACACTTAATCGATTACTAAATTCAGTTGTTAACAGACCAAATGGACATCAGTATCACCACCATCATCATAATGGCGTGTCATCCTCGCCATCAGCATCGTCATCAACAACAACAACAACAACATTAGTTGATTCAACAGCTAAAGAACCAAAAATAAATTTGGAAATGAGTACACAATCCATTGAAAGTATGAATAGAGTTTTCGTTTTTTTTAAACATTTTGTTTTACTTTTCTTTGTTCAATCTAGCATTTGTTCAACATTTTGATAGTTCGTTTAATACCATGACTTATTTCCAAGAAAAACTTCAACATTTACTTGTGTCTATAGCGCGTAAGTGTTCTATTTTCTATTTTATTCAACAAAAGATTTAGTAAGAAAATTTGTTCTATAGAAGAACGAGATACATATCGAACACTTTATCTCAAGGAACATGACCGTCGTATAGCTGCCGAATTACGACTCAAAGAGAGCAACAATACTATTGCCTAGTCAATCAAACTCTATCGTTTTTTAAAAAATTTTCTGTGCCAGAATAAACTGTGATCTTTAATTTTCGAAACGAAGAACAAAATTACCAATATCTAAACAAATCGTTTTCTTTTTCTTTGTCAAAAAACAAAAACAAAATCAAAGTCAATGTTTTTTGTTTGCAATACTGTCTTAATTACATTTTGCGTGGGCTTTGTTTTATAGTTATGTTTAATTTCGTTTTTATTTACTTTTTTCCGTATGCCTCTTTTACATCCGTATATACATTATTCAATTTTGTTGTGTTGTGTGTGCGTTTGAATTTTGTTTTTTCCGTTTTGCCAGAATGACATGTATTTGTATATCTTGTTCTAGTCAGTTTTTTCGGTTTCAACAAAAATGCACAAAAGAAAATGTAGAAATATGTATTTGTAAATTCCATCGTTATTTGTTATGTATGGAAAAGATTTTTCTTATCTTAGTCCTATATGATATTTTTAAAAAAATGAGTTTACCAAAGAATAGAGCTTGCATTTATTTATAGAAAGTTTTCTGATAAAATCTATCCTAGCTAAAAGCAATACGTGTAGAATGAACCTTAGTGATAGGGGCGTCATCAGAAAAAGAGCTGTTTGCGCAATCCCTGTGGGATTAAAATGTGAAACACGATGAAACTTCTTTTCTGGAATTCGTCTATCACGGTCACTGATGGTCTGTGGAGCTTCTCTGTTACGGTCTGTATTATGATGTATGGAGCCTCTAGAAACTATCACAGACCGTTACAGAAAAAATTTAATAATTAATAATTAATTAATTAACCAATTAAGCGATTAATGAATTTATCTTTAACGATCTGTGGGGGGGGGGGGGGNGGGGGGGGAGTGGGTTCAAATTTCTACCCTATATACTTCAACACTCCTTTCAGATTGTGTTTCACAAAATTGTAGGGAGGGGGGAGCTAGGTCGTTGGTCAAAGTTATCGCAGGGGGGGGGCTGAGCCCCCTAGATCCCCGCTGGTTACACCCCTACTTAGTTAGTTAAAGAATCATTTCGAAAAATATAAATTAATTTGTCAGACGGAATAAATGAAACAGGAAATATATTTGTTAATGCCATCTGGTGATAAATAATGTGACAAATGTTGATGAATAAATTTATATACTAAAAGGTAAACAAGTGACTTCATTATCAAAATTATTTTCCCATGGAAAAGTATTTTTTTTAATGTTAAATTCATTGATGTCGACTCTTGAAGCTGTTGTTTCCATAAATGCGAGCAAAAATTTCAATGGATCTTTAATCCTACACATATATCTTTGTGGTGTGAAGGAAATTATATAGATATAGATATAGATATAGATGTCACGATCGATTTTATTTACATTTATTTTCAATTTTGTTTTTCTTATAAAATACCAAATTAAAGTATCATAGTAACAAAACAAAAAAAGATAGGTCCAAGTGTCAGTAAAATTAAAAAACAAACGAGAGAAATCTTTTAAGCACATCAAAATATAATATTTAATCAGTTTGAATATTGTTTTTTGTATCTTCACCAGGATTCAATAGAAGGGCTTTTTGTTCAATAGTTCTCGTGTCGATTCCCATTCTATTGAAATTTAATTTTGAATTCGGTAGTAGAAGAGAAAACATTAATGCAACAGTAGCAAGAAAAGCACCAAAAAGAAATGGTGGACCAGGTACATCACGGCTGAACATTGATGAATAGATCGATTTTACATTTTTATGTATTATTGTTGAATTCGGACTCGTTTTTGGTGAAGGCAACGATGAATAACCCAAATCGACATTAAATAAATAAAAAGTAAATCCAAATAGAGCTGGACCAAGACCATTACATAAACCACGTACACCATTAACCATACCTTGAACGAGACCTAAGGAACGGAACAAAATGAAAAATCATTTTTAAAATCGATGCTTTACCTTGTTGATTTTCTTTAGCATAGACAGAAACAAATGCACTGATCGACGGATATGTTACTGATGATAAAGCAGCTAGACCACCAGCAAACCACATCACCCTAAAATGACAAAAATTGATTTATTGAAAAACAAAAACAAAAACATTTTTCTCTCTAACCAAGTTGAAGTGGCAATACCAAATGCTGCTAATTGAACAATTTGAAAAAATAATCCAACCATAATAGTTTCTTTGGCACCAAAATATTTTTGTAAACATGCCAAAAGAGCAGTCTATTTTAAACAAAAGATAACTAGTAAAAGGCAAGGAATCCGTATTTACTTGTGCAATACATGAAAGAATTCCGATAAATGCAATAAAATAAGCTACTTCATCTTCTGAAAATCCAAGCATCTATATAATAAAATAAAGACATGGATACTTAATTGACATGTTCATAGAAAAATAACGATTCACCAATCGTAGATAAACAAAAAAGCACGAATACTGCCCAGCTTCTATAAATAACACAAAAGATTACAACAAACAGATTTACTATACAATGATTTACCAGGAAGATAAGATAACAGTACAATAAGACAAACAAGATAGATGAAGCGATCATGAGTAATATTCCGAAGAGCCTAATTTTGAAAAGAAAAATGATTTAATAAGAAAAGAAAAGTCAAATAATTTTCAAAGCATACACCAAATGGATCAACTTTACTCCATGATATTTTTTGATTTGTTCGTAATCGTTCTGGTAATGATTCGGGTACGAAAAAAAAGATAAATAATAAATCTAATATTGCAACTGCTGAACCTATCAGTCAAATCAAAATTTTAATTAGAAATTCATATAAAGAAAACAACAAACTCAATATAATAATAAAATTTTCACTATAAAGTCTTGTCAAATGTGCACCGATAGCTGGACTTGTTATTAATGATGCTGCAAATGTTGCTGTTACCAAGCCTATAAAAAAAACTTTCAATAAATATGATAAATTCAACATTTATTTCACATACCATAAGCAGTGCTTCGAGAATTCTCATCAGTAACATCGGCTACATATGCATAAACAACACTGAATGTTACAGAAAAAAGACCACTGATACTTAATAATGCGAAATACCACCTATAACAATATTAATTATTTATAAATCTATGTACGTATATAGTTATCTTCACTTACATTGGACTAATTTTCATTAAAGGTATTGGACAACATGTAAAAAAAACTGTAAGGAGTAAAAACGATTTACGACCCCATATATCGGAATAGGCACCAAGTAGTGGAGAACTTAGAAATGTTAATAGACCTCTAAAATAAACGAAAGATCAACCAATCAAAAATACACACCAATATTTGCTATTACTTTATTCCATGAATAACACCATTCATTAGAAATGTATGAGATGGAAATGTTTGATTGAGTACCTGAAATAATCATACATGTACAATACTGTACAAATAAAATTATATCTTACTGAAATGATAGGATTAGTCAAAAGACCCCAGGCGAAAAATTCAAAAAATATGACAATAAGTCCATGATAAACACTTGGTTTACCGAAGCCACTAGACTAAAAAATCAAAAACAAGTATTCCATAATAAGAAACCAAGCAAAGCAATGAACACACGAATATATACTTTTATTATTTTATTCCGTTTAGATTCAAAGTTGATACGTTTTGTTTCATCACCATCATCGAGATGTCCGTCGACATCTAAATTGGCGACAGAATCTGACATTGCCGACGACGAAATACGTCGTAATTTGCTTGACAATATTACTAATGCCAGAGATTCGTTCAATCATGTACAATTGTATAAATTAATGACATATCAATAAATGCAAAAAGAGTAAAAATTAATAAATTGATATTTTTATATGAAAATCAACTGTATTAAGACAATTGAAAAAATAAAATTCTACCTGAAATATTATAAGATTAGAATTTTTAATAGACTGATAATAAGAGTTCAGCAACGATCACGATATTCAGTCAGATTGAAAAAGCAAGAAGATCCAATCAGAATTTTGTGTCGATATTCGAATATTATTTGATATTTGTTAAGAATAATTATGAACTACTGACTAGTTTTTATAAGTAGATTTTGGATGCTTTTAAATTGAGTCATTCTGAAAATCATACAAAAAAATAAGATATAAAAGCAAGGTTATTTCTTGTAATCTATACTTAAAATGTATACATATAATTCAAGACGATAAATATATGGCATTTTCTAGTCACATTTTATCGTTGAACTTCAACTGCAATCAATGAATAAATTGAAAATTAATTTCAAGCACTAATATTAACATTTACAGACTAATCGTATAAACAATTGCAATAATTACTCAAATAGTTTTATATAACCTTTTTTTACGCCAAGAGCACTTATAATCAATGAAATAATTTCGAACAATCTATATATATATAATGTTCAGTGTCTGTGTGTTTCTCTGTGTCGGGTCAAAGGTTAAAAGTCGAATAATGCTATCAGGGGAACTCTCACGGGGTACTTATGAGAGGCTCATAAGTCCTCAAGAACCGTTCTATGGGGGTACCCATAGGTACTCAAGAGCTATCCTATGAAGGTACGCATAGGTCCTGAAGAGCCGTTCTATGGAGGTGCCCATAGACCCTCATGGGTTATAGTATGAAGGTACCCATAGACCTTTAAGGGCTATCCTATGGGGGTATCCATAGGCCTGGAATGGAGTAAGGTAATAAGGTGATAAGTTAATAAGGGGGAAGGTAATAAGGAGATAAGGCTATAAGGGCGAAGGCTACATGAACTATAAAGATATGTGCGATATAAGAGTATGAGGCCGTAGATATCTATGTATATACATAATATCGAGTANCACGAGCTCGCGCTAGTATATACTATATAAACTAGAAATATCGCACTCTATTCTACGCACTGTGACAGAATTGATTGGTATCTTGTTCAAGACTGTATATCAATTACAATTTGTTGTAATAAATGAATTAATTACATGTTATATATGTTTGTCTGAGAATCCTAACAACATGTGTCTTTAGTGTACTACTATACGCCTCAGAAGCTTGGACCCTTAAAGAAACCGACAAAAGAAAGCTAGTCGCATTCGAAATGAAATGCTACCGAAGAATTCTAAGCGTCAACTGGAAAGACATGATCAGAAACGAGGACATAAGAAAAAGAATATCAAGGGAGGAGACAATAATAGACACAATCGAGAAACGAAAGTTAAGACTATTTGGCCACATCTACAGAATGAGCGATAACAGGCTGGTAAAACATGTAATGTTTGGAATAACAGATGGAAAGTCTCGAAGAGGACATCCATGTAGGGAATGGCTGGACGACATCAAAGACTGGTGTGGACAAGACCTGTGCCAACTAGCGCGAGACCGACGGATATGGAAGAAACTAATCCGTACAGTGGTTGGCCCCAACGGGCGATAAGCCTATTGGACATCATGAATATGTTTGTAGAATTAAAGATAAGGACGATTAAGAAACATATCTGAACATAGATGGCATAAAACTATCTACCTATCAGAGCCTCAAGCAGGTCACGTCTTCGAGACCTGCAAGGCCTGTCAGCATTTTATTGTTAAAACAAAAATGATGAGACTAGAAACTAGAGGCACATACAGAGCATCGAGTATACTTTTATACCTGGAGATAACCGACTTATCATAGGCATAGATCACGAATTTCGGACCAGTATTTATCAGAGGTTCAAGTAATTTTTGGCCTGTCTGAGTCTGCCAGTTTCACTGCTCCGAAAATCGTGGTCTATGCCTATGATAAGTCGGTTATCTTCAGATATAAAAGTACATTCGGTGCTCTGTATGTACCTCTAGTTTCTAGTCTCTCATCATTTTTGTTTTAACTATAAAATGATGACAGGCCTTGCAGGTCTCGAAGACGTGACCTGCTTGGGGCTCTGCTACCTATGATAAAAAATAATTTTTCTTGAGATGAACTCTTCGTGAAAAGTTCTAAATCAATATCATTTCTAGTTATTCCTATTACAATTCTAAAGTACGATACTTGAAAGTACACAACTAATTGTTTCATTCCAATGCTGTATCAATTTTTAGAAGAATTCTAGAATCGTAGGTATCGTCTGAAATTTTATCTGCATTTGTTTTGAACTACGAATACTTTATGTAAATAAATATATATCGTTAAATCTCTGACAAAATAGCACTTACAAAGAAATAATAGGTGAGTCAGAGAAACGTTAACGTATCTGTTTAATAGTGAGAAGTTGCTTAAATAATTTTTGAATTTCTCGTTCATTTCTTTTTTTCATTCTATCACTATTTGTGTTATTTTTATATGCCTACCACTTCTTTCTTAGTTTGAACTAAACGTGCATGCGCTATCAAATACTCAGTCAAGCAAATTATGTTATAGCTTAAATAAACTACGATACTCAATGAATATGTAATGTCTTAATCGTAGACGAAAATGAAAAAAATCCTGTTGCATATGACTCATCGAAATAGTTTCTTTTTCATTGGTTAGATTCTCATTGGAGAAATACATTGACGTTTCACTAATTTTTTCGTTCTATAGATTATAATTGAAAAATATAAAAGATAACATATACGATGAACTTTAATTTCATTATTTCGATTAATACATCGAAAAAAGAATATTTATTAATGAAAGGAATAAAAACTAATCGTTTTCATTTATTTCTGTCGATTGTATTCTCAACAGTTTAATATCCGACCAGTCAGATAATAAAATGAATCATTGTTTTCAGATCTGACAGTCTATGGTGTTATATTCAGTTATATATTTTAATTTTCTCAAAAAATGCAAATTCATTACATATCTCATCTAGCTTCAACTCAACATTTTAATTTAGTGAAGCGAGCTCTATCAAGACGAACATTACCTGTTCTTCGTCAACTAATACAAGCTGGTAAAAAAGAAAATTTTCTATGAAGTGATTTAAAAATTTTGTTAGTTTCATCTTTGAAGATTCTCTACAAACGACAGCATCTCTTCGGTTATCATGTTTACTTCGTTATACATCAACCAACTCATCGAATGATGAACAAACGCAAAATGCAGAGAAAAAGAAAACAATGACAAATTTAATGTATATTGTCGGTGGTTTAACGGGTGTTATTGCGATTTATTCAATTGTATTTATTTTTTTCTCTCTCATTATTGAAAATAAAAATAAAAATAAAAATAAGAATTTTATTTTTAGTTTCAAAATCGAAACAACTCAAAAGAAAAACAACCATCTGTTGCAGAATATGACTCCCGACATATAAAATCTAAGGATTCTGATGAATCAAATAAAACACCTGACGAAAAAGATACTAATATGGAAGAGCAAAAATCGATTGGTTTGATATAAAAAGAAAATCTTCTTTTAGAAAAATTATAATTTATTAATATTTTTAGTTGAACAAGAAGATTCAGATTCAGTCGAAACAATCAAGAAAAATGATTTAACATCAAATATTCCTAATTTTGCTCAATATTTAATTATTGGTGGCGGTGCAACAGCGATGAGTGCATTCAAATCTATTCGTGCACATGATCCAACAGCAAAAGTTAGTCCTGATGTGCTCTTTATTTTTGCTAATCATTTTTTATATTATTAGGTTCTTGTTATAAGTTCTGAAAAATATTTACCATATATGCGTCCTCCATTATCAAAAGATATTTGGTATACGGATGATGACGATCTTATACAAAAACATTCATTTAAACAATGGCATGGCAAAGAGAAAAGGTTAGAATTTGATACTTTATCTTTTGATTATTGCAATCATCAGTTTTAGTTTATATTTTTTTGATGATGAATTTTACACCGATGTTAAAACACTTAATGATCAAGAAAATGGTGGTGTTGCAGTTGTTCTTGGAAGAAAAGTAGGCATTTTTAATCGAGATTTAATTTTCTACTTGTTTTTTTATTAAAAATAAAATAGGTTGTTGATCTTGATTTAAAAAAGTCTATAGCTAAATTAGACAATGATTGGGAAGTATCATTTGAAAAATGTTTGATTGCTACAGGTGGTCAACCAAAAACTTTAAAAATATTTCAAGACGTGTCTAATCATCTGAAAAGTAAATTAACATTTTACAGAGGGGTAAGTTCAAAGTTACTCACAAATAATTTTTATGTTGTTTTCCAATGAATTCTACAGGTGAATAGATTTCATCCCAGTCATCACTATTTTCGTAACATTTTGTTTGTTTTCGTTCTTTCTTACGTATTGTTTTGATTTCCTTTTCTTTTGTCACATTTATGAATCTTATTCATTCTTTCTCTCACCATCGACAATGCGACATAAATACGTACAAGGGAATAGAAGAAAACAAAATGTATGCAACTACCGATCAAATTCGCGAACAAGCGTAGATACACATATATAATATAGATAAATATACAAATGAATATAAAAAAAGGTGTTTTATGCATATTACTTACCAATAGCTTTTACTATTCTGCACGTTATTGTTGCGTTAGGCGAGTTACAAAAATAAATATTAAAGCACCTGCAAACTTTAGTCATGCTAAATAATCAAACATTAAATTCAGCTGATTTTCCGAGTGAACATTCATCGAAATTATCATCACAAAAAATATATTTATCGGATACTAAATATATCTTTCCAAATTCATTAACAAATATGACCATGCATAATAATATTGCTGAAAAACTTGATTTGTCTTTAAATAATAATAGTAATCCTTATTCTGTTGGTAATCATTCATCATCACCTTTACCTCAACACAATTCAAAATTTCATTTTGTATTAAATGCATCACCATCAAGAATACGAATTAATCCTAAATTGGCTCAATGTATATCAATCATCATCATTATTTATAACTATAACGTATGGAATTTTATCAATAATAAGTTCAAAGCAAATACCAAATGCTATTGAAATTATTTGGGATACATCATCAACAACATCATTATTTATACGTTTTAAATGTACATCAACTGATTTTGCACAAAAACGACACGGAGGAGAAACGGGCATACCATTACGTATACAAGTCGATACATACGAAAATAATATTGATAGTAATAAACATCTGCATTCATGTTGTTGTAAAATTCAATTGTTTCATTTAAAAGGTGCACAAAGAAAAAATAAAGCAGATAAAATGAGAATTGGAAAATTAAATTATGATCAACATCGACATTATCAAACAGCACTTGAAGATGCTATTTTACAGTCGGGTCCAATTTCAACACTGTATACACTCAATCTCCTTAGTCTTTCCTATCGTCCCGATGATTTATTTGATGCTTGTACAGTATCAACTATTGAAGAAAATTCGCTAATTAAAAAACAAGTAGATGATGATTTTGAAATTGAAAATAAAGACAATGATTGTAGTGAAAGCTTATCATCAATACTATCACTATCTTCTTCGAATATAAAATATAATTCTAAACAATGTCAAAATTATCAAGCAAAACTAGAAACAAAAATTACTATGCGTTCATCAAGTGGCGAAGTACTACATTGGCTAAATCATAATAGTTTCTTCTCTGTAGTCAATCGTTTTCAATATTATACAGGTGTTGATCTTCTTCGATTGACTAAAAATGATATTCGTCAAATATGTAATGGTGATGATGCAATAAGTATTCGTCTTCATAAACAACTGAATGAAACTATTATTCAATCATTAAAAATTCTTTATATTACATTGACAAATAGTGATATCTATTCAACGGTTTATTTACAAACATTAACTAAATGTGAATTAGGCGAAAATTTTTTTGAATTAATTCAACAACCACAACAAGAAATATTTCATATAATACTCTAGCTAAATAAAATTAAAATTAGAATAGACAATGATAATTTTGTTAAATATTCGTTACTGAATGAATCTCGATTTTATCTAAAAACATCGCCGTATGAGTTTAATCTTCTTTTATTAAATACTTCTATTTAATTAATCGTTCACCTGTTTTCTGCTATGTTTAATTCTTTCTAGTCGAAAAAAACGTAAATATGGTTCTCTTATTCTATGTTTTGTTTACTTAGATCGACGACTTTTTTACATTGAAAAATATTGTGGACAGTGGTGCCAATGTAGCTATTGTCGGTGGAGGTTTTCTTGGTAGTGAATTAGCGTGTGCTTTAGCATATCGATCAAAAGAAAATGCTAAGAATGGGAAACCAAGCGGAAAAATTATTCAATTAATGTTTGAAAAAGGTAAAATGAAAACATTAAATATATATACTTGAATTTTTTTTCCGTAGGTAATATTAGTAAAGTATTACCAGAATATTTAAGCAAATGGACGTCGGATCGTGTTCGAGAAGGTATTATCCGAAATTATTAATTGAATTTTTATCATTTAATTTTCATTTCAATAGAAGGTGCAGAAGTTGTGACAAATATTGAACTTGTCGATGCATCACTCCAAGAAGGAAAAATTAGTCTATCTTATATTGATCCAAAAGAACCAAGAAAAACAAGTTATGTTACTACTGATCATGTCATAGTCGCTGTTGGCATTGAACCAAATACTGACTTAGCCGAGTCTGCCGGTTTAGAAATTGATCCCGATCAAGGAGGCTTTCTTGTTAATGCTGAATTACAAGCGCGTCATAATATTTGGGTAGCTGGTGATGCAGCATCTTTTTATGATATTAAATTAGGTCGACGTCGTGTTGAACATTATGATCACGCAATAGTTAGTGGTAAATTAGCCGGAGAAAATATGACAGGTGCTCATAATCCTTATTGGCATCAGTCGATGTTTTGGTCAGATTTGGGACCAAATATTGGTTTTGAAGCTATTGGTTTAACCGATTCAGGATTACAAACTGTTGCTGTTTATGCTAAAGGAAAGTTCAACGATGAAGGGCAAAAAGGAGACAGCGACGGAAATCGAGAGCAAAAAGATGCAGTACCTATATCAAACTCTAATGTGTTAAAAGAGAAAACATCTGAAACAAGACCAACAACAGACAATAAAAATGCTTATAATAAAGGAGTTGTATTCTATTTAAAAGATAACAGAGTTGTTGGTGTTGTTCTTTGGAATATTTTTAATAGAATTCCAATCGCACGAAAGGTAAAACTTAATTTATTTTATTAAGATATTGATAAAAATATATCTATTGTTCTTCTATAGATTATCAAAGATCAACAGGTAATTACTGATTTTCAAGAACTGGCAAAGCTTTTTAATATTCATCAAGATTAAGTTTCTGCTATGATTTCATTTTTGATTATTTTTTTTTCTTGCAATATAGAATATAGTAGTATATGTGTATAACCTTGTATCTTTTTGCATGGTTGTTTTTTGCTAATGACCTGCCAGATTTTATTTTATAGTATTTTCTGTATAGGTTAAGATTAAGTTGCGAAGTTTATGATTTTAGAACATTTAAGCTAATAATCGTATAATATTTTTCTTTCTAACTGCACCTACTAATTTCTTTCTCCATAATAACACAATGCGGTAACACATAACTTTCCCTCCAAATAATGTTTAACTCCAGCTCACTCGATAACCTGTAACAACAAAGCAACAGCGAAAAATAAGTATTTTTGAACATTTCTAGAAAATTAGATTATTTTATTCGTTGATACAAATACAATCATTCCGTATCGTCCATACTAGGTGCTAGAGCTAAAATTTTGTCGTTACCTTAACGTCTCCAACTACAATCATTGATTTAGAAAAATAATCACGACATACATTCCGCGATATTTGCTCTCAATATACATTGTGTCATTATTTTTTCGGTGAGAGACTATGGTATAAATTTTGAGATGGAAATCAAAATGTTAAACACACAAGCTGTTGGGTAAATGGGTTTTTCATATAGGAGTCACTATTTTTCCGTCCGGAATGGATATCGTTTTATATATGTAATCTAATTTCATGAAGATTGCTCTAATTTTGCTTGAAACAATTACTTTTTTCCACGAATTATTTTATTCACTGATCCGCATTTAGTGTAGGCATTATTCACTGAGATATCAATGTGATTAATTTTCTGACAAGATTTTTCACATTTACGACTATTGATAAACCCAACTAGTGTTCAATTATTGTTTTACTACGTAGTTATTCTAATAATTGTTTTGCACGTTCTCGATCTCGTACTTCAAGAATAATAGTAGTAACAAATTTTGCAAATAAGTAACCGAAAATATGACTAATATCTATTCATGAACTACTAATAATATTCGCTCGATTATTCATAGTTTATACAAGTATATATAAACAAATACTAGCTAAACGATGATCCAAGTATGGGTATGAGTACGATTTGGACTATCGAGAAGGTTTACATCTACAATATAGAACTCTTCTGTGTGACCCATATCAGATTATTGAATGGAACAATAATCATAGCTACCTTATCATGTTTTGTATGATCATCTAAAAGAGAGTAAAATTATTGTATAATGATCAATGAAGAAAACCTGAAACATTTCTCATTTGCTGATGCTAATCGGGAAAATAATAGACTTAAATGTGGATGCAATCAAGACGATCAGTATTCTCTAAAATAAAATAAAATACAATGCTCAAATAATTTAAATCTATTATCAGTATGTTTGTATGATGGTTTCGTTGACTAATAAGAATATTTGATTCGTTTATTCAATTGTAATTAGTTTATTTAAAATAGCTAAACCCAAGTTCATTTCGTTTCAAATTGAGACAAGAATTCAATAATTATGAAGGAAAAAAGCTGGATAATATATCAGGTTATTTTAATTTTTCATTAATTAACTTTTCACTTTCATTCCAACATTCGGCAGCTCGATGCTTATCTAATGCTAATTGACTTGGCTTTCTCACTTGACAATCCGAATGAAAATGTCCAGGTACAGCATCATTTGATAATGCACAGAAAATACATGTCATAGAGCCTTGTTCTACTGTTTTGCCAATTACAGAAAGTAATTGAAATAGAATTCGTTTTATGAGAGATCTATTGTGATTAATATTTGTGCTCATAATTGTACCGGGATGCAAAGAATAAGCTTTAACACCATAACGACGTGTTAATTCACTTGCATGATAGATTTGTGCTAATTTTGATGATGCATACGCCGCTGAAGCACTGTATTTGTCTCTCAATTTTGAAAATGTATAATCGATTCCTGTTGATGGAACCATATGATGAGCTAAACTACTAACATTTATAATGCGACCATTAGTCAGTCGTGATAATAAAAGTTGAGTCAAATAAAAATGACCAACTAAAAAAGGAAAGATAAATTTCTATGCAAAAAAAATAACAGAAACGTTTCACTAACTATAATTTGTACCGAACTGTTTTTCGATTCCATCAGCTGTTACCGAGTATGTTGTTGGCACAGTGCTAGCATTGTTCAGTAAGATATCAACACGTTCAATTTTTTCGGCAAAGTTCTTCACATTCGTTAAACTTGATAAATCAAGATCATATCCAATTACAGTTCCACCATGTGACTCATCAGATAATTCTTTAGCTACTCGTTCTGCGCGCTCTTGACCTCGAACACCAATAATAACACAAGTACCGAGTTTTGCAAATCGAAGAGCACAAACACGGCCGATACCTGTAGCTGCACCAGTGACAATAACAATTTGATCACGAAGGTTCCTAGTTGGCAAGTAATAACGGCCGGCAGCTAAACTATGATTTATCAGACCGACAAGTATGATATAAAAACATGACCAAAATATTGTTAATGGCCATGCATGAAGAAGAAGACGAACAATTATAGAACCAATCAAATTAATACATAAAAAAATAGTTGAATGAATTTCAGGTTCAAGAAACATGGGATGCAACGGCATATGAGTGTTGATGTTAACACTTAAACTTTGAATATATATATTCTGTAAATATGCGTGTATTTTATCTTTCGTTCGTTTGCTTCACTCAGAAGTAATATTACTAGTCTTCACCTTATCAAACAAGTTTATTTTTTTTATGAAATTTACTTTTCTTTCACTGAATACTAACCTGTAGTGTATGCAACAAAAAATAGCAGCATAACTCCTATGACAAATTTATTTTTAATAAACGTTAATAACTATGGTTTAAGTCCAAAGCTTATTTATAAAGCATTACAAGTATAACTTTTAACACAAAAAAAAACAATTGATCAATTTTATTTATAGAAAACACAATTCATATCTCACTTTACCGATGAGATAAAAATGAGTCCTATGACTTACTTTTATATGCACACACATTTTTAATACACAAAAAGAAAGAACTTTGAGTATCAATTGTGATCAATGTTGAAAGAAAAAGTTTGATTTTTACAGATCTTTTTGAAAAATAACATGCTTCAGAGAAATGTAATGTAATCTCATAAATTCATACCGACTACAATGGGTAGACTTGCGATAGATCATGAACGAAGAACTAGCATTAGTGACCAGTTTTTCATCTCAAAAGAACTATATCCTAGTAACAACTCTTTCTGTGAGAGACCTGAACTAATGATGATATGGAATCATATCAGTTTTGAAATGAAATATGGCCCTATATTAAATCATCGTTCACATCCATCAATATACTAAGTATAATTAATATTTTTTAAATAAGTAGTGTATCAAATAAAATTTTTGTATTATGCAATGCATTTTCAGTCAAATAATGATAACATGGTTGCTACCGAAAAAAGGTTGGATAAGAAATTTAAAAAGAAAAAGAAAATTTCAATTCCAAGTTAAAATCGATTTGTTGATAGAGCTTCATCAATGCTAGAAAATGGAGCTTCCATTTAAATACCTGAAAGAGTTTTATCTAACAAAAATAAATATTAAACCACATTCAAAAGAAATTTTATATTTTTATCAACGAATAATCGTGTCGTTAATTGAGACCCAACAGGTGCACTTAGTAAATGAACCTAACTATAAAGTTTTTATTGATCATAAGTTATAGTGTTTGTAGTCATTTATAAAGAAATTGACCATCTTTAACTAAGTCTATATTTTATTTGATTGCGTTATTTTAGTTATGAAAATAAATCAATATGGAAATATTCAATGATGTCTAAGAGAGAGATTTCTGAAAATAATTCGCATGATTATGAAAGAACTCATCTTTAAATAAAGTAGAACGAGAATTCCTAAAAAGAAACATCAATTTTGATTACAAATCGCTTTCATATTGTGATAGACAAACGTATTCTAAAAGATACTTATGGTTCAACATTCAAATAAAGAACTAATTATATCCTGTATCAAATAAGCTTCACAAGGAAATTTTATGGATGAACTGCCAACGAAAAGATTTTGAAAAATCAAATGTAGTCATATTCAGCTCTCAGATATTCGTGATAAAATTAACATTTAAGAATATCTGCTTGAATTTCACCATATTCTGAGTAAAACAATGGACTCCTCAATTTCTCATTACCTTTGCTAAAATAGCTCTAAGCATCATAACAATCACAAAAAGTGCGCTCTTATTCGTTGTAAGATTAAGCACCCAGACTATACGCTCATTCGTTAGTTTACTCAAAATTTTGAACTTTTTTTAGATGAAGATTTGACAAAGTAACTTTGATTGAGTCTTCTTGAATCTGAGAAAGATCTATTCGAATTAAAAAAAAGCATTCTTCCCCAAGTCTGTGTAAAAGAATGTCGGTATGGTATGCATCCGATCGAGAATTTCATAAGGTATTTAAAACATTATTTCTGTATGAGTTGAGAGCTTGTTATTGTAGAATCAAATCAAAAATATATTGGCCTGATGTTTGTTTTTATTAGTTCGCAGTGATTTATAAATGCAATTAACTTTGTTAAATTCATAAAAACAATATGTTTTGCAACACATCGATACGTAAGAGGAATATTTCTAATATCGATTAATAGTAAGATGAGTAGAAAATCTCTAATAAAATCTCTAGGATAATCCTCGTTGAACTATTTTAAAATATAATATCATAACTAATTAAGAATAATCTTCAGTTTCCTACACAACTTTTCGTTTTTGATAAATTCACTTCAACAGTTACTTTCTATCGAAGTTGTTTTTCTTTATTTTAAAATGTATTAAAACTTTTTTCTATCTGAAAAAAAAATATAATTATTTATCACTGTGAAAATTACACAAAACATCAAAAAATTATTCATTATAAAATAAAATAGATAATCAAATGACTCATATATCACTCGGAAAACATTTTTGCAAATTTTTGATCACCGGAGAATTTGATTTAAGCTGGAGGTGTATGCTTGAGGAATGCAAAATCACTAGGACAAGAAAAATCCATCAAAAACAGAAGATTAGATCGATTGAATTTTACCTGACAATTTCTTCAAACTTTGGATACGAATATATATGATTATGGCCACAACCGGCTGAACGTGGAACTGTCACAAAACGTACTGGAGGAAAATGCTGATCACGATGTTGTTTGACATAGTCTTGAAGCTGACAATAAAACATTGATAAATAGTTTTCAAGATTATTAGTAACTTACTAATTCTAAATGGAAATAAGGAATGACAGTATCATCTTCTGCGTGTATTACAACAATGTGTAATGGAAGAGATGAAATTCTAAAATAAATGAATTAATATTATACTTTCCAAAATTTTAAATTCTTACATTTCATTATTTGGAAAATCGAGTTTTACTGTTGCAAGAGAATCAAGTGCTGCTTGCATGAAATATGGATTGATATTCAATATCTATTAAAAAAAGATATGATTCGAAGAGTAAAAATATATTGGAAAAAGTATACTCGTGTCAGTGGATATGAAACAAATGCTTGTAACGTATTATAAAATGGTGCTTCAAGTACAAGACCTGACGGTTTTTTAAAATCTAGAACATTTATTAACAGAAAAGAAGCATGTAAATACAAATAAACTTATATCTTTATACCAGTATGATTTTGAAATAGATAATGCATCGTCCATGATGCAACACCAGTACCCATTGAATGTCCCCATATTGTTATTGGATTGTTTGGACACGCTGTGCGAATTACTTTGAATACATGTAATACATCATCAACAACACCCTTCACACTTGGCATACCAGTTGAATCACCATAACCACGATAATCAAGTACAACTATATGATTACCAAAGTTAGTCATCATTCGATAATGATTTGCTCGATAATGTGTTGCTCTA
Organism: Rotaria magnacalcarata; assembly: GCA_900239745.1. Classification (NCBI taxonomy): domain Eukaryota; kingdom Metazoa; phylum Rotifera; class Eurotatoria; order Philodinida; family Philodinidae; genus Rotaria; species Rotaria magnacalcarata. The sequence goes on from OENM01000001.1 coordinate 401,554, forward strand.
AAATGTTTTTTTTTTGTAGCTCCTATCATATTCTTTTGATTATAACTTACCTGGTTCCATCTTGTCCATGTAAATACATAATTATTGGTTGGTCATCAGATTTTACATATTGTTTTAAATAATCACCAAGAGTTGGTAAATCATGACTAGTTTCAATTGCTGACGGCAGTACATACCTGAAAAGCAAAACAAATATTTTTAGAAGAAAAAACACAAATATTAATTTAGTAAAAGTAGTTCTATAAAAATAAGTGTTAGTTAATATAGATTAAAATCTTTCTTTATGTGTCCATCTGTGTATAGTGTGTAATGATTAACAATCGTGGCACACATAGGAAAAGATCATGAATAAATTGTATATGTGTAAAAGAAAAAAAGCATTGTTTAATAACAACTACAATACTCAGTGTTATATATCGTCGTTATTGTGCGAATGAAAAACACCATCAGACCATGTCAACATGACTTGCGTTATCTTTGATATATAAAAAAACGTTGAATAAATTAATTTTTAGAAAGAAGATTAATAAAAAAAAGAAACTGTAAACTCGCTAATGATGATGATGATGATCTTAATAAAGTGAGCACTCTCGGTGGTGACTTCATTAAAAAGTTTTCATTGTAATATGAACATGAAGTCTATCATCGAGTTAACATCTTCATATTAGACATCTATTTAGTACTGTATTAATACTTGACTGATGTAACTTTTGAAAACCATTACTAAAACACCCTCATTCTGTCAATCAACTGCAATTGATTCGTTTTCTGAAATTTTTTTTTCTTATAAAAGTATTGAATTTTTGTGGGATTTTTCTCATTGTTTTAACAATATCGAAGAATGATTGTGTTACTCTCATTCGTAGCGATTTCACTAATATTTCTTCTGTATACATATATATGACATATGTGTAAGTATGAGGAATACAAACCTTTGATCCGTACGATTCCATATTATTTTCTCTGGATAAATCGCATTTCGTTATAAATATTAATTTTTCTTTTGATTCTAAATTCTGCACATTAATAGTTTCAAGTAAAAAAATGGAATTGAATTTTTGAAAGCTATGATGGAAATTTTAGTATTCCTCAGTAAACTTTTTATTTGTGGTACTATAAATGATAGAGTGGCTTTCTATCTACATTTATGAGTATCTACATTTAATATCTTAATTTTGGTTATCTATTTGTTATTTCTACTTTTCAAATTTTTCAAATCTGCTCGATGAAATCTCATTAAATATTTTGCATATTTACATTTCTAAACTAGATATGAGCAAGATCATTCCAATTACCACCAGAAGTAAATATGGTTGGTCTCTATAATTTCTAATCTACATAGATTTTCTTTCTATTATAAACAATATAAACTTACCAAATTCCAATTTTAACATTAGGCTCTGTTTGTTCATAAACATTAATTCCATTTAAACTAAATGAATCTAATTTAGTTAAATCGATCCATGGATAATAACGAGCTAAACAAAAACAAACTCAGTATAAAAATAAATAAAGGAAAAACATTTTACACCAAGTTTGAAAAAACATTTTCGTTAAAATAAAGTCACCATGAAATTGAAGTAAAAGTGGAGTTAATGCCATTAATCCAATCAATACAAAACCAATACCAAAAAACAATCGTTTTAAGCTAAAAAGCAAGAAATAATAAAATAACTCGTACACGCAGAAGGATTTTCTTACACTTTTCTCAATAGTGATGGTTTAATTTTTTTCACGATGATTATTTCCTCATCCTCGTCTATGAAAACTTCTTTCTTTATTTTTTTCGAAACCATTTATCTGAAGAAAAAAAAAGAAAACTTATTGCCTAAACAATGTAAAATGTCATACAACAAATGAGTGAGAGATTCATTGTGAGGGGAAAAGAATCCTTTTATAGAAAAAAACCACGTCAGAAAATCATTTTTCAATTGCTTTTAATATGGCATTAGGAACATCAAAGGTTTGATTATCGCATATGACGATATCATAAACATTTTTATAAACTTCTAATTTTGCTGGTGTACTCTGATTTAAGTAGCCAATTCTAAGTATTTGTTTTAAATTTTTCATTCCACCAATCATTCCAACATCGCCAAGTGTGTCACCTAAAAGAATAACATTGGGACGGGTGAGAATTGTTTGAAAATAAGACGTATCATGAATTTCATGTTCGTTTTTATTAAATGAATGAATTAATCGTTCACTAAATCCTTTCAATTTTTCATCATTATCATATTGAATAAAATTTGAAACGATATGTGATGATTCATGATTGTGTCTAAATTCAGGAATTTCTTTTTCAAGAAAAATTTCAATAATATCACCTAAATATTTCAAAAAAAAAATAAATACAAATGAAATAATATTTTTACCTAAACCAGCTGAAAATATTAGAATAGGTGTTTCACTACGTAATAAATCAGTCATAAATTCTTGAACACCTGTCTTCAATTCCATGCTTGATTCATGAACAAGTTTACGTATTACCGATTTAGTCAAATTTGATAAAACAAATAGACTTTGTGCTGAACGCCACCATTCAATCATGTACGGTAGTTTTTCTGATATATCCATATGAACGTCTATTTCAATTGGATGATATTTTAATCGTAATTCTTCAGCTTTTCGAGAAAGTAATGAACCATCGGGTAACTAAAAATTTATATTTTTATTATTAATTCTTGGCTAGATTTCAATAAAATAACTGTGAATATCTATCTGTTCAAGTTACAGTCCTTTAAAATGCATTGAATTCATAAACAATGTCGTTTAAATCGCTTATATTTTTATCATCCGTAATTTTTATAATGTTTTTAATGAAAATGGTCTTTCTCAAAGCGAAAAAAAATATCGAAGATTTTGATCGGATCTATTACGATGTTTCAAAGTTCTCAAGCATTTGTTAGTTAGGAAATCGATATAATATGAGTGTCGGCTTAAGTACAAACGATATGCAAGTAAACAAATTCTATACAACTAAATTCTTACTAATATTTGATCATTCGATTCAATAACGCCGAAGGTTGATGGTAAAATGACTCCATTTTTTTCGTACATCGTTAATGTAAAGTCGAAATCTGCCACCACATGTAACATTTGTCGTCCTTCACTAATCAACGAACGAACTGTTTGTTCTACAGCAGCATGTTTATCATCATGAATATGAACATGAGAGTTTTCATTTAAAAGCTTCTCAACGAGATTCATTTTGTTTTTATATCTAAAAATAAAAATAAGTTTCACAGAAAATTCAAAACTGAGAAAAGATTTTAGCATGCTACATAAAAAATAAAAATAAAATATATAAATTACAAATCTGTCGTGATAGCAATAGTTTGATTATCATTGCTTAGAGATTTCTTTGATGCAAGCACTGAAAGTAATACACTTCGATAAATTTCATAAAGTTGTACTTGAGCTAAATTTTCATTTTTATATAATCTACTCATCATCGTATGAAATGTTTCAAGTTCAGAAAAATTAAATAAATCCCATTGAAGAAGAGTATCGTTGGATGATGATGCCTGAGAATAAACACGTAAAAATGATGGAACTCGTTGCTTTAATGATGAATTTGCTGGTACAAGAGCGTCTTTGGTTGATTCACGACTTCTTCTGATGAAACTAGGCAGATAGAAAAATCAATAAAATAGATTGAAGAAAGCATTTAAATAATGATTTGTATTCTATTTACTTAGATTGTCGTTGAGTTCTTCTTCGTAGAGGAAAATTTAATTCTTGTTTCTGATTATTCAATCTCGTAGTTTCTATTTCATAATCATTTTCTTCTTCTTCTTCTTCTTCGTCTTTAACTGTATTAGATTTATTTAAATGAGAAGTTACTCGACGACGAGTTTTCTCAGTAGATCGATTAGCTTCTTCAACACATTTTCTAATTAAAAAGAATTTTCTCATTCAAAATTATTCGCATTTCATCTTTTCCTACTTGACAGGATCACTGAAAGCTTTACATTTTTGTTTTTGATGCCGATTTTTCTCAGCATCTTTACCATAAAGTAAACGTGAAAATGCATGATCAAAACCTATTGACGGTTTAGTATTATTATTATTATTATTATTATCATCATCATCATCATCATCATCATCCATATTATTGACAATATTTGGTTGACTAGGTGCTAATTGTGAAGATTCGGCATTTGGCGTTGGTGATTGATAACGTGGAGGTGGTGGTCGAATAAAATTATTACTTATTGAATTATTCATAGTTGAAGTGAGCGAAGAAGTAGAATTTGAAAGCATAAAAGATGAATTCCCTGTTAATCGATGTGGAGATGTTGATGTTCCAGAATAAACATTTTCTACTTTGGATGACGGAACAGATGGATGAATATGATGTTGAACTGGATTAGTTACTAATTTCAATGGAAAAAAAACTTATTATTTTCATAGTAGAAGAGACAATTTTATTCGTTGAAGGTCTTTTTTTCAAATTAGAAATGTTCCGGACTCATTCACACTACAGGATACAAACAAGGAGGAACCATTGTACACTCTAGGGTAGAGTAAGTGCTAGATAATCCTCCACAGTCAGAATAGAGAATATAAAAAAAACAACGGTTACCCTTCACATTTCTACTTGGGACTAAAATAATACAGATTATAATTCATATCCATCGATGTATTTTTCAAAATATACATATTTTAATTATTGATGACAAATTGTAGCCATCTTATAGAATGAATTGTACTAATGAAACATTAGTTCATGTGCATAAAATGGCTCACATACCTAATGAAGTTGTTCGATGACCATAAGTTATACTGGATGAATAGGAAGGTGGTGGTGGTCGTGTTCTGTTTTGCTCATTTAACATTAATTGTGGAGAAGGACTATGTTGACTAGTTTGGAAAGAATTCCATTTTGGTACAGAAAAACTTATATAAAAACTTGCAACAGTTCTATTAGGATAAACAGAAGATGGTGGATCAGCCTCTGTATTTCTTGATAATTTGACTTTCGAATAATGCAGAGCAAGAATTTCATCAACAGTTAATGATGATTTTTCCATTTCTTTCTCATCGGTTTTCATTTCTCCAGTAACATTTTGTTGTTCATGCGATGATGAATAATATAATCGTTCTCTATTTGTTTGATGTTTTGTAGAAGTTTTTGATGTTGTTGCATTTGAATTTGCATTATTTTCTTTTACAAACGATATTAATGTTTTATCATATTTTTCTTCATTATCTTTTTTTATTTGATAAGAACTTGATTTATCTTCGAACACTTGTGCAGGTACAGATGACATTGTTGCTTGTCGTAATTGACCAAATGTAATTGATTGAGATTTATATTCAGTATGCGAGGATGTTATTCGTACTTTCGAAGAATCATCATTAGATTTTCTCATTGTTTCAAGCATAGTAGCTATACGTCTATGAAATAGTTTAGAATGAGTACGTGGTGACTCAACTGATAGGATTTCATTCGAGATTCGATCATCTTGAGAAGATCTATTTGAGACAACTTCGTTTTCATCATTCAGTGTTGATGAAGATGCAAGTAATTCAGCCATTTTTGCATTAAATCGATTATCATTAGCTCTCGAAGGAAAAACTATGTTGTTAAAAATAAAAAGAGAAGTCAGAAAAAACAAATATGTGATGATCGGCAAATTTCTGCTAACCTGATCCTGGTGGTGGAACATTTCTTGGGATAAATTTTGCTTGAATACTACTCTGTAAAGTAACTTGCTTTTTCTTTGGCATATCTAAAACTACACAAATGTCCCCGTTTATCTTCGTCTTATTATTATTTTATTCGTTCTCTAGTTCTTTCATCACGAATATAAAAACAAAACAAAAAAACAACAAGAAAAAGTTCGCATTATTTTTTAGTTTTTCTTGTTTAAGCTTTAACACCATATATACGTTGTGGAAAAGCCCATTGTCGCCGTTGAACTATTTTTAATTGTACAGAATTTTCTTTTGGTGTTAATAAACGTCGGATAGCACGTGTTTTACGTTTACGTAAATCTTTTGGTTTATATTTTTTCCCATGATATAATTTTCTCAAATTGTCTTTTGTTGTTTGATTTCGAACGATGAGTACGCGTGCAATGGATTTACGTACATTAAGAATTTTACCTAATTTCTGTGCGCTGCCACTACCTGTGACTTTTCCAACACGTAATGTGTTTAGTTCTTGACGTAAATCACTTAATTGTTTTTGAACTTCATCTTTTGTTTCTTGTTTATATTTATAAGATAAATATTTTTACCTGGTTTTTTACCACGAAGTTGGGAACACTTAATTCGTGTCATTGTTGTTGATTTTGTTTCCTATGAGAAAATATAATCCGAAATAGAATAATTCAGTATAATAAACATAAACTATCTTATTTAAACATTTAAAAGATAGTTAGTTGTTTGTATTATTTTTATATTCGCTGGATAAGTACGTGACGTAAATCATATGAAGCGAGAAAAGAAATATCAATCGATAGATGGTACTAGAATATTTACTTCGTTCTGAATGGTTCATTTCAACGAAGAGGATAAAATAACAAAAACAAATAACCAAGAGTGGCAAAGAAGAAAATTGTTAAACTAAAGGTGTTTGATCGAAATGGTAAATGAAAATTATCGGTAAAGAATTTGTATTTTCTTTTTAAAATAGTAAATAGAAATACTGATGAAAAATCAATCGTTCGAGTTGAATGATTTTCATGTCATTGATAGATATATTCAAGTAAATATTTTTGTTGCAGAATGAAGACCATGCTTGAGAAAATACTTCATATTATCAGATCGTACATGTGAAATAACACGTCATTACTCACTGTAACATGAACCTGTATATAAACTATTGCTGTTCTCTCATGGTAACTAAGATGATATTTGAAAATTGGACAGTCAAGGGATTTCTATAGTCGAAACAACATTAGAGTATAGATCTCATTAAAAGAAAACAATTAACATAGATTTCTGAAATATGACTGAAGCTAATTCATGTTAACCGTAATAATCTAGAGTTATTAGTATTTTTGTGTTGAAAGGTGTGTTTTACATTATATCTAAATAAACATTTCCTTGTAAATAGAAAAAATCTTTCTTTCCTTTGATTGTAAACTAGTTGCGAATAATTAAAACGAATCCTATGAAATTGGAAATTCAATAAATCTGAAAGATTCTTGCAAATTTTTCAAAAAACTATTTTTATAGATTTATAGTACAAATGAATCTTTTTGCTAAAATATTTTGATTCACTATATTTGAATCACTTAAATCGTTAATATTTGGATTCTTCTAGAAAAATTATGATAAATATTTCTTCATACATTTTTTTTCGAATTGTGATCTGTATTTTTATTATCGTTTAGTGTTCAACATCATCAATAACATTCCATGAATATAAAATCGATGGTCCATCGAAGTGAACTCATTAAAAATTAAGCAAAATTTGATACAGAAATAGTATTATTAAAAGATGTTAGGTTAAAAGTTGCTTTTTACAGATCTAAACTTAGATGTTTACCTTGATCGACTGCGATCAAATATATATAAATTTATTTATCAATTGCAGATCTTTTTAAATTGATCTTCTTTTGATTTTTATCTAGTCGGCAATACTGTAAATATATGTATATGTCACACAAATTAGAATTGAGTTTTCTTTGTCATTTTAACCTACAGGTAACGATTAGATAGAGTTTTTCTATTGTTAAATATTATGATTGTTACTATTGTTTAGTGTACCACATATATGCATGGCCTTGAATTAGAATTTCTTAGAGATAAATTTCAACTGAACATTGACCCTTGTATAGATTTTGTATTGAATTATTCAGGAGTAAAATATTTTGATATTAGTTTGGGCTCAGAATATTTAATGACATATATAGTTTATTTAGTTAGCCCAAATGCTAAAACTATTCATATTGACCATATATAAGTACTTGTTGATAAATCAATTAAAAACTGATGGATGACTTGTTACATCTATTGAAAAAAAAACGATTTTAATCAAGAAATGATAAAAAACCAATCGATCATTTGATGAACGAAGTTCTATTAACTGATGAAAAATCTTAGTGTGGAACTACATTAGAACGAAAGCAAATATGAATGAAATTCTATTAAATAAATTGAAATATTTGTTTTGTTTGTAGGATACAATAATTTAACTTAGCCTATTTTTGCATAATTCTAGATCGATATTCTATTGTTGCCATGTTATCAAAGCGTATTTTCACTTCATTGATTTCGACACCATCATGTCGTTTCATTCAAACAAGTGCTATACTTAGTTCAAGTCAAGAACAGAATAATCAAACAACTTATGATAAATCAATTTATGATTCAACACGAAAAAACTTATATATCAATCGTGAAACACGTGTAATTTGCCAAGGTTTTACTGGTAAACAAGGTACATTTCATTCACAACAAGCACTCGAATATGGAACAAAATTAGTGGGCGGTGTTAGTCCAAAAAAAGCTGGGACTAAACATTTAGGTTTACCTGTATTTAAAGATGTGCATGAGGCCATGAAAGAGACTGGTGCAACTGCTACAGTTATTTATGTTCCACCTCCGGGTGCTGCTGAAGCTATTCTCGAAGCAATTGATGCTGGCATTGGTTTAATCGTATGTATTACGGAAGGTATTCCACAACACGATATGGTTAAAGTTAAACATCAACTTGTACGACAAAACAAATCTCGTCTTGTTGGACCCAATTGCCCAGGTGTCATTGGTAAGTGTCATACAATTATTGAAAATAAAATTTTGATAGTAATTTCAATCTTAAGCTCCTGGACAATCCAAAATTGGAATTATGCCAGGTCATATACATCGACCTGGTCCAATCGGTATTGTCTCACGCAGTGGTACATTGACGTATGAAGCTGTACATCAAACAAGTCAAGTTGGTCTCGGTCAATCATTATGTGTTGGTATTGGTGGTGATCCATTTAATGGTACCGACTTCATCGATTGTCTTGATTTATTCTTAAAAGATCCAGCAACAGCCGGTATTATTCTTATTGGTGAAATTGGAGGTAATGCTGAAGAAGCTGCTGCTGAATATCTTAAACAAACGAATACTGGTGCAAACGCCAAACCTGTTGTTGCTTTTATTGCTGGACAAACAGCTCCACCAGGTCGTCGTATGGGTCATGCTGGTGCCATTATCAGTGGTAAATCAGGTGGTGCTGAAAGTAAAATTGAAGCATTAAAAGATGCAAAAGTTAACGTTAGTGATTCTCCAGCTAAAATGGGTCAATTAATGTACAAGTTAATGAAAGGTGAAGATCATCCAATAAGTCGAAAATAAGCACAGTGAGTGCGATAGCTCATCGAAAGCTCGCACATTAGCTATTTTAGAAAAAAATTTACATTCATTTTGCGATTTGCTCTCTTGTTCCTTATATCTCTAGTGTTTTTTTTGTTTGTCGGCGTAAAAGAATAGAATTTTTGACACTAATATCGTGCAGCACTTTATTTGCCAAGTTTCTCTTTTGTCCTATAAAATGAACGGATTGATTTCCGAATCTATATATAAATAGAATACGTATCATTTTCTTTGTACTGATGTGATAGAAACCAAAGACAACAGCACCAACAACATTCAATAACATAGTAGAAAAATAGACATTGCTCTTCATCGACATCGTCAGATTACTATTTTCTTCACTATCGTGTGTTATGCTGTTATGAATCATGATGATGACGACGATAATCAACAACAAAAAAGACTTTTTTGATATCGATATATTCTTATTTCATGTTTGTCATTGACTATTTTAGATCAAAAAGAAAAAGAGACTTTTCAAGATTTAGATGAAATTGATTCGAAATATGTTTTTTGGCTCCTTGAAAAGAACTTATCTGAAGAGGAAGGTTTTTTTCTTTCATATTCTTGTGACTAAAGTTTATTCGAATATAATATCATGTTTTAAATCTATCGGAAAGTCGTGAGTAATAAAGTGTTAAAAATTAATAAAATGAAGAATTCGTTATTCATTTGTTAACAATCACTAAAAAAGACATAAATTACTTTGATTGAATTTCAAGTTAAATTGCAGTCCAGCATTAGGATGGAAAATGTTTATAATGATATATCCGCTAAGCAGAAGTCAAAAATTGTTCTGTTCAATTCTACTAAGATTTTTATAGCGTAGGTTAGTCAATAATAGCAAACGAACAACTTATCATTAGGAAATTTCAGGATCATTTCTGATCAGATAAATATTAACAATTAAACGATTTCATATATTTACATCCACTTAAAAGATTATAAATTGAAGCATTACCTCTATGGGCAATAACTCACGGAGAGACCCTTATATGATGCAATATTCTACCAGAATTTTGATATAAATGACAGTAAGAACCCACAAAAAATTTATTTCTGAGAAAATAATCATGATCATTAACTAATTGTTTTAAAAGTGCTAATATTTGATGAACGGATAAATATCTACTATGATAATTGATTGTATTCAATAAAACAGATACCTGTATAAAAAAACACACTGAATAACTGGACAAAAAATAACAATTTTATCCATCGCGAAATCTAAAATACATCCCCGCTTCGTGTGTTTATATACTAAATCGAAAGAAGTATTACTATAATAGTAAAATGAGATATATAATGTCATTTATGCATAATCATTGTCAACATAAACCTTTGGTGATGAAATTATTTTTGAACAAAATCTCAAATAATTATTGAAACAAACTTGAAAAACAGCTTATATCTAAATATCTATCTCTAGTTCTTCTCGATATTCATTTTTTTCAGATCAAACTCTCATGGCTTCTAACTATTCTTCAATAGATTCTACAGAAAATATATCCGAATCTGTATCATCATCGCCTACTATAAAAGATGATTTCTTCGATCAACTTCTGATGTGTGGCATATGTCTTTCTCGAATGATATCTCCGTGTTGTCTTCCTTGTGCACATTCATTTTGTCGTCCATGTCTACTTGATTATGCTCGTAATAACGATAAAAATACAACAGTACCGAACTATTTCATTCTTTGCCCATATTGTAAATATCAACTTAATTTTCATTCATATGAACATTTCAGTGCAATGCTAATTATTAATCCTGTACTTAAACAACTTTGTGAAGCATTAGATACATCAAAATTGAATCTTGGTCAAGGACAGCAAACTCAATCGAATGCAATGCATCAAGCACGTTGTCATACATGCGGTCTACTTAAAATGTTAAAAATATGTAAACATTGCCATTTCATGCTTTGTGAAACATGTCGACAAGAACATCTATTGGATGTTCATCGTGAAAGTAAATTACAATTAAATATATTTGAAACTCGTATTAATTTAATCAATAAAAAACGTTCGGAAATGGATAAAATATTTGAAGAATACGATGATATCCGACAACGAATTCAAAATTATGCTGAACGTTTTAAAAATCAAATTGAACAACAACGTGATCAAGCTTTACAAGTATTGAATGAACGAAAAAAATTAAGTGATAAAGCCTTTTGGAAAGAAATCAAGTTTGATAATAGTGAAAATTTTGAAGATTTTGTTTTGCTCATTCAAACAGCTCAAAAGAAGCTATCAGCTAAACATATTACTGATAAAGATCTTTTGGATTTATCAGATAGTTTACGAAGTATACCTGATATAAATGATAACACTATTGAATTAATACCATTTGTACCATTATCAGTAGAACTTGATGAAATATTTTTAACGAAACAATTTATTAACGTGTGCGATAATCAAGACTCTCAGAATAAGAACGAGAAGCTAACTAATCAAAATGAACAAACAGATTGCAATAGTTCATAAATTTGATTTTGATTTGTTTTTTGTTTTGTGCATGTTTTCACTGGATTGTTTTCTTCTGAAGACTATCCAAAGTGTATTGAATAAAAGAGAAAAGTGCAGTAGAATAGTCAAATTTGCCTCTTACTAAATATGGTAACATTAATAAAAACAACATTGACAATTTTATGCTTTCTAGTTTACTAAGTGAACTAGGTACAGACGTTACATTATGAATAAATGAAATACATGAGAGTTATTTGATGGAAGAGCTAAACTTATTGCACGTCATTTTTATGTATTTCTTTTTGGACCGAAATATGAATGAACCTGTGAAAAAAGTCGTACTATAATAATGATCTATTTTTCATACTCATCTTTTAAACATTTATTTGATGTTATTAATAAACATTAAATCTGAATGTCAGTAATGTTGCCAAATTTCAATTGTTTCTCTAATTTTACATATGTATAATAATAATGCCACACCAATCTTGACATATGAAAGACGCAGTAGAACTAAAACTTTTATTGTTTTATTAGTCAATAATCATTTCCGTAGAATTCACCCTCAATATTGACGTAGAACTCGAAGGTGCTCGATAAATAAAACGTGTGCAACTCTGTAATATGAACTGTTTAATCAAATAGAATTCAATTGTTTGATAAATTATATCGGCCATCTCGATGCGAAACTTGGTCAAAACAAATCTGACAATCTATACAAAGTTTTGTTGATCTTGAACTTCTCTTACGATAATCAGTATAAATACAGGATAAGAATACTAGAAATCCGAAACTGAAAATCTATGTCTTTTGATTGTTTATTGGGTCATTCTTGTTCGAAATAAATGGTCTATCTAATATGGAAAAATATTTACCGTCACTAGTTCTCCATACGCTATTCACAAATGTGTAGGATTCTTTCGATGAATTTTAATTTCAATAAAATCAGGCAAGCTAGCAAGAAGTTAAAAAAAATATCAATGATTATACATAGTTCAATGAAATAGAAGGTATTTCATATAGACATCGAATAATTCGTAATTGAATTTGTCTACATAATTTTCGAAGACACATAATTCACTCATTGAATCATACATTCATGATTGGTACTTTTTCTCTTGTGCTAAATGTATTATCATCATGAGACATTTTTCTTCAATTTGGAAAAATACTATAATTAATACATTTGTTTTTATATCAAAACATACTATAGTCTGAAATAATTAGTGTAAGTTTTGTTGGTTTATCTACGACTACGATTGATCGTAAACTGCTGGGACTTCATGTTGTATCCAAGTGTACGTTGAGTCAATAGTTACAAGTGAACCAAAAGACGTCTATCGTGATGAAATATAATAAGCATTTATCTCGAGAATGATCGATAATAATGTTTTATTTTTATCATAGAGATGTAGTAATGATGAATATCAGCTAATATTCATTTGACAACGAAAACGAATTAATTCGTTTCGTAATAGCTTTCTTCTGAATGCATCATCCTGCTACAGTAGCATACAAAGAATGCCAATCAAGAATTAAAGAATAGAATTATCCATATTATATTCTCGTTCAACAAGAAATTTACAGGGATGTTTCTGATTTGAGATACTCAATTCATGGTTTATAGTTATCATATAGTTTACGATGGTTCCATGCGTATGCTATTGCTCTGAGATAAGTTCATCATGCTGCAAATTATATTAACGTTTAAAAAAAACTCCAATCTAAATAAAAAGTGAAACTCATTGAAAACTATGAAATTAATTTAGATTCAAGAACAAGAAATACTATCGATTACATTCGCAAGTACTGAATGAATTTCATTTCTCTTTCATATAATACTATACCAATACGAATTATGTCATATGTGAAGGGGCTGGGATAAAAAAAAAACTTTCGAATACAGCCGAAAGACATTTTCATACTTTCAATGAAGTTTTCTAATTAGAATTGGCTAATCGCCCCGAAAATATAACATCTTTTCCTCTGATTTGTTTTAAAAAATCTGTTGATCATTATATCCGATAGATTTCTCAGACCATTATTAATAATAAAAAATGATCTAATCCACATCTGGCGGACTATGATCGGTTGTCTATCAATGGGAATAAATGTTCTTAAAGTCTGTGAATTCCATCAATAATCATAGGTAAAGGCGATTTAATCGGCTATGATTTTATCACAGCAAAAATACGTTTCACACCTTCTTTAATAGACATGTTTTTCTCCGACCGAAGAATTGAAAAAAAAGAAAAACTTTTTCTATTACAAATTTTCTCTTCCTTAAAAAATGTCATTCACAACTACTGTTGACACTATAAAATTGATTAATAATTTTTACCTTTGATTTTCTTCGAAGAATGAAAAATTAGAGAGTTTGCAGTATTCCTAGTTTTACCTATGAATATCAAAATCTAATTCATTATCTTCATTATTACTTGAAAATGAATAAAGAACCATTCTGAATATTACTGTTAGTAATCAAATGAAGAAAATGAGAATTTGACTTTCATTATTCTCAAGGAAATATGCGTCATTATCAAAATATACTGTTTTTGAGCTTCCGTGTCCTTTGACATATATCTCACAAATTATAATTGTATTTTTCGCCGCCCATTTACGCACACTTCTATGATTGTTCTTGTTTCACTATTTAAATTGTCTTGGCTAATGGCTATCTCTTCGTATTCACTTGTAAATCGTTTTCTTTTGTCTCAAATTTTGTCTTCTTGTTTGGTCTCAATGCCTGATCATATATGTATATATAAATATACATAAATTCACATTTGAAGTTTCATTATTGACTCTGTTGATGTCACATGATGAAATATACCACTTAACTTGAAGAAAAATTATTTTAATGTTAACTTATTTTGTTTTTTGTTTTTGGCTACCATCGACAACCTTTCATTTTTTTTTTCTTCTATTCTTGTCAACGAAGCCGTTTCAATTTTTTTAAGATTTGTTTGAATGTTACAGCAACTAAGCAGCCATTCATTCTTTGTCTTTACTTCACTAGAGTTGTCATATACAAGAAAGAAAGTAAAGAGAGAGAGAGAGAAAAAAAATCGAGAAATTTGCTTTTTAAATAAATTTTTTTGTTGGTGGCAAACGACAAGAAAAGAAGAACACGCATAGGTAACCGAATTGAATGATTAGAGACTCCATAGTTGATTTCAAACGTTTTTTCTTCTAATAAATGACAGAGAATCCCTTCTGTTTTCCTTATTGTATGAAAAAATCAGTAGGTGCAAATCTGTTTCATTTGACTAAGAGTGAAATGAAAATCAAATGGAGACATGTATGTGATTACACTTATAAATTTTTCTCGTTAGATTTAAACTAAGTTTGATTTACTTTTTTATTTATTTTTCATATTTAGGTTATTATTCTTACATGGCTTCCAATGGAGATGACCGAGCAGATCCATTTTCTGATCTTGAATATCGTGTAACAAATCCGAAAGTAAGTCAAGATGTCATTAATCGAAATTCTGGAATCAATATAATGAGTAAACAACCTATATCAAAAGCAGTACAACTTAAAGCTGAAAATTATGACTTGTGGTTTCAAAATGAACGTTTAACGGAAGAAAATGGTGCACTAGGTGTTGAATTGGGTAAATTACAAGATAAACACGATAAATTAATGTATTTGGCACGTAATCGTCTGGGTGAAATTCGTTCAAAATATCAACGACTTGAACAAGATAATCAAACATTAAAAACCGAATTAGATCGTTTAGCACGTGAATATGAAACAACAAGAAAAATTGTTGAAGACTATCGTCGTATGGAAGAACGGTAAAATTAAGAGAAAAAAATCATTAAGTTGGAAATACTTCTTTATTTTTGTCTAGATTTAAAACAGCAGATCGTGAAATGCGTTTAATGATTGATACATTAACACGTAATAATGAAGACTTAAAAGGACAAAATCAAGCATTAATAAATGAACTTGAACTATTAAAAGAAAAATATTACATAGCTAAACAAAATTTAGAAAAATCTATGCGAGATGCAACATTACTCAAAGAAGAATTAACTAAAGCTGTTTATGCGAGAGATTCACTTGAAAAAGAAGCTGTACGATTGAATGGTAAAGTAAATGAATTAGCTGCTGGGAAAAAGGCTGCCGACGAAAAAATTGACTTTTTAAATGGTCGAACAAATAATTTACAAGTGGATTTAAGACGGTAAGAAAGAATAAGTATGAACGAATTTTATTCATCTATATTTTATATGATTTCAGTTCAGAAGCAAATGCTGCTATGCTACAAGAACGTTTCACATTAGTTAAAAATGAACGTGATGTATTAGACGCTGATAGTAAAAATAAATTAGCATTATTGATGCAAAAATTAAAAGAACTTCAGATACAAAACAAAACAGCTATGGAACAGTTACATGGTCAAAGTAAACAATGCGATCATTTGAATAGTGAAAATAAACAGTTACTTGAATATGTTGTATGTATTAAAAGAAAAAAAAAGACGATGAAACATAATATTGAATTATGATAAAAAGAAAATATAATTATATTGTGTTTTTTCTTTATTTCTAGAATGGATATCGTAAAGAAAATGATCTTCTTGCTAAACAACTTGTTTCTGTAAATACAAAACAAAAACGTTTGGCACTTGAACTTGAAAAATTGAAATCTGTCGATGCATTCATGAAAAATGAGGAAGCTATGAAAATGCAAGATGCCTTGATGGGTCTAACAGATCAATTAACACAATTACGCAAAATGCATGCTAATACACTAGCTGAAAATCAACGAATCAAAGAATTATTAATTGAAAAAGATTCTGTTCTAACGAATTTGGGCTATGAACGCCATCAACTACAAGATAAAATGATTAAGAATGAACATACAATTCGACAAATGGAACGCATGTTAGATGGCGGATCCAAACGAACACCTTTGGAACCTATGAATGGTGCAGGACAAACTGGATCAACATCAAATGCATATTCATTCGAAAATGTCCTTGAATCATGAAATAATTCTATGTGTGTAACAGAATCATTCTAGACTCGTCTTCTTTTTTTCTTCTTTTCTTTTGAGTACAAATAAAAAAAAAATGTGCCTTCACTTTGATGACGGTCTTTCGTAATCATCGAGTTTTTTTTTGCAGGGTTAATATGTGATGCTAGAAAAAAAAATCGATAAAGTTAGGACAATGCATGATTATGATGACAAGGCATTCTACAATGGGAGATAATAATATTGAAGCACCTGTGAAATGAGATAAAATTAGGATATAAAACTGTGCCAGAAACGACTGTTAGAATAAGCTGTCTTCAATTATAGCATAAAATAAGGTAAGTCAATCATGATATGAAAATCAAATCGAGGTTTCGATAGTTAATAATAGCATTTTTGTTTTGTTTTACTTTGTCGATATAGAATGCAATCGATCTCAATAGTAGCTGTTATTGCACTTGCTTTTGGCTGTGCACTTGCGTACGACGTTAAACTTAACCAACACTGGAAATTATGGAAAGAAACTCATAATAAACGTTATTCAGATATTGAAGAATTTACTCGGTAAGAAATATATAGATTTACATCCAAAGAATTCATATATGAATTATTGTTTAAATTAACCATTTTTTAGTCGAATCGTATGGGAAGCTAACTTGAAAACAGTGAAAAATCATAATCTTGAAGCTGATCTTGGTGTTCATACATATTGGCTTGGAATGAATAAATATGGTGATTTGGTAAGATTATCGTGTATTTATGAATTGTGAGATAGTTATACAAATTTGATGTCCTATTAAAAATAGACCGTCAGTGAATTCGTCCGAATGATGAATGGTTACAATGTCACAATGCGTGCCGAACGTACTGAAAGTCGTCCTGAATTTGCACGTAATTCAAATGTTGCATTACCAGATACTGTTGGTACGTACAAAAGATTATTTTTTCAATTAAATTATCTTTGTTTTATAGACTGGCGCGACAAAGGCTATGTTACTGGAATCAAAGATCAAGGTCAATGTGGTTCATGTTGGGCTTTTTCATCAACTGGAGCACTCGAAGGTCAACATTTCAAAGCTACTGGTCAACTTGTGTCGCTTTCAGAACAAAACTTAGTCGATTGCTCCGGAAAACAAGGTAACATGGGTTGTAATGGTGGTTTAATGGATCAAGCCTTCGAATACATCAAAGAAAACAATGGTATTGATACCGAAGGTTCATATCCATATGAAGCCATTGACAATCAATGCCGATTCAAGACAGCCAGTGTTGGTGCTACTGATACTGGTTTCACTGATATCAAATCACAAGATGAAGGTTCTCTCCAAGAAGCTGTTGCTACTGTAGGTCCAATTTCGGTTGCCATCGATGCTAGTCATGCTTCATTTCAATTATACAAACGCGGTGGTATGTATTTTCATCTTATTTTTTTGTTTTTTTCTTGTTAAATTTTTCAATCTTTCACATGAATTTATTTAGTCTACAACGAACCACTCTGCTCACCAGTTCGACTTGACCATGGTGTTCTTGCCGTTGGTTATGGTACAGACTCTGGCAATGATTATTGGCTCGTTAAAAACAGGTAGCTATCATAGATTATTTTTATGAAATATTTCATTAATTATACCTTTTGATTCATTCTAGTTGGGGTGTAGGCTGGGGTGATAGTGGTTACATCAAAATGACACGTAACAAACGTAATCAATGCGGTATTGCTACAGCTGCAAGTTATCCAACTGTTTAAAAACCTGCTTTATATTTGTTTTGTTTTGTTTTTCTCTACATAATTTGGTTTTTTGGTATTCAAATGATGACAATAATAACATTATGAGAATAAAAAAAGAAAAGAAAAAGAAAAATGATTATACATCTTATTATTTATTCATAGAATGATGGTATAGTTAGCATTAATGCATGATATACATTATCTATGATTTTCTTTTGTGTTTTCCTTTCAATGTGCATGGAAAACACTTCTAATCAAACTGAGATAGATCTACTTGAAAGACATCTGTATTTTATCAATGATATTGATCAACAACAAACAGGATATGTTTATGTGTGTATTATGCGAATGAATCGATTGACTATTGACAGCAATAAAAAAAACACATCAATGAAAAAATAAGAGAACACTTTCTTCTCATCAACAATATAGCAGGCTATCAATACTCTTCCTATTTTTTATTCTTTGAATCTAAGAAGTTCCAAACGGTTATTGTATTCTATTACTGTTCATCCTGTCCCTAAACACTATTGAACGTAAGTTCAAAATAAAAAGCAACGAGTTAATCGTCACCGAGTGAAAATGAGATTGATAGTAATAATAATAATAATAATAAAAATAAAAATAAAAATAAAAATAACAACAGTACTCCTACGACTTTTTTCCCTAGTCAGTCTATCACATGTAAAACTAATGAATAAAACTTGTGAAGAGAAAATATTAAAGCAACGAGGAAAAAAACTAATGAGTTACACGAAATTTAGAATCACAATCGACATCGGCTTTGAACTATATTTTTCGCCATTTATTCAAAAATCTTCAACTCTACAGCTTGTTCGCTCATCATAATCAAATCAGGGAACTATTTATCATCATATAAGCTCTATAAGAACAAAAAAAAAAGCGAAAACGCAGAAAAATAGAGAACAAGAGAAAGACGACGAGTAGATTCCTATCGCATGCCCAATAAAATGACAACACTAAATGCAATTATTAATGTAGCGCATGTATCCGACTAACAATCATTTTCGCGTCTGATGAATATTTTATTTATCTCAACTACTTATTAAGTGAAAACAATCTTTTTTTCAAATCATGAATAATAACTGGACATTTGATCATGATGATCATGCACCGTTTGGTACCGATGAAAATATTAATATAACTGAATATCGTTCATTATTAATAACAATATTTTTCTTTATGATTGGTTTATTTGGAAATAGTATAATGTTAATTGGTAATGGATATATTTTACGTCATTCATCAGGCGGAGAAAAACGTACATTTGAAAATTTCCTTGTTGAAATATCTTTATTTGATTTAATTATATTGACATATCATTTAATGAATTCAATTATACGCTATAAAGCATTACCAAACAATGAAAATGATATTATGACTGGTTTAATAAATATATCAACTGTTTGTTGTAAATTATTAACATATATTATACGTGTCTCAACTTTAATGTCACATTGGTTGATTATTTTACTACTTCTTAATCGATTGTTTCTTGTTTATTCGAAATTCTATCGATTTATTGCTATTGTCAATGCAAAATATGCAGTGTAAGTAGATAAAGTATTGATAATTAAGTTGTTGATTTTCTATAGTTTCTATTTCAATGTTGGAACATATTTCTCGATTGTATTATTCATCTGAAATTATCTAGAGCTTAAAAGAAGAATCTTCACTATGATTATTTCAAACCAATACTAAAATTGTGTAGATAATAAAAACAATAAGATCTTATAAACTTCGAAAATTAGATGTAGATCATTATTTGTATTTTATACTCTACTTTATCACCTATCTGTTAATCGACTGAGAAAATTTTACTCCTTATATGAGCGTTCAGTAAGTTTACACAAATTTGTGTGAACTTCTATAAGAGCTTTCTTTGAAAAAATGAATGCTTTTTCTGTCAATGAAAGAAATGAGCTCTTGTTCCAGGACTTCTTTTTTCCGTTCTCATAATGCATTAAGTATAACCAGTTTAAACACACAGACACACAGAATTAAACATTCCGTACTTATTTGAATTATTTTTTTCAAATAGGCATAAGAAAAAAATACAAAAACAATTTTGTCTTTTATCTTTAAATTTAGTTGTGGTCTATTATTTATGTTCACTCTCTTCAACGTACCACCGATAGAATCGATGTCTTACAATGAACCCCTTTCTTTCATACAAAATTCAACAGAAAATCTAACTCATCATCATCATTGTTTAATGAATGCAGAAATGGTTGATTTACATGCATCGATTTATGCAACAGCTGTTATTCTTAATGTATTTTTTTATACGGGTCTTGGCTTAATGTTAGCAACAGTAATAATATGCATCTTATCAATATTATTATTTTGTAAAGGCGCACAAGTATGGAATGAATTGCATTCACACTATTCTCAAACGGAAAATATTTCACTGCGATATGATTCTCCAATAGCGGAGTATCTTCGTACATATAACGCAGCATTTGCACTCGCAATTGTATTTGTATTTCTATCAATACCATGTAAACTCTTACGTTTAATAGTTTTATTTGCATCAAATACCATTGATGAATATCCATTATCAAATCAAGTTCTTCTCAAAGCTCACGCACATATGCAAACCATAGGTTTAGCATTTGAATTATCACTTTATTCATACAAATTTTTTGTTTTCATTTGTACGAATTATCGATTTCGATGTGCATTAAAATATTTATTAAGATATCAACGTAGTCATGTTATTATGGGCCAAAGAATATCAACAGTTACAAATAATAATGAACACAGTCGAATTCATTTAAGTCATTCACAAGAAAGTGTACCATTTGAAGTATTATATAAACATTTAAAAACAAATGAATTTGATATTCCAATCAATATGCATCAAACAAATGCCCTTGGTAGACACGCAACCGTTACTTCATATAGTCATCGATCAAGTTTTAAGACACGTTCAAGTGTTTGCAGTCGCCGAACAAAAGAAGATGAAATATCACTTTAAAACATTTTAGTTTTCGATGTTGTTTCCTTTTTTGTTGTTATTGTTGCTGTTGTTTTGTACAAAATAATCTTTACTCAAAAGAATAGATGTTGTACGAATTACGAATGATTAATAAGTTTGAGAAAATAAATTCGAGTTTACTTTTAATGATTTTACAATAATAATTATTCAACAGATCGTAATCATTAAATATATATTCTATTTCTTTCATGCTGATTTTCGTAGTGTAATTCGTTAAATTGGCGAAAACAAAATATTCATCAATCCATTTACTTTGTTTTTCGTTTTTTCAAGAGTTTTCGTCTTATACAGCTCAAGATCTTTATCTGATTGCTAAACAAATACTATTCTATATACAATGGTTTAGTATGTAAGACTGATTCATGCAATTAGTAAACTCCATATTGTAATTGGAAAATTTTAATTTTTGTTTAATCACATCTTTTTTGAGTGGATTATTACATTTGACATATTTGCTCCATCCATCAATGTCATTCAATAATTCTTCTATTGACTGTTAGATGTCTTTTTGTCAATGTATTAATCTAAATAAGATGTTTTTCTATGTTGAGTCTAGAGAAGATTTTACGGTTTTAAGTAATATTTTCATAATAAAAAAATAAAATAAAAATTCAATTTTTATTTCAAATTAACTGCTAAGCACATCGATTCATGCAAATAAATCTACTGATAAATTTATATGAATATTTTCTGGACGATCAATTACTATTTCTAGTTTGTAATTCAGTCGTCGAGCTTATGCACTTGATCTCAGATGGATAAACCTTTATAGAAAAAAAAATGCGCATGTATTATAACTACTGACTCCTAATTAGAAAATAACAGAATAGTTTTTGTTAATACAAACGGTATCCTTGTATATTTAGTTGAGAAATCATAGAACCAGTCAACTCGATTGATAATGCAAGACCATTGTAATTCGAAAAATAGAAAAAAAGTTCATAAAATGATAAACAATTTTGTCAAAGAAAGAACATATAGCTAATGACTTGAGTCATGATAATTTTCGAGTACGACAAATAATTATTGAATTGTTTACCAAATATTAAATAATATCTATTGTTGTTTCAAATATTAGTTAATAAAATTATGATATAAATATAATTAAAAATATTATTAAATTTGAATAAAACAATTTGCCTCCGACAATTATTAATTCAGTAGAATTAAATTTCTAATCAATTATCTATGGACTCTTGCATCGAAATTCGTATCGTCGGAAAGTCTTCATATTTCACTTCCTATGATTTGTTATTTTCCGTTGAGTGCATCGCACCGGTGTATAACATCTTACTCGTTCAAAAAAAACAGTTTCGTTTCGTTTCTGCTTTTTTAAGAAATTAATATTTAGAAGTAGTAATAACGTTCTTCTCTATTAAACAGTTCTACTGATCTTTTACTCAATTGCTCATATTTCTCTCTCTCTCTCTCTCTGTCTCTAATAGTATTATATATAGATACTGTTGAAAACTAGATAAATAGCCGTTCGTTGTTTTGTACATGTTGACTGAAATACACAGTAGCGTGCAGACTTATTTTGTAAAAGAATTGTTTTCTTCTTTTTTTGTTTTTCTTTCCTTTAATAATCAAACAATTAACCAATCTATTTAATACGAACAAACACTTGAAAATGTATGCATTTGAAAAAAACGCGAATGGAAAAGAAAATAAAACTCGTGAATGCTTTTTAAATGAAAAAAAAATGAAATATTGTTTGAGCACAAAACAACACACAAAAACTCGAGTGAAAATAATTTACGGCAATTAAAAGAACAGAATATACACCTTTTTCTGTCTTCATATGACATCAAAACGCATGGCAAAGGCATTAAATCAAAAGAGCTTAGGGTAAAAAAAGGGAAGAAAACGATAAACATGATTGAAATTTTACAAATAACACAAAGAAAACTTTCTTTTCTTTACTTCGCTCGTTTTCTTTCTTAATTTCGTCTTCATAATTTTTAAATAAATTCTTTGTTATAGCACATTCCGAGCATAGTATGAAAATTTTCAAGAGTTAATGAAAATCACAAGGTATTTTCGAATTTGAATAATAGCGAGAAACATAGTTAATCGATACGAATTTATTTCACAAAAACGAGACGGTTAATCAATTGGAAAGAACAACGTGCATTAATTTACTTATTTTTATCAACACAAGCAAAAAGGTATGGCTCTTAATGGTACATTATTGATGCCTTACGCGAATACTATTACAGGTATGACGTCCGGTAATATAGTATTGCATAAATATTTCTAATAGATTGATGAATTAGATGTGGTTTCTTTGTTCCTTGGTCCTATCTAAAAGTAGAATAAATTTAATTATCTATTTATTTCATAAATGTATAAATAGATAAATTTTCAAAGATCATTCGTACTTGAATATTCTATAAATGAATCTCATTTTCTTTCGATAATTAATCTTTACAAATTTCAGGTTCCGAACAAAATATTAACTTCCACTTAAAACTATCTTGAATATAACTTAACATTCATCTTTTCTCGCTATTCGTAGAGCAACGTTGAATGAAAAACTAATTAAAGGCTATCCTATCGCTTTATTTTAGTAACTACCGGATTATCAAGCTGTGATAATACAACATTGAATTTAAATCAAACTGTANTTGATGTATGTAACTTTCATAAAATTAGTTATTATTATTCTTTTTCAATTGATTTATTTTTTTGAAGCTTGCAAATTTGTATCGAAGTAACATTTCGAATATTACATCAAATTTTTTTCTTAATGTTTCAATCAGCAATTTTAAGTGAATTATTAATTTAATTTTCCTTTTTTTATAACTATAGGAATATTTTTTTATTATGCAGTTGTTCTGCTACGAATGATATGTATTTTCAACAAGTTATCACTGTGATTCAATCGATTTCAATTCGAATTCAAATTCTATTTGGTAAAATATGACACAACAATAATAGAGTCTATTTTAAAAGATCTTTTTTTCATTTTCTTTAGCTTCGATTTATTATGATTATATAAATGCGAGTAATTATGTATTAAATGGTTTCATTATTGATCAAGAGTCATATTTTAATTTGTCATCAATCACTATAAATAATAGTAAGTCAAATTGCTTATATTAATTGAGATTTGATGTCGGTAAATATCTTGTATTTTATCGTCAATAATAGTTTTGACAGAAATTCAGGAAGCAATTTTTTTGAAAAAGACACGCTTTCTTTTGCATTCATCCAGATTTTTGAATCTAAAATGTTGTTGAATTTGTTTCGACAAAACATTACTTCACTGTGAATCCTTGGCTGTGAACCATGTTTCAGGGATATAATATTATACTATTTGACATTATGCTCTCAAGGATGTTGTAAGATAATCGTATTGAGATTATATTTTAATAACCAGTTTGGATACATCATTGATTAGTCTTCTAATAACATATATTCAGCAAATTCCATGAAAGCTTTCTTCAGACCACGTTGTGAATGCTTTTATAGACTTCAAATATTCATATGAGTGTATGCTATTTCTATCTAGATATTTTAAAACTCAGCTCTACTGAAACACTTTAGACTAGAAATTGATTTCGTGAATTATTCTATTTTATTTTTTGAAATGTTAGCGATATTCATGATATTTTAATAGCTAAGAAAATTTCTAATAAAAATTAAAATAAACGATGAATCAGCACATAGTGTTTGGTTAACTAATAAAAATGACTTTTTTTAACCGAGAGAACAATTTTTGGTACTTAGATTCCTGGAAGGGGTTAACAGAACGCCAAAAACAAAGTTTAATTTCTAAATGAACATAGGGTTATTCATAAATTCTCTAAGCGCTCTATATCACTAGTGAACAATGAATTCTCGGAATCTGAATCTAGAAAAGAAATAGTACTATAAGACATTGTCACTACAAGATTATTACTTTACTTCCATTCTACGGATGCAAAGTTCAACAATTTTGTTTTACCTTGAAATAAATCATTTGTATTCGTTATAAGCAATTCTATACTAATTCACCAGGCACAACAATTTTTATGGGAAATTTTTATTCTTATTAAGGTATTATAAATGTCTTAATGTTTGAACCAAAGAAAGTGAAATATTTTTAGGTATCAAGAAAATATCAATCAAAAATTAGTGTCTGCAGAAAATTAAAGTAAATTTAAATTTGCATCAAATTGATTAATAAAACAAGCATTCTATAAGTTTATCTTATGATATCCTAGGAACTTTAATATCTATTAATATCATATTATACTCCTCTAGCATTCAAAGTACTGTATAAATTCGCATAATGTTAACACTCCAGGAAACTCTAATGTCTTATATAGCTACTATTGGTGACATGATGAATTTCTCTACATAAATGAAATAGACAAATTTCTCATATGAGATTGGTCACTAAGTCTCGAAGCACCCTTTCTCTTATTTGCTCTTAATGTTCTCAGATATACAATAGTCATTGTTGTTAATCCTTTGCAACGAGCTAAATGATCAATGCAATCAATCTTGTAATGCTTAAAAAATATTATATTTCAGCCAACAGAAATATTGATTACACGAATAAGATACATACAATATCCTTGTGTATTTCGTATAAATAAAATCAAGCCAGTCATAATGATCTACAAAGAAAAGTTCATCGTCGAACTAAAATACATAATACTTTGACTTGTAATCGAAAATAAATAATCTTAGATTGGTTTAAATACTGTTTGACTAAGTCTTTTTTTAATTTATTTCTAACAAAACGTAGCAAGAAAATTAATAAGGTAGTGTTTCTTATAGGAAAATACATGTATAAAAATTTAGCCGTCGATCTTCTTCTGTCCATGATTATATTATATCATATAGAATAGCTATTCACTATCAATACCAGTGGCGGAGCCAGGATTTTGGGCTAGGGGGGGCTGAGCCCCAAAAAAAATTTTCGTGAATTTTTTGAGAATTTGAAAGTCATTTTGGATTTTTTTTTGGGAATTTTGACTATTTTTTGGGTTTTTTTTTCGGATTTTTTGAGGATTTTGAAAGCTTTTTTAGATTTTTGAAATTTTTTTCAAAACTTTTTGGTTTTTTTGAAGGTTATTCTGAAATTTTTGAAGATTTTCTGGATTTTTTGGGGGATTTTGAAATTTTTTCTCGATTCTTGCGGGAGATTTTGAGTTTCAAAGCTGGCAACGCTGGCTAAAACATGAAATTGCAAACATTACTACATATTTATATAAAAAAATGCATTTTCTAAAATCTCGCTAGGGGGGGGGGGGGGGGGGGGGGGGGGGGGGGCG
>OENM01000001.1:429580-492793 GCA_900239745.1 Rotaria magnacalcarata
GTATCAAGAAAATCTGGAAACATATCCACTGCTGATGAGAGTTTACATGATGAAGATGCTTGGATGCCCATTTTAGATGTTGTCAACGCTGAAGTATGAATAAAAATCTTGTTTACAAGAGATTTAATGTTTTTGAATTTTATTCAATTTCTTTAGCTCGCTATGCTTGATGAACAAGATCGAAAAAGTTCACTAACGTAAAAATATTTAAAAACAAAATATTGTTTCGTTTTCTTTTATTTAATTATTTTTTGTTGATTTTTCTATTTTTGTAAATGAGTGAAGATAGTTTTGTTTTCAATAAAAGAATCTGTTATTATAGAAAAATGTTAGATCATGTTTCTTTTGTTTTTATAAAATACTAAACACATTTATAGAAAGTATTTAGTATTTTATTTTGAAGATTCAATGATCATACGACTATTGTCATGCTTACATTTATATAACGAGAAGAATAATAACGATGCTTTTTTAGATAGAATATCTTACAATCAAAGAAAACACTGTGGTCAAATAAACTATTTCACTGGCTAACTAGAAAATGTAAAAACATTAACTATTCACTACTTATACCATTCAACACATGAGATGATGAGTTTTGAAGTATCTAAATTATATCTACGATAAGCATAATTCAAATTTCAAATGTTGATTTCTGGTTCGTCTCGTATCATGATTGGATCAAACTCGTTTAATTGCATGTGCAAAAGAGATATCTCAAAGTTGAAACATAACCAAAATAAAAACAAAGACAAAAAAATAAAAATTATCATTATGTTCAATTATAGGAGACTGAAAATCAAAAATCGTCGAATTTCTTTGATATAATCTGTCGGATTTATTTTTCGATTCGAACTGTTTTTTTTCTCTATACAATGCAACCATCTGTATCCAACCATGACGAAAGATAAAAGAGACTAATAGTGCTCATACTTTTGTTTGTAGTTCAAGTGCATATAATACAAATCTTCTACTTTGCATATTGACCGTCAAGAATGCATCATATAAAAAATGTGTCAGTTTTCTCATGAAACCTCTACTTTGACACGAATATGTATAATAATATCTTTTAATAATATAAGAAAATTTTCTCTTGTAATTAGTATGCAATTTTAATTGAAATTCGATTAAACGTCTCGATATTCTATCTATCAGAAAAATCAAATCTTGTATGTGATGGTCAAAATTAATTTTAATTGAAGCGGTCGCAGGAAAAACATTTCATGCTTGTTACACTTCGAATATAATTTCCTAATTACGTATGCCCTTGATATTACTCGACTCAATCACGTTCGATTTTTTATGCAAGCAAGGTTATTAGACCATAACATAGTTTCATATATTTACATAGTAACAATTGTCACAACTTTCATTAAAGCATGTTTTTCATCCGTTTTGACAGTACTCTAACGAGAAGTTATTGAAAATGATTGATCTGCACATAGAAAATTTTATATATTATAAGTATTGTCAATTCTATTTCTTTTCAAATTACAAGTTAATCAATACTGATATGTTTGCATAAACTCCATTTTGAAAAACGAAACATTTTCACAATACTGATTATAAATCTATTCTATACACACTACAAATACACACACGCATGTATCTCTTTATATTATTCATTCGGTTCAAGAGATCACACGCAATGGCGATGATGGAGTTCGAAGATAAATATAAGCACTTGAAGAGGATTGCTGCTTATCGTTAAATAATGGTCGTGGTGATGGTGATGATGAAATACGTCTGGTATTATTTGCATCCGCTCGTAATAACGGGCGTTTAAAAAGAGGAATGTGCATTGTGTCTGATGATAATTTATTATTATTTGATCGATTTAATACTGATACATGTATGGGTATTGAATTCGTATGTTGCTTTAATATTGGTGACGATGGTGGTGAAAATTTTGAATATGATTTTTTCGAACGCAATGAAGGCGCTGAAGAATCATTAAATGATGAATGACGATTGAGTTTGAAAGACTTTGATGATGATCCTTGATTTGATGTAAACTTTTTATCGAAGAAAACGCTACTATTTAATGTTGCCTTATTATTAGTGTTATTGTTGTTATTGTTATTGTTGTTGTTGTTGTTGTTATTATTATTAAATAAATTATCACTGGTAAGTTTATCTGAAGAGGATGCTGACGTTTTTCGAAGTAGACCATCGTCATCATCACACATATGATTAAATAAATCGGATAAAACAGGAAATATTCGATGACAACGATCACATGTTCTTAATTGTTCAATTCCATTTAATAAACTATCTGTATGAGAAAAAAAAGTGAAACTAATTACTGATAAATCTGTTCATCTATATTACAATCATCGTGAACACGAATATTAATGAGAACGAATCATATAAAGGTAACAGAAGCACTATGATTAGTCATCATCATCATGTTTTGATTACATTAAAGTGAGTATTATTAATAACAATTAACTATAGCAACTATATATAGCGGATGCATGATAGTTATCATCTGTATGCTCTATAATATGTTTAGCAAAGCATCATAGCATCAAAAGCGTACATATGTGCATAGATTTCTGTTTCTAAGGCATGCATGTTTTGTATAATTGAATGTGATATATAAATGAGCATATGATGCTGAATGAAAAGCCCAGACACAGAATTGATTCTTTTTTTTATCATGCTTGAGGGAAAATAAAATGGAACTGTGAGTATATGAAGAAGTAAAAAAAGAACAGACGAAATCAAAGAAACCAAACAACTAATTGGTAGTGCTGCTTTCGCTAGGCTGTTTCATTTTATTACCGGACGATGATTTTGGAGTTGATTGACTATCATTATTAAAACTATGCGATGTTGAATTATTGAATCGTTTCGTTTTAGTATTGCTTGTTGTTTGTCGTTTTGTTCCAAATTGTTTACAAAGTGCTTCATGATCAAGACGATCTGTTAGACGAACATCTTGATGACAATAAGAACATTTAGATGAAAATAATTTTTCTTCAGTTGTATTCGTTGTTGTTGGTGGTGGTGGTGGCGGCGGTGGCTGTGGTGGTGGTGGTTGAGTTCTATTTCGAAAATTTGTTGATCTATTTGAACGATGTCGACATATCGCTTCATGTTGGAAACGATTTTCAATTGATGTAAATGGATGAAAACAATACTGGCAGGCTAGAATTTTTGAATCACTACTATTATTATTATTATTATTCATTGGACGTCTTCCAAAACGATGAGCATTTATTGTTGTTGGTTTCGCTTGTTGATAAACATAACTATCCTCAATGTTTTCTTCATCACTATCTTTATAATCAAAACGTGACGAAGATGTTGCTCGTTTTTGTCTTGCATGATGTCCTAACCATTCAAAATGCATGTCATTAGCATGTTTAGATGAAGATGATGATGTTGGAACATGATTAATATGTATTCGTGTACGATTTGTTGTAGTTGATACTGGAGGTCTTTGTTGTGAAGAACTACGCAGACGACTTGATGTTGAACGTGGAGGTTGTCGTTGATTTAAATTTGGAAAATGTATATCTTGAGAACTATTATTGTTAATCAATGGATCATTTAAATCAATATTATGCCAAAAAGGATCATCAGTAAAAAATTTATCAAAAACAACACGAGTTAACATTTCAAACATCATAAATGGATTATCACCATTTGAACGCTGTTGAAATGTAGATGGAAATTTATAGTCTGATGATGTAGATGATTTATTATCATCATCGGCTTCAAATGGCCAATTATTATTCCATTTTGGACGAGCTTTTGTTGAAAATCGTGTTTGACTAGAACGACGTGTTGTCGGTGTTGAATCAAAGTCAAAATCATCTGATCCTGAAAAAAAGAATTTCAATTATATTATATACATTTGTTTTTTGTTCTTTTATTTACCTAACGTGGAATTATTACGATCACTTTTGACTTCGTCATCACCAATTCCAGCATCACCATCATCATTATCATCATCATCATCATCGTTATCTGATGAAATGTGACTATTTGTTGTATCGAAAAATGAAGAACCTGACGAACGAAAATTTCGACGAAACGGATCAAAAAATGTATTAGTAAATTGTGAATGTTGCTGTTGAAAATTGTGAAATGGATCTTGACCCATACGATGAAAACGAAAACGCGCTGAGCGTGATGTCGCATCTTCATTCTTTGCTGATGTACTAAAAGTGAAATGTGGTTGACCGGGTGCGTGAAATGATGTTTTTTGTTTATGTGGTTGTGAATTCGATTTAGTTGTCGTTGTCACAGGTATTTGTTGTTGTAAATCATACATTCGCCGTTTATCTGCATCACTCAATGTTTCATAGGCTTTATTGATTTCTTTAAATGTTTCTTCAGCTGTTGTTGATGGATTTTTATCTGGATGATATTGAAGAGCTTTTTTTCGATATGCTTTTTTAATTTCATCATCTGTTGCTGTTGATTTAACACCCAATATGCCATACCAATCACTGGCGACCATCGTGTAGATGTCTACAGTTGCTTCAGTTCTTTGTTGTCACTGTTCTCAATCACTATTAGTAATCACGCTGACACATCTATATATTAAGAGGCAAACACGTGATTTGATAATAGTCGAGAAAATAAAAATTTATTGATTTGAGGGAACGAAACACGTACAGAAACGATGATGAATATCAACCTGATGTTTTCTACGTAAAAATGAAGGTTCATTGGGTAATATTGAAGGTAAAACAAAAAGAAAAAGAAACCAAAAAAATGAATGAGAATGAAAAGAGAAAAAAGTTATTAGAGAAAAGACACTATACGTAAGGAGTATACGTATATAAATATGGTACACATACTTGCAAACTACTTTAGTTCTCGTATGGATGATACTCGTGATACAAAAGCCAAGGCCCATAAACAGTCAAATAGGCAATATCAACAGCAATCTCACCATGAATACAATGCTTACATGTAGAAGCTTAACACAACGACGGTGATATACTATATTCTACTCATATAAAAATAAGGATGCCCTTAAAAAGACAATCATCATAGATTGGGTAAAACACAAAATGATGACCAATAGAAGAATACAATCATAGCATAACTACAATCTACTCTAGTGACAAACGAGCAAGAGAAAAAGTGAAGAATAACTTGAAAGAAAGAGAAGGAGATACGTAATGGGATACGCTTGTGTCATATGATCAATGGTACCCATGAGTTTGAAACCACAGATATTAGGCCAACTTAACATTCTATCATATATATTTTCTGTTAGCTCTCGATGAACTTCTTCTTTTTGTCTTTTCTTTCTTTTTTCTTTCCTTTTTTCTTTCCTAAACATCCATCCGGTGTTCGAGGTCAACTAAGGCATGTCCGCCCTTCGTTTTGACCTATGTTGGCGTGGCGAAATGCCGCTTTTCTCGCTTCAGAACCGCAGATATAATATATCCGAGTAACTGGAGGACGATACATGAAAAACAGAACTAACATATGTATACAGATTCTATTCCCTTTTATTTTCTTTCTTTTTCTCTGACTGATTATTACATAATCTTCATGTGTACTTTCCAAGTACTCATTCAGATGAAATCTAAGAAAAGAGTTATAACATAGAGTTTCTTCTGCTAAATGAAGAAATGATAAATAAAAAATGAGAAGAATACTGACAGCATTACTTGTGAAGAGAAATATATCAGCGTAAAAGTCAATCAACCGGTTTACGTTTTTGACAACAAATGTAAAGAAATCTTGTACTCATCATTAATAACCGCATTTTAGCACAACGTATAAATGTTGCTCTTCTCTTCTCGTTCTTTGTATGTTGTTTCTGCTAAGGTCAAATGAGTGAGTGAATGAATGATTGACAACCAGCAAGACCTTTCTTTCTACAGCACTTTGATGTAGTAAAAAAAACTCGAGGAATGAGAAGAAGAAAACAGTGAGACAAACAGAATAGGAGAAAACCAGTCTCAGAATATAAATTCATTTGTGCGACTGAATCGGAGACGACGATGAAGCAGTATGATGATCGACGACACAACTGTTGTTGCAACGGATGTTATTGTGTGATTGGAAGAAGAGAATATATTTCTTTTTTTCTACTTCACATGCACTTTTTTGTTTCATCTATTCGTTTATGTATATTCGTGCAACCATAAAACAATAGTGAATGAAGAAAAAATTATTTTTTTTTCTTAACTAATGAAATTATGAATTTTTTTGCTTAATATAGTTTTTCGGCTTTTGATGATGAACATAAGAGACGAAAAGATTTCAAATAAAATAAAGAATTTATTGTTACATCATTTGTATTTAGTTTAAAAAAGACGTCAGACGATATGTATCATTACTCTTTATATATAAAAAAGAAAGAATCAAAACGAAACGCTATAGTAACTATGCAGATGTAAACTATTCGTATCCAGGTGTATTATTCGAAACGATCATTGACTCTCTTCTCTTTTTGTCCAATACTCTTCACACATGGTTGCGCGATAGCAAAAAACAAGATATTTTTTTTTCGTTTTATTCTACTTTTTCAATTGATAAGAATGACATTATACTTGCATACCCACGCATACGTATATGTACAAATACCAATTGACAAACACCGGCAAGGTATATTCGCTGTTTTAATTCTATAACCCAATGGAATCAGATAGTAAACATTATGATTATTTCCAGTTGTCATGACATTTATTCATTAGATAGACTAGAATTACTCATAATATGAATTTTTTTGTTTATTTAAGAAAGAATTCATTTGAAAAGAAATCCGATTTAAAGGATTTAGTGAGACTTTGATTTTCAAAAATGACTGACATCTATAATAAAAAATGCAACATCATCCATTCATTTGTTAAATCAGTTTAATGAAAATATATATTAGAAAGTAGTGAGCTAAAGAATTATAGTTTTATCAATAATTGAAATTGTTTCCAGCGATACATAGCCTTGAAATTGTTTAAAATATTTCTTCTATTGACCTGCACTAAAACAAGCCAACGTCTCGGAGAGGCATGAAAATTTAATTCATGGCTGTTGACATTTTTGTCGTTATGCTTGTTTCGTTTCAATTGAAACGTTGATTTTTTTGCTTCCATTGATAACTGGAACATTTATTTTATTTCATTTTAGATCTATTTTTTCCCTTGTTTTTTTTTATTGTATTAATATCAACGTATATGTGTAAATCACGAATATGGAACAGTGCACTACAGCTACTTATCAATGTTATATATTATTGTGATTGTCTTCCGCTGTATTTTTTCAAATAAATTGTGCGTCATTCAATGGTGGAACCAGAGACAAAAGGTTTTATAGAAATAAATTTAATTTTTTAAATAATATCTATACATAATTATTTTATTTTAGATCACAATAAAACAGCTGATCTTGAAGACACAGTTAGAAATCTTCGAGAAGAGAACGCAAAACTCTTACAATTGCTTCGTTCTCGTAAGTACATGCATTTTTTTAAATTTATAATCATCAACTTTTGTCGACTGTTTTTAGAAGGACTTTTAATTGATGCTTCAACAAATCAAAATGGAAAATCCAGTGATATCATCTTCCCAATATCGAATCAACAAAAAGATTCATCAAGTATTACATTTAATCATTCCGATTTGACATTAACTACAAATTCATTAAATACAACAAATCAAACCAATCATCAACATATAAATAATCATGGATCAATCAATCAACAATCTTTTAATGGACAAACAGTACATGGAAATCAATCAAATATAACACCAAATTTCAATACAGTTATACAAACAACATCACAACCATTCGTACAGAATAGTTCAAATACACTTGTACAAAACAATACAAATTTAATTCAACCAATTAATTTAGTAAATTTTAATAATGTTAGTCTAGATTCGATACAATCATTTTTTGCCTCACAAAATAATCTTGTTTACTTGTCTCAAACATCGTCGTCATCAACGACAACTACAACAACAGCAGCCACAACAACAGCAGCAACAAACGCAGTAACATCATCGTCATCATCATCTGCAAATTCGATTACACCAAATACGAATCTTGATGAATTATTGCCATCAAATACACATAGTATTTTACCCTCATCATCATCATTATCATCTGAGCAGCAACATCAAATAGTGATTCGACCAAAACTATCATTATTACATAAACATCAAGAACTAGTACCTGTTATACCAAAAATAAGACCTGAACATTATGAAAGTATTACAAGACAGTTTTCATCGTCGTCAAGTAATGATGCCAGTAATTTATTTGATAATGATTCCAATGATTCAAAGAATAAATATTCAAGACTTATTCGTCCTAAGCCATCATCAAGAACAAGTTCTTTAAAAGTAAATAGGATGTTTATTTTATTCACTTATTTTCGTTGAGAGTAGCAAATGTTAAAATCATTTTAAAATATTTTCTTCATTGCATTTTCGGCGAATCATAGTTTCACTTCAAAGGCGTTTTATTAATCATTAGATGTAAGGAAAAGTTCAATTTGATAGCTTCATTATGAAAACGAGCAGCTGACTTAAACGATTAAAGAACACATCCGAATAGCTGTACTTGCGTCGTATTTCAATATAAATATGATGTTCATTGTAAAGAAAGCGTTGTTTACCAAATTGATGATTGGAAGCAGAAATATATACCGATTCTAAGAAAAATAGCTTCAGTGACATGTATATTCTATAATAGTATTGTTCAGCGATTACTCTTGATAGTTCATTAGAGTTCCGCTATTGGTACAGTTTGAATATCTTTCAGATTTGGGCCGACTTATATTCATTGATGATATGAAACGATTCTATTTTAGGTTTCGCATTCTGTTGCTGCCACTGCAAAAAGAAAATCGATAGCAAAAAATGTTCTTTCGTCATCAAAATCATTTGCGATTAATAATAAAAATTCTGTAAAAGTATCACTATTATCTCCATCATCATCATCGTCAAAAAATTATTTGTCACAATCTTCAATATTGGATCACGAAAGAGATTTACGACCACACTTGGCTCATTCAAGATCTTTAGATTTATCAATTCCATCAACTAAAAGCTCATTATTAAGAAGTCTTCCAACAATAGCAAATAAAAAATCTAGTAAAACTCGAATACGTAATAGAAAAAAGACATCTGGATCAACTGCGATTGTGCCGTCAAATAGTTCATCACTTCTACCTATAGTACCAAATATTGGTCGACTATTAGCTCCAGTAATAGTAAACGTTCAACGTGGAGCAACATCAAAGAATCCTATCAGCAAACGTTCAACAACGAACAAAAAACAAAATAAACGTAATAGTTCTAAAACACTTGTTCAATATCATAGCGAAAGTATTTTACAACAAAATCCCTCGTCACCAATGAATTTATTTGCTGAATCGATATCTGGTCTATTGGAAAATCTTGATCAGGAATTATTGGCATCAAATTTTCTAGCTCACACATCTTCAAGTGATTTATTGTTAGATGAAAATAATTCAATTACTTCATTCAATGCAAATGTGATGCAAACATCAGATCATATCGATTTGCGACATATAGGTAATACTAATATACAACATCAAGAAACTTATCATTCGGCAACATCAATGCCGACGCTAGATGAATTTAATAATCAACTTGAAAACGATACAATTTTAATAACTCAATCATATAATGGTTTACACACTATGCACGAATATAACGTTGAAAATGAACATATAGCATCATTTATGAGTGAAGAAGATATGCGTTTTGTTGAAATGAATTTCGATGAAAATATCTTTTTAAAACAATTCGATTTAGAAGATCCAGGAATTAAACAAAGTGTTCATTCAGATCAAAATCTCTTTGCAAGTATTTTAACTAATAATAATAATAATAATAAACATAATAATAACTTATCACAAATACAACAAAGTCAAATCAATGAGCAATCAGATAATCATCAAAATCAATCACTTCCTCATCCTGTTTATCCAGGTTCATCATTAATTAATAATAATGTTTTTACAACTGTTATTTCACTTGGTTCACAACGACAAGCATTAAAACTGAATGCATTTAATAATAATAATAATAATAATAATAATAATAATAACAGTAATAGTACAATATCTTTATTACCAGAAGAAGGTTTTCAATTGACGTAAGCAGATTAATGATTTACTTTATATCGATTCATAAGAATTAAGGAATCATTTGTTTATTTTCGTTCAGTTATGATTTTGAAAATTTGCAGTACTAGATGGGAGTAGGAATATGCAGTTAAATTATCAGCGCCTCACCCATTGTACTTAGTACACATTGGTACCAGTGTTCACTGAAGCATTGGAACATATCGTTACAAAAAAGATATATTTCGATAGAGTTGGTGCTTCAATATTGCAGCGAACGCGAATGTCATCATTGCTTCGATGGACACCGACCGTAGTGGACCCTATGTCAATAACTCACTGTTTAGTATTTAACCAAATGCAGTACACCGCTAGATTGAAGATGAACAACTAGAGTATTTCAGGACTTTTTCCTTCTTGGATTTCACTCTAGATCTAATGAAGGACTAATCCTCACTGTTGAACGTTGTTTGATTTGTTATTATGGGTACGGATTGGTCTCTGCGTGAGTACATGATAAGTGTGTCATACATAAGATGTGTGACGTACTGTCGCAAATTTATGTTCATTCTATTGAATTCTTTTATGTAAAACATTATGCGTATAGAAAATTGTACATTATGACCATTTTAAAGATATTCAATGACGAAATCAATCTGACATTTATATTCCTTGTCAGTCAATGATCTTCTATTGGAAATTGAATAAATCAACAATTATTTTTACATCTTTAAATCTTTGAAAACTTTGCAATAAATAGTAAATCTCTATCCATCCACATAGGTTTTAATCAAAAGAGTTTGTAGTTTGAATTTCTTCCGACAGTTATATTTTTGTGAAGAAAGTAACTAAATCTTACAGTTGTCAAACTCTTCAGCAGTACATGAAGATCTTAATCATTTTTTATTCTTATTGAATTCACTAAAATCTGCAGGTAGTCACGAGAGCAAGCCCAATAATATTCAGCTACGGAAGATTTTTTCTTCTCAATATTTATTTTAACATTTGATGCAAAATATGGAGATTCAAAAATATTACTTTGACCGTATGGCGTTCACTAGCATTTCAATTTCCCTATAATGTTCTCACACTAACACAGGAATTAAGTTGATTGCGATCTAACGTTTGAATTCATACCAAATCTAAAAGGAACTCTTACTAAAATCTGAGAAAACCAAAAGACTAATCGTGATTATTAGTATCGGAAATCGACCTATGAGCAGTTCACTCATCTTCCGATATTTAAATCTTGTTTATCAATAAATTCAACCATTCTTAAAACAGAGTGTTCATTTTTCAGCATATTAAATTTTCAACGAATAGTTACTTGCTACAGATGTATCATAGAAATTAAGTTTACTTCAAAACTCAATGCTTCAATAACGTATTATAAATTTAACTAAAACATTCCAGATATTCCTAATTTTATCGTGTTCAATCGATGAACGGAATTTCAGCGCAGAATGATGCCATTTCATTTTCTTGTCAGTACTTAAACTCTATATCGAAAAATTCATTAAAATTTTCAAAAATTATCTTCATGATTTCATGAATCCGAGATTATTACTTTTTCTAGTCTAACTGAAATTTTCTTAAAGATTGAAACCGATGAATTAAAATCCTTATAGTATTTTCGTAAATCTTTAGTTTACTGAAAAGAAAAATCAATTTAGTCTATATTTCGGAGACCTTATTTTTCTTCCTAGAAACATTGCTAAAACAATGGATCCTAATTAAAACTAAATACATAAGTATTTGATCGAAACTCTGAAGAGGATAATGATTTATTATATTTTACATTGCCTATCAATAACATTAGTTTATAAAAACTGTGAAATAATATTTTTGAATTTGAATTCATTGTTTTCTCCTCTCTTCTAGTGCACGTCATATTGAACCAAGTCAAGTAGCTACATATGAAACAGTAAAATATCAAGATATTCTTGATGATTTAGTAATGGTTACAGATCAAGATGTGTTGCAGCATGCTCAAGCTACTGCTGCAAGTGATCCATCGATTGAATCTACAGATTTTTCGTTAGAATTGCTTGAAGCAGCTAATGAAATAATGAAAAATACAAATATTGAAATAGTAGAAGAAAATTCTTCCACATTTACTGAATTACAGTATTTTTATCCAATTGAACAAGAACAAACCAATTTAGAAAAACAATTAAAAACAAACCAAAGCATAGAGACAAATCTTCCACATGATGATCAACAGCCAATTGTTATTCTTGAAAAGTTACAATCGGAAATCGTGGCATCAACAAGTTTAATACAAAATAATCTTGAAAAATCTATTACAAATACATCGATTAACGATCTATCATTTATGTTAGAATTTGATCAAGCACATTCACCAATCACTGATCATGATCGATCAACAACAAATTTAATTACACCAATACGACCAACGAAAAATATCTCACATCTTTTGTCGTTAAACTCACCTCCTCCTCCTCCTCCTCCTCGTCCTCTCATTATTACTACAACTACTAATAACAACAATAATGATATTAATATCGATTCTCATCTAATATTATCGAATGTATTCGATAATGATCCAACAATATCTTATTCGCCAATCTCAGATACATTAGCAATATCATCAAATTCTTTACAGCAACCATTACAAACAGTAGAACCATTAACAAAATCAAGCATAACATTTGATTCCATATCTTTGCCATCAAATCCTTCATCACCATTGAAATGTTCTCATCAAGAAATAATTATTGATTCAGGTCGTCTAGATGAATCTAATTATGATAAATTTAATTATTTAAATAATCATGATGATATCATTGAAGAATTATTACGTGATACAACAGATAATCCATACGAAATTATTGAAAACCAAAGAGAGACATTTGTAAAAAATCTTGAGAGTGTGGATAATTTTGATGAATTAATTGAACAAATTGAAATATCACAAGCAACTAATCCGAAGCGTGTACAATCATTTGAAGACGTGTTTTCACGTTATCAAGAGAAGCATTATTTAAAATTGAAACATGAACAAAATTTATCAAGAAAATTTAAACAACAACCAATAATATCAACAGTTGCATTAAAACTATTTTCAGAACAAATTTCCATTAAAGAAAATGAACCCAATTCTCCTTTATCACCAAAAATAACTGATCAAGACTCAATTGAACATCCGACATTAAAAATAAAACTTCGAACAAAAGTACCATCAACGATTTCAGTTGAAGATAAGATTCAAGATAAAACAATTCGTAAAGCAAAAACGAAAAAATCTCACCATCATCATCATCATCAGAAGAGAAAATCAACCAATGAACAATCAGAATGTGCTGGTATCACACGTGTCGAGCAACCATTATTACAATTATATCGTCAGTCATCTCCACTAACACCAGCTGAAACAATAGCAAAAGATGAAATTTCGACATCACCATTACCAGCAACACAACAATCAGAATTAGAATCATTATCTACAAATATTCATTCTGGTTTTATGATTAATGAACAAACACCACCATCAAGTATAACATCAATGGAACATAAGCAAAGTCCACCACCATTATTAATCAATCAAACAAAAACTGAAAAATTAAAAATGAATTATTCACATTTATTTAACTATGATAATAATAATAATACTAATGATCATCAAAATAATAATGCATTTATAACACCACCACCTGAATCCGATAATAATATTTCGCAACAAAAATCAAATACGTATGAAAATTTTTGCCAACTTTCAAATAGTCCAAATAAGAAAAAACATCATCATAGAAAATCTAGTGTAACAAGTAGTACAAGCAGTAAATCATTAAATAATCTTGATTATGCTCTTGATGCACAAGAACTTGAACCTGTTTCACCGACACCATTATCAACATCGAAAAAACATCATTCGCAAAATCATTCATCGTCAAATAATAATGATTCACCACCACCCTATTATGTGCAACACCAACAAAAACATACTAAAGATTATTATTCAAAAAAATCTTCATCAAATAGATCATCAAGAATAGCAACTTCACAAATGTATCCACAATCACGTTCTATATCAAATCATAGCTATCGAACAACGCAAGAACCATCATTAATACCTCCTATACTACCGGTACCACCACCACCAATGCATATGGATCCGTATGCACAGCCTTATCATCCATTTGTTCCACGAGCAGGGCCACCACCATGTTTTAATTTTACTTTTCCACATCCATTTCTTAATCCGCACCCAACAACATCAGCAGCACATTTTCATCCTCATGCGTTGAAATATCA
This sequence comes from Rotaria magnacalcarata, assembly GCA_900239745.1. NCBI lineage: Eukaryota > Metazoa > Rotifera > Eurotatoria > Philodinida > Philodinidae > Rotaria > Rotaria magnacalcarata. The sequence continues at coordinate 443,928 of OENM01000001.1, forward strand.
TCATCGTCATCATCACCCTCTTCATCCATCTCATGTATATCCAACACATCCGCAACAATATCCCTATCATGCACATTTACAACGACAACAACAGCATAATAATTCCAATTATATGTGTAAGTTTACAGTTTCATGAACTCATTGAATATCGCTGTTCGATCGTTAGAGATTAGGACTTTTAAAATCTATGTAACTATTATTGTTATGGGATGTAGATCACTAAAAAAAACTAAGAATTTTTCCGATCTGATATATTTCACGAAATATTAATATTTGCTTCTCTTTTTTGCTAGAAAATTCAAATAACGCTTGTTATAAAAAAAAAAGATGAAATATTTCTCGAGATAGCGAAAATGATTACTTTCTTTCTTTCAACTACCATACTGATTTGAGGTGTTAAATCTTAATATTTGCTAAGCTAGTATTAGTTCATGATCGTGAATCATTTTTGAAGTTCTTCTCGAAAAATAAACTTAAGAAAATACTGAAATCTGCTTTGTAACCGTATTTTTTCATGGTTAGTATTACTTAACATACATTATCAAGTAAAACTAAGAACATACTCGAATTTAGCAGATAAATTTGCATCAATAAATTTAGAAACTTAGTAAAGCTACACTTTATGAAGTAGATTAGAATGCAAGTCACTAAACATTCCGTTCTTGAAAGAAAGCAAAAAATGATTAAAAAAAGTACAAGAACGCCTTTCTGTACCAATATTGCTAGAAGAGAAAATAATAAAGCGAAGAACACGTCATGTTGCATGTCAAATTTTGTCATTGTTTGTATAACTCATGCAGATTCATCCAATTGTTATACATATTTAAAAGCTTCAATATTAGTCTGCACTAGAGTATAAATGGAATCAAACATCGATATTCTTTGCTGTCGTTAAGGAGTATTAGACTACGAAATAATTGCCTTAAACCTTTAATTATACAGCCCATACATTTTTTTCTAAGTCTCCTTTACACTAATCTATAGACAAACAATATGATTGATTCATGAGAAATATCATCGTAGACATTGTNTGTCGAATTTTGGGATAATACAAGAAATTATTACGAATTGAAATTCTTTGTTTAAAATTTTATTTAAATAGTTAGAAAAATTCACTATTACCTGTTGAGATGTCACTGAATAAATCATGCTTTACAATTTTCAGTCATTTCCCAATTAAATCCTGCTCTTTCTTATTTTTAGCTTCTCGTGATCATCATTCATTCGACAGATAGCATATTCTTTATTCTCATTTTATTTTCTTCAACGTTTCAAAAGCAAATTATCGACTCGACAATCGATCTGCGCAGATAATTGTTAGTGTATTTGAATTCCAGTGACTGTTCTTTTCTTTTGTTTTTCTTCTCTTCGATACATTTGTGTAAGTATTCATAACGAATTAATATTCTTTGTTTGCTGATCACAATGGACTAAAGCCTTTTAGAGCAAAAAAGACTAATGTGTTTCTCATTATTCTTTTCTCTCATTCTTTTGCATTTGTTTTTTTTGTATTACGTAACAGACGTGAAATTTTTGTTAATCTCTTGGTATTATTCTTTTGTTTTATTAATGCTTGATTTAAAAAGAAAGTATTTTTTGTTCGGGATGTATTCAGTTGTCTTTTTTCTTTCACAACGATGACAATGTGAGTGTTTTGTACAGTTGAGATATTCTATCTGGTTATCACGCATATGTTAAAATTATTTCTGATCATTTTTTTTTCTTTTTCTCATATTGGTCTTGATATATCACTTTTTTTTAGTCTTGTTTAAACTCAAAGAGCTTGCGTGCTAGTCTTCCTTTGTTTGCTTTTCTTTCCAATGTAAACAAAAATACAGATGTTGGCTTGTTTAAATGTGTCCTACAGTGCCGCTTGTTTCATTGTGCTACTAGACTAGCTGTTTGCTTAGCTCTTTGTTTTTGTGGCCAATTGAACGACGAATCTCAGTATGTACGTTCAGTCACGTACTTATAAAACGATGATGACGACACTTGAAAAGACTATTTCCGAATCGAGTTGTCTATCTTTCTTTCGTATATCTGTACAAAGCCATGTTGTTTTTGGATTTTTTGTTTTTGGAAAATCTATAAATTGTTTCTTTTTCTCTTGCCCTGTGTGCTTTTTTCTGTTCGAAGTTATTCTCCTCACAATTGTTTTTCTCTGCTCAACGTGTGCGCGCATGTGTGCCACGCCGTTCGGCTCAAAAATATAAATCTCAATTTGGATAAATCAATATATAAGATAAAAATATCTAATTTTATTTATCATTGACTAGTACTCAAGAATGATTGGTCGAGTTTGAAAAAAAATACAACGAGATAGAGCGATACAAAGGCACGAAAGAAAATGCTATTAAATTACGACCTGTCTAAGCGTGACGGAATCGCGTTTTTTCATTTTGTATTTTGAATATTTCAACTTAATGAAATTGAATGAAGCTGAAATTGAATGAAGATATTCAAGTTTCATTGCTCTACATGCCCTGAAAGTTTCATAGGATTCGAAACTTCCGTGAAAATTTTATGATTAAAATATAGGTCCGTTACGAAATCACCAAAAATGGTCTTCCAGATTGAGTTCCATGTGAAGAACTGGAAAATTTAGCTCAACTAAAACTGTGAAGAAAATACTTTCAATAGAAAAGTTATAGTGAAGATGACATTCTATCAGTGGAAAAAAAAGAAAATCTAAAATATATAAAAGTATACCTTTGAATAGCAGGAAAAGCTTCGTCACGGAATCCCTTTTTTAAAGAGTTCATATTTTTTTAGTGTCTACTTCTTAAGAAATCTATCTATAATTCCCGAAAATGAACACATTTATATTACTAATAGAGATGAACAAAATGAATGCCGATTCTGGCCATCGGGACTGGAACCGGGACCGGGATCAAAGACATTAGCTGTACCGATGTCTAAACCCCAAAACCTTAACTATATCGTGCTGAGACCCAGAGCAAAGTAGAAGTTTTCCGCTTAGAGCAAGAAATTGAGACTTTCGTACCTCAAAATAGAGGTCAAGCAGTGGAGGAGTCCAGTAAAGTAGACCTAAGTTACAGTTATAGGAAAGAAATAAAAAATATGAGTATTGAAGAAGCATAAAAAATGTGAGAAAACAATGCTGCAACATTTTTTTTAAATAGGCACAGGCTGTAGATTAGTTAGAATTACATGGCCAGCATAAAAAATGAAATTTTAACCCGACAGAGAGCAGAACCACAATAAGTGTACCGGAACTTTGGTCGGGATAGGGACCAAAAATAATGTTGCCGCGCGTATCTCTAATTGCTCGTGAAAAAATAATCAAGAAAAGCCATTTTACATTGTTCATTCTGATAAGGTAAAAATTCGATTTCACAAGTATGAGGTGCATATCAAATATCACCCCTAAAATAGCATTTTCAATTTCAGCAATAAAAATAACTTGAAACTGTCAGAAATCAGTTTTGAAATAAAGCAGTGAGGCTATAGAATCTCATAATCTATATAAGAATATAGCCAAGATGTATTATAAGAGAAAAACAATGTTTCTATTTTTTTTTGGAAAGCGTACTTGTAAGACCCAATGGTGATTCCATCATGGTCTCGGTAACGAAATAAGGATTCCTATCAAAACCAAACTAGTTCTGTGGATAGAGCAAAAACGTCAGCGTTAGAGTGCTCATTCGCGGAATCATAAATATCTTGCTTTCGGCTAAGAATGAGTAATAGCATATTTGCGTTACGGAATCACAATCAGAAATGGGCTAATTTTGAAATATAAATATTCTTCTTCAGGAAAAACATTACCTGGATCTCTTGTTATAGTTAAAGAACCTACTCAACATAGTTCTAAAAGATTTGGTCGGCTTTGAAAAATATCATATCTGCCTGCATGAAAAAACACAAAATAAAAACACTTGAAAAATATGTAAATTCATCGATACAAAGTGTTACTTGTTTAACAATATTTTCCTCCTAAAAAATATGCAGGTACTGAAATAAAAAATACACTTTCGTGTACTATCGACAATGCACTGCAAGATAGTTATATTTATTTTACTCAATTTTGAAGTTCAACTTTGCCTACAAAGGTGGACCGTTGCGTGGACACGTAGATTACAAACTTATTATACTACTAGCGAGTCTAAAAGAACATAAAGCGTGCGTAGATAGATACAATTTTGTTGCAATAATGTAAAGAACGTGAAAATAAATTATTTAGGCACAGGTTAATGCGTCGATGACTAACTATACGTATACGCTTCGTGAGCTCGGTCAAAATGCAAAACTAATGCAACCATACAGAATGAATTTTTTTTCGATACATTATCGTAAAATGCTTTTATTGCCTATTTTAAATTTTTATGTTAAGAAAAGAAAATTTATTCATTGAACAGCTAATCTACTAGTTGATAAATATCTGAATTTATTCCTAACCATAGAACTGGATTGTTACCTAGTTGATGATCACCTATTTAAAAGACATCTTTAAATTTGCTGAACGATGTAGATATAAAATGAATCCATTGACTAGTAACACTATTTTCAGGTCTAAAGAGAAAATGGCAAAAAACATGATCATCGTTGTTTACTGTTATGTCATAGGGATTTACTCGTTCTACAAGTTAATTCAGTAGCACATTTTTATAAAGCTGTCTGTTCTACAAAACTACCGTATCCGATAACTTTTAGCATATTTTGCTAACAGACATGCATAGGTTAGAAAAAGCTTGTTTATGAGTCGTCTAAAGTTAGTTTTCGAAGTCTTTGAGAGATATCTGCAAAGCGCTTGAACAACAATATATACAATTTGTTTAAGTTCATCTTCAGAGAAAGCACAAATTTTTTGTTATAACCTACATCATTTGAGTAATTTAAATATTTTCACAATATTTTAATATCTGCTTTTACTTCTATTAAATTAGATCATAAATACAACAGTTATAGATAAAATAAAATAAATGTGGAAACTTCGGATTTCATTCGAGAGTTACGTGTACTGCAAAAACTACATGGGACATATGAGTCACTCTAGAATGTCTGAACACCAAAATTATCATGAGAAACGAGGCACTTTTGTTTCTGGATGCAGTTTTTGTGCATTTTGAGACCGTTTTCAGGCGATATTTCGTTAGAAAGCTATGATTTAGCTCAAAACTAGTATCAGATTCGGAATCAGCGTTAAAAACCGAGTCGATTTATATATGTTGTGGATAATTCTGAGGAAAGCTTTTTTTTTGAAAAATCTCTGTACTCCCCCTCAGGGATGGTCTGATCAAAAATGACAATTTTTTCGATAACTCAGTCATTTCGTGACGGATCCTTCTCATCTTCGAACTCGACCTAGATATTGATAGGACAATTCTGTGCACAAAATTTCAGCTCAATCGAATGTAATTGTGAAGAGTTATCGAATAAACGGACGGACACACACACTGACCGATTCTATAGTGTACTCTTTTTTTTTGAGTATACAAAAAAGTCATTCAACTGATGATGACTTGTATACAAGCTCAGGTCGAACAGAAATGGTCATATAAATGACAGCATACAAAGTTCCTAATCGCTGACTTGAGATTGAGAGGTCGAAAGTTTGTGATTGTTTTTAATTTTTCATTTTACTTTGATACTTGTAAAATTTCAATTAAATAATAAAATGATTTTTTATAGCAGTACTCGGCTTCACATTTTCAAAATAGACTATATACGATTAATTTAGAAAATATATGATTTCAGCAAGACCATATATTATGAATTCGTGTTGTTCAAAAATAGACATTATATTCAAGTAGATAGAAGGTTTTATTTCTCGTCGGTTTTTACTCGAAGTCAGCTGCATAAGAAAAATTCTGCTTTGAGATCTTTTGATTTCTTTGTGAAAAGAAATATAACTTGAACAATACCCAGGTCAAACAGTCCAGCCTGAAAACGGCCGGTTACGGTTAGTTCCGTTGATTTTGTGGAAGCAGTATTCCGGTTGGAAAATTTTCGGATTTTTTCCGGTGATTTCCGATCAATTTCTGTCGGAAAGCACCGGAACTTGGCAGGAATCCGCCGGAATACTGCTTCAATGTTCTAGCGATTTTCCGTGCTGTCCTGCAGGATATGGTGACATTCCCGCATGTTTCTTGGAGTATCCTACGGGTTCCGGTGGCCGGAATGTTCGACCTGGATAAGATCAAAATAACAACAAAGTTACCTAGGTAAATCAAATGGGGTGGTACACGGCCGTTTGACCATAATTTACGTCCTTTTGGTATGCATCGTATGACGGTCGTTTTGCATCGTGCCAAAAACGATCGTATACGGTCGGATACTGAAATATCCGCGCACATTACGGTCGTTAGTAACCGTTTACGACACGGCGAAATACGGCCGTAATACGGTGCATGCCAAAACGCCAAATTACGGCGATCTACGGTCGGAAACGTTATAAAACGTTAGTATACGTTGCCGTATGCGACCGTTTACAATCGTATCAGGTCGTCGTAATGTTCGTCCTGGGTATTCGCTCATAAATTTTAAGAAATTTTTCAACAGCAACATTTCAGCATTCATGCTGTAATGTAGATTGATCAAGTTAAGGAAAACGTTCAACTAATTTCATATATATGACTTTCCAGAGCGTGTTTGATTTAACTTTTCCTGTTGCTACTTCATCTTGTTTTAAAACTCTTCGATGACCTTTCGGTGTTGCACCGATTATATGATCAATTCATGATACTACTATTTTTAATTAAATTACAGCTACAGCTCTATGATTTTTAAGAGTTGCTGAGTAACCTTGACGTAGAATTGATTCATGTTCAAGTATTCCAATCAATGCAATTACAAGATATGGACTTTCGTTTTTAATTAAGTATGATTTACCTAAAACTTCCATGAAATATATTAGGAATAATTAAAGAAAAGAAGCAACATTCCAGGTGAATGAATCCGACAGTGTATCCTATCGGATCTCATGAGATTCGACAAGCCGACAAAATCCGATTAGATTCCTGGTCACGGACCTACTAACGGATCCGACGGAAAAAACATTTTCTTAATCACCATTAAATAAGCATGCCCAGGTCAAGAAATCCAGTGACCCGGAATTCGATCCAGATTTCATCGGATTTGGTCGGTATTCGACGAGAACTGATAAGATTTGGTGAAAACTTAGTCGGTTCCAGTCTGATTTCATATCGGAATCCGGATCACTGGATTCCAAGTTACTTCCGATCGAATTCTGTCAGTATTAAGACGATCCGATAGGATCCGAATGCTCACCTTCGTCTTGGGTATATGATGTCAACAGAACATATGGTTCGAATAATTATGTTGGGTTCCGTTAAATTCCGACACGAATACGAGAGGATTCTACTATCGGAATCATATCCAGGGTTTGTTGTCAAGAATTTTACTTAATATCAACATCTTATCTGCAAACACGACAAGAACTTCCCAAGTTGAATAATACAGTCTGTATACGGTGTTGCATTACTGCGTCAAGTATCACGAGAAAATATCGACAATATACTACAGTAAAAGAGTCGTTTTTACATAGTTTGCTGACGAAAAACAGACCTTCAACGTAGTTCGTTTTGATCGACTTGGACTGATTCAATTGTACTCGCAACAATTTTACCATATATTTCTAAGTAAGAGAAATATTTATATTTTAGTTCTAAGCATAATAAAAAGGAAACTTTAAAAACTTGATTGATCGAAATTCGAAACGAGCCATTTGATAACTTAACCCATTGGTATTAATGTGTCGAAATGATCTCATATAATTCCTCTTCTAAATAAAAACATTAAAAATTCATAAAGAAACATAATGTTACTTTTTGGTTTTCTACAACTCACGTTGCAATATCAGCTCTACGATGCGTAATAGTGATCCAGATTAATTTCCAAAGACAGGGCCCTAATATGAGTTCTGTGAGATCCCACAGGAAGATATGATCGAGCAGCAATAGTAGGAATCTAGATATCAGTCCACAATTTGAATTTCTACAGAGATTCGTCGGTCTCATAGAAGAATTTGATTCATTGAAGAATTTATCTATCATATAGATTTAATAATTTATTGTGGTACATTGTTAATGTTATCATCTTTCATACTATTTAAACTAAAATTGTTATAGAAATTTTTGAAAGTCGTATAACTTTCGGCATTATGCTCTGCTGTTTTCCTTCGCTTCTTCAATTTTTTTTTAAATTTTATCAACATATGTCATTACCCCGGTCGAAGAAAACGATCAGTAATACGGCCGTATGTTCTATAGAATACGATAATATTATGCCGGCTTTACGAGGTTTTACGGCTGATATACGGTGTCCGTGTATGACCGTAATACTGTCCCTGTTAAAACGCCTTAATACGGTTTAAAACGACCGTTTACGGTAATGTTACGCCGGTTTACGGTGGTCCGTTTTGATCGACCTGGGTAATAGATGTGCAAAAATATATTGTAACATATACCCTTTGTAATCTAACCTCTTGCAAGCAAGATCTTTAAAGAATAATAATTGATTTCTGCAGATTTTATTCTTATCTGATACATCTTTACCTCAAGATCTTGGTCAAATCTGCATTGATATGCAAGAAACTTTTAAACATACTTGATGAACAAGTAACGGTTTAGAGTATTCTTCGATGGGAAACTGGCTTAAATGAGAAGCTATTACTTTATACGGACGGCTTGTGTATTGAGCATCGACTTATTAAGAAAGTAAAATCTAATACATAACTAGCTTTTCATGTATGGAGAACAGCTATATAACAGTAATCATCATTTAACTTGAATAGGCATGTGTTAAAAAAAACGTATATGATTATATAAAACACTAACATTGTTAACCAGCGACATCTTTTTTTCGCTAGTTCTCAGTAGAACATAAATCAGACTTAATTAAATATACATTTTTTTGCTTTTCAAGTATCATCTGATAAGTAAAATAAAATTAGTCAAAAAAAAAGTTGGTTCCCTTGAATGATCGAAGAGGTTGTTTTGGCTCCAAAGAAAAGATGGCTAGATTAATTTATGACATTTAAACGGGCATTTTAAGGGAACCCACCAAACTTACCTATTTACCGTTGTTAGTCGCAATGTCATCTACCGAAGTTCCTCCTGCAGTGGCATCTACTTCTCTCATAGTCTGTTTTGTTACTTCTATATTTGTCATGGAACATAGATGCATACATTTTATTTATTTTCAGGAGCGTTTGCCCACGATTCCCATTCGACCTCGAGGTATAAAACAAAAAAAATCATATTATCGATTTGCCTATGAAACGCTCTGTCTGTTTAGTTTTTCACATTGTTTCACCATTAACGGGTTCAAAAGCAACAATTATCACTACCGATACAACTTCTTCGCCTAATCATGCGCCAGTACTCATTCAAGCTGCTCAAAGAATAGTACATTCAACTATATTTATTTTCTTGTTCTCTCTTGATGTATTATATGTTTTGCTACTATAGAATCGTTCTTCAGCCGGTCAACTTTCTAACATACGTAAACGTGTCTATCCATTTACTCAAGAAGCTGATACGAATGCTTAGTAAAATTTCTCAAGAGTAAATTTCTAATTTTTCTCATAAATTTTGTTGCTAGTCTATCAACATTAGCTGCTCATCGTCATCGTGAACGTTTATCTAAAGGTTTAAGATACTTTTCGAAAAAAGTTTGCAATAAAGTGCAAGCAAAAAAAATTACATCTTACAATGAGGTAGCCACGGAACTTGTTGGTGAATATACAATCGAAGAAAAACGTAATTTACAATTACCAGAAAATGAATTAGTAAGTCAATAAAAGGAAAGCAGCACAATGTTTTAAATTTATTCGTATCATCAGGCTTATGAGCAAAAAAATATTCGACGACGTGTTTATGATGCAATTAACGTTCTTCTAGCCATGAATATTATTACAAAAGATAAAAAAGATATACGATGGGTTGGTTTTCCAGTTAATGCACTTTTTGAATGTGAACTTATTGATGTAAGTTCCTATTTAGATTAATCTTCTAATTGACAAATATTATTCTATCTTTTATAGAAAAAAGCTATTGAAATCAAAGAAACTATTCGAGATAAAGTGCGATTAGTCGAAGATGCTTTATTAAAAGTAAGTAGATAACACTTAAATTATTTGAATGTTTTGAATCCGCTCTTATAGAAATCTATATCTTTATGTATATTGTTTTTCAAGTTTTTGAATAACTTTTAAATGTAGAGAATACTTGGTTGAATAACCTTAATTATTCGTGTTTGTACATCAAAAGTGAGAATTAATGAATAATCTTTTTCATAAGAATATAGTAGATCTCGCAAAATAAATGATAATTCGTTGCTCATCCTTATCTGTTCATAGATACGTCAATAATGAGTGTTGATTGCAAACAAATTCACCAATTGATGCATTCTATGATTGTTATAATTTGTGAAAATTATTTAAGGTTATTTTCGAGTGTTCAGTAATATTGATGTAGAAACAGTATTGCTTGATCATGTTTTCAATTTTTTCCATACAAATTAAAATTCTGAAGATATTAATCAATCTTAAAATAATTGTTTCAGTAATTCTTAAATTTAATAATTTGAATCCATAGTAACGATAAAGAAAATTCAGATGTAATTTTTTCTCCGAACAAAAAAATCGTCATGCTTGATCAATCAAGACCTATCAACGTACTCTTGCATTTTCTAATCTCCCACTAAATAAATCGTTTATTTCTCACGAATACAGCGTTAGAAGTTCTCATTTATTGTAGTGCTCGATGGGTTCAACTTGAAAAAATAGAGTTTACTTCTATTTTTATTATTTTTGATAGTTAGTAGCGCTGCGTAATTTAATACGATGCAATGAACAACGTCGACAACAGATGCATATGAATAATATGTGTTTATTACCTTTTTTTGCATTCGGTACATCAAATGGTGCTGCTATTGAAAGTTCATTTTCAAGAGATGGGTAAGCAGCACAAGATGTGCACATAAAATAAATAAGATTCTATATTAGTCGCGACACAATTGTAACATTTGATCGTCGAGTAAAAATTTTCAATGAAACCGAATGTTTACATAAGCTTGGCTTTTCAAAAGAACTTCGTGGGGGTGTAAAATCTCAGCATGATATTGAACAAGCACGAGCACTTTTACCAGAAGCATTTTGGGATTTCGCTACCGGTAAGATTTACTTTTGTATTTATAACGAAATTTGTTGATTTCTCATAGAAATGGCTATGTCTGGTTCATTGAAAACACTTTTCGAAACTCGAACATCATCAAATATAAAAACTCGAACATCAACGACTATAAAAACACCTGTTGTATTTGTTCCACCTTCCTTTTTCAAAGTCGATGGTAAGTCTTAAAAACATGGTTGTTCTGGTTGATCAATTGCCAGAGAAGAACAATGACCCATATTTTATCTGCGATAAATTTTTGAAAGACTTTTTCCTTGAGTCCTTTCTAGTACTAATTCAAACTGATGGGAAAAAAATTGACACCATAAGAGATTTCATCAATCTAGAGTTGCAAGCAGACCAACAGAGTCGTCACTCGTGCATGAAAATAGATACTAGATTTTCGAAGTCTAGGAGCAGTTTTATCGATGCTCTCTTCTATTTTCTTTTCATTATGATTTTCTGCACATATTTGTTTGAATTTTCATTGAAAACTATTTTGGATGTAAGTTAATACTTGAAGCAAAAAGAAATGACTGAAAAACATGTCACGCGGCTATCATCAAGAAAGTTTATGTACTACTTTCCTGATCACGGATATCCAAATAGAAAAAATATATCGAGCGCTCGATAACTGTATTAACTTAATGGTTAAATCAATTAAAATGTTTATTATCCTTTTTAGATGATCCACAAGAAGTTGAATATGAAGAAGAAGTATTTGAAGAAGATGATGATGTTCTTTCGATATCAAGTGATGATGATGAAATCACTAAATCATGATGAAGTCTTTGTTAATTTAATATTTGTTGAATCTATGTCTTTTGTTTTACAATATTTACTTTTGAAAACATATTTCGATTTATTAAAGAATTGTAGACACAAGAAAAAATGAAAAGGAAAAAGCAACACAGACAAAAATGATATGTGGATGTGCTTTTGTCTTGTTGTTACGATTCTTTTGATCTATTCGCTTCTTTTTTTGCTTTGTTTTTTTTCTAATTACTGTTGTATTATTAAATTAATTATTTCATTTCTATGATAATTAAGAAAAAAATTAAAATGATAACCAAGGAATTTGATTTAATTGAACATGATGACTTTTCAGTTAGTAGTGCTATCGATGATGAACGACCATGAAGAACGCATCGCTCTAGATGAAAATTAAACGAATCATTATTCTTTTATTTTTACTGAAATAAAGTATCCTACCGAATTCTTCCAATAAAATTGGTATATGATATTCCCAAAATGCGCAAAACTCTGCACGATGAGCAATGCCAATTGATTTATTAAATACATCAAGTACAATATGTTTACGTTCAGGATAAGTATAAAGAGGCCAATCGTCAATAATTGTATTTGAAAAACCATTTGGATTTCTATTTATAAAAATAAATAATTGACTATGAAGATATATATATATATATATATATATATATATAGAGAGAGAGAGAGAGAGAGAGAGAGAGAGAAATATTGTAAACTTTATCTTACATATATTTAGCAAAATTTGTCCAATATCTCATTATTCTTCTTGCCAATTGTATCTCTTCATATTTATATAATTTACTGTCAGTTGAATTCAGAGGTTCTCCGAAGACAAACATAATTTCATCCCTAATGAAAGAAAATAAAAGTGAGTGAAATATTTTCAAAAATGTTCAATATCTTACGCATGCATAACACCTGTCCATGCATGCCAATCACTTGTTGATGGTCTTGCAATGAAATGATAAAAATAAACTGTCATATTATGATTCGCATATGTATTAGCAACAGCAACTGTTGGACATGTAAAATGAGCATCACCAACAGCATGACTTAGCATAACTGCATTTTGAATATTATTTGACCAATCAGACCAATCTGTATATTTATGAATTAAAGATTGATAAATAACACGAGGAGTTTTAAATGGGTATGATGGAATATATGTATAATAAAGTTCAAGATGTTTTAAAAATGTTGCATAATTAACATTTGGCATAGCATTACCGGGTGTTTTTTCATTACCTTGAGCATAGACCATAAAGTAGGAACCTTCATCACGGTTGGCACCTAATAGAAGAGGGCATTTCTAAAAATTCCATAAAATAAATATGTATTGATAAAGGTATACTAGAATATATAGATATAACCTTAAAATTTCCTGTTTTAAGCATTGTTATAGGATTATCAGGTAAAAATGTTCCATCAATAACTGGCATAAGGAGAAAAAATATTGGACCACCATCTTGAATTGTATATTCAGCATTTGTTAAATAAGCATAATGATCTTCATTCATAATTGGATAATTTAATGCACATTCAAACATGATTTCAATATCATCAACATTTGTACCACGTTTACATACTTCAGGTATTTTCTCACTTTCATGCCGATACTGTTCATCGACTAAACGTTTTGTAACAAGAGAATAAAATTCAAATAGATACTTATGTGAACGTCGGCGTGCTTCTTGTATTGTTATAAATGCCCAATTACATGTTGGTCCACCACTTTGTAAAATAGCACTAGAAAATAATGATCGACTACGCGGTGATAATAAATGAAAACCAACGGATACAGCACCAGCTGATTCACCAAATAATGTTATTCGGTGACTATCGCCACCAAAATAGCCGATATTTTGATGAATCCATTCTAAAGCAAGAACTTGATCGTACAAACCTTGATTACCTTAAAAGGAAAAGACAAGTGGAAATTTGATGATGAAAATTGTTTTATTTTTATATCTGAAAATTAGCACTAACCAGGTGCCTCTGGTCGATCAAGAAATAAAAATCCAAAACTTTGTAAACGGTATTGCATAGAAACAACAATAACATCATTTGTTGCTGCTAATATTCTACCATCATAGATATCTAATGTACTTGAACCAGTTACAAATCCTCCGCCATAAATCCAAACCATTACAGCCATTGATGTTAAATGAGTATCAGTCACTGGTACCCAAATATTTAAATATAAACAATCTTCACTACAATTTGTATTTGGCGACCAGATCTTTTCTGCGCCAAGATTATAAACAATTTGTTCAGTTTGCCAGCATGTTGTTGACAAATGTGTTGCATTAAAAACTCCAGGCCATGGTTCAATACGTTCGGCAATTTTAAAACGACGTGCACCTATGGGAGGTTTAGCAAATGGAATGCCAAGCCAAGTACGAACATGATGAAGACGTGGCGAATCCGATGTACGAAAATATGAATCGAAGCCACGTACACGACCAGAATTTGTTGAACGAATGAGTGGATCGTTAGATGTTGAACGGGACAAGGATGAATTAAAAATATACATTATTAATATGAGTATAATTCGAAGAAACATCATTACTGATATTTCTGAGCATATCGTTAGTTGACGGTTGTCGTTGTTCTATTCGAAAACGAACCATTGAACGATAATAACATCGACAATACTTTAGTTTACATTTATCTTAATAGTAATTATAGATAATAAAGATAATTGAGCACGATAGTAAGATTAATTATAATGGAATAACACGATCAAACAATAATGCTCATAATATTGTTTAGTCGAAAATGTTTTTACTTTTTGCCTAATAAACAAGTAGTATAACAAAATTTGTAATAACTACAATGCTACTGAGATTAATCGGCACACATTAACAATATGTTAGTATGTTGAAGATGTACGACAGATAAACATCAGCTATTAAAAATAAAAATAAACAGCTTAAACCAACGATTTTGTCTTAGCGTGCTTCAGAAATTCTGATAATTTTAACCAGTATTGGTACGTTACCCTAAAGAGAAAATGAAAAGCTCTTCTCTTTATCATGTATCTAAGTAAACGTGAAATTGATTAATTTATTTCTTTCAATTATACTACACATGTAAATCAATAGCAAAAAAATTGAGAAAAAAAGCAGATATCTTAGTAATGCGCAAAAGATTAGTCTAGTGGAAAATTTTCGAATATGAGTGTGTTCAATCTAGTGATAGAAAGCGGTCGGGGAGAAGAGAGAGAAAGTCAATGTTACGACGGTAGTGGCAACAATAGTAGAAAAAAATACGGACGAGAGAACGGAATTGAATGAGAGTGGCTCTTTCCGCTGTTGGTAAGAGCAAATAACAAGAGACTTCGTTTCTTACCCTTTATCTATTTTTTCTTTAAGCGTTCCTACTTATGTTCAATTATGCACCTCGACATCTACATTTACAAATTTGGGATATATGATATAAAGAATTAAAGCAAACATTTTTTCAATATCAAGAAAAGAATAAGAAAACGAGAAAAATCTTGACTAAGTGATTTGCGTTTTTAGTTTTGGTTGTTTCCTGATAAACTGTCAAGTATAAAATCAGTCGGAAAAGACTGTAATTACTCTATCAACATCATCATAATTTCTAGTTTCTTTTTCTCATTGTTGATACTAAAGATTTTCTTTGTTCTTACCAACAGTCATGTAGATCATCTTCTTATTGTTGACAATCGGATGATGATATTTCCTTTTCGAAGCAAAACTTTTCCTTTCTTTCACTCGCTCTATCTTTGTCGTTGTCGTCTCTTTTTTTCTAGTTGATTGCTTTTCCCTTCATTTCTCATGTGATTTTGTTTTCATACCCGCATTCCTTCTCTAGTCAGCTCGTCTCACTGTACTCCGTTATTGAAAAAAAAAACACGAGCATTCAATTTGGTTCTCTATACTTATTATTGCTGATTGTCACATCCTAAAAAATAACAAGCAGATCAATTACGATCGAATGAATATGACAAACGAAATACGCACGACTATATAGTTATTGTCGTATACGGTAATCAGAAAAAAGAGTAGTCATGTCAAAGAGTTTCCTCTTAAATGACATCTTGACATCATCAGAACGTATAAAACTGATCAGAAAAGGATTTCTTGATAAAGAAAAGAAAAATAACCAAGAAAAAAAGAGCCGATGATGATGGTCACCACTACACCGCATATCTTCAAATGAATGGCATTGACAAAATATAAATTCGAGAAGAAAGCTATTTCCTATATATACATGCTAACTGAGCGCCATGGATGGCCCGAAGGAGGAAAGGATTTTCCGAAAGTTCGAGATCAAATTAATTTAGTTCAAGAATAATTTTGTATAAAAATACAACCGAACGAGATAAAGAATCGAGTATGTGTCGTGATCATTAGAACCGCTTCTATATATTTACATTTTGTTTTTGCTTCATGTGACGTTCTATAATGATCGATCGATGACTTTTTTCTTTTTAGCAAGCTTAAACATGTTAATCGTCTTGATTTTATGTCTACTACAATACACGAGAGGCCTAATCAATTGCGTCTATGTGTGTGTGTCGCTATGATTAAATTTAGAGATTCATTCAATGTTAATAATTGTCTATATGCAGTAAAAAGAAATGATATATATTTATATGAATCGTTATATCGATTTATTGAAAATCCAGTAACTTGATATATGCAGCGTTCATCTTTCTCTCTGTATAAATATAAAAATAGGATTATGTGCACATAAGCTTGAATTTCTTTTAAGATATTTACTGATAAATGATAAAATTAATTTATGACTAATAAATATTTGAAGAGGTTCACGTAAATCTCATCTTTTCATTCAGCATTAGCGTGCTACTAAATCAGATGAATTTTACTTAAGACGATGTATTTGAAAATATACGGAGCTAAAAAAAGATTTTTGCGAAAGAAAAATCTTTAGTAATTTGAAGTAAAATATTGTAATCGAATATTCTTAACTTATTTAGATAATTTCACTTGTTAAACAAATAAACCGAATTCGTTCTTTCTTTATTACAATTCGATTGCCGATTACAACTAATTATTAAACTAATTAAAGTTAAACTTTGAACATAACTTTTAAGTACACTAATCTTTAGATAAAATAATAATAGTAAAAGATGTATTTCGACGAAACTGACTTTTTCTTTCTATTCAATTTTGTCAAGTTTTCGCTTCAAAATAATTTTACTGTTATTTTTATGCACTTTCATGTTTATTTATTACAAATCTAAATAGAAATTGTCATTGAAATCGTTTGATTCAAATGTTTGAATGCGAGAATGAAAAACAAGTTGAAAAATTTTTTCACTAAAACATATGAATGAAAATGAATTATTAGTTTTGTTGTTCTCTACTAAATCTACAATAATCGTATACCTTTGCGTTTTTTCCTCAGGCGTAAACTAGAAGAAAACGAACAGTTTCATTTTGAAAAATTTCCATATCGAAATGAAAACAAAAAGAGAAGCCTATTAAATGATTTTTCCATAACAAAAATACAAAAAATATTTGCTAACAATACAACTGAGATATTTTTACAATGAAAAATATTTTCTTTTTATCATTGTATTTTCTAGTAAAGCTAAAAGACGAAAGAAAACAAAAGAACCGAACGAACTTTTCTTTCTCTCATGCTAATTCCATTTAAAATCAATGCTACACATTTACAAATATTAAAAACACAAGCAACATTGGCAGGCATAGAAAGTAATAATTTAAAATATACAATTGATCAGTTCTATGAAACATTCAGGGGATGATGGTACTTTCCAAACAAATCTTTTACAAGCATTGCAAAAGAATAAAGTTATTCAAGATAAATTAACTGAATGTCAACATTTATATTATATTCAATTATTAAAAGAACTTCAAAATTATAATTTAAAAGAAAAATATAATCGAGAATTATTATATTCATGGAAGAAAGAAATTTATATAAGAAAATTGAAAAAAAGTTTAGAAGAATATGAATGTAAATGTTTTGGTATCAGAGATGATTATTATAGAAGTCAACTTAAAAATTTAGATAGTGTTATTACTGGTGAACAAACTCTTGTTATACCGCCAAGTGAAGAAAAACGTCGTTTAAATATACATGAAAAATATGATCAATTTCTTAAGAAGAATCCTATCCAACTATCATCATCACCAGTTCGTGTTAGTAAAACAGCAAATGTTTCTTTAGATCAAAATAAAATTAACACATATGAAGAAAAAGACGATAAACACGATAACAACATAAAAGAAGTAGATCATACTTATAGTTTAGAACAAACTTGGAAACATATTCATGCTCAATCTGCTAGAGCTCCAAGAGGAAAACTAAATAATAGTTTACCTGCAATTCATCGGTCATTGACGATGACTGGAATTCAGAGAAATAGAACTTCAGCAAAAACAACAATTCCATCAAGAGTTAGTATTATATCGAATTCACCTGGTATGAAGACATCGCGATCAATTAATTCTTTGTCCGGTGAAAAAGTTCAGCAATCTCCACAATTATCTGCTCAATTTAAACAAAATCATTCCGAACTATCTGATAGTGTTGAACCTCTAATTATAAATACACAATCATTAGGAAAATATACTCGTAATGATCTAGTCGATATGCGTAGTGTACGTCGGCCAAGAAAAAATGCTTCAGATTTAAATTTAATATTTGAAACACGTAAACGAATCTATCAAATAAATAGACGTGCTTTAGATTATGAAACATACCAAAGAATGACTGGATTACAAAAGACTATTCAATACATCGGAACAAAACGAATAGATTTAATTAACGATAAAACGAATTTACTTGTCAGTGTGGATGAAAATAGTCCCAACCCTTCGGATGATAAACACTAATGTGATAAAATAATTATTTAAGATACAAAAAAGAAAACGCAAAAAAAGATATTTATTTGTTGTCAGTTAATTTTCATAAAAAGTTCAAACATTTTATAATTCAGAATATCACGTACGTAGCAACATATTATTGCTATTTATCTAACTTCACGAAGGTGTGCTTTATTTTTTACAAATATGCTCAAATGAAATTTACATAGTAAAAAAACATTTGAAATAACAGACATTAGTAACTGGTAAGAGAACGAATGCATTATTCTGACTATTTCTATGTGTTTTTTTGCTTAAATCAATGTTGAAAAGAAAAACATCAACATTTTCTCAATCATTTTCAACATTAAATTATACAATATTAAGCTTCATATTATTCATTTATTCTAACTCTAATTTCTTTTTTCTTTTTATTTATGAACAGAAGAAAACTCATTCAAAGTCTAACATGTTTTGATATATATTATTGAAATACTTTGGATACTCGTGTATCATTCGGTACTTGCAATACGCAAAGAATTGTTATTCAATTTGTATTATCATTAAATAACACAAAAATGACTTATGACAATGTATAGAATAAACTACGATACTCGCAATGAAAAGAACTGAATATCGTAATTTTTAGTTTCTTTTCATAAATATTCGTTAAAGATCTTTCAAATAAGTGTTCATTCGTTTGTCTATTAAATTTGTGTACTATTGAACATATTTTTTTATTAATTGAGTATTTCAAAGTAACAAAAACTAAAATAAAATTCAAATTTGATGTAATTATAGAAAACAATAATAGTAGCTGTAATATTCGTTATAATCATATTTTTAAGGTCAAACAAATACTTTGCGATGTAATTTTTACGACTAATACTCTTCTGTAAACTGGGTTGCGTTTCGTCAACATATCATTATTCACCTAGACAGATTAAAATTTAAACAAGCTTAAATTTACATTCAATTTGTGTTCATTAGTGCCAACTTCCTTCTATCTAGCTTGCTAAAAACGATATTAAGATTTCAGTCATTTACTGTTTGCTTTCTGAATACATGTAATTCAAGCATATTTTTACAAAGTTGAATAAAAAGTATTTAGTTTGACGAAAAAATAATAAATAAAATAAATTTATCATTGAAAATTACAAAACCGAGTGTATCATCGAGAAATTCAGTTAAAAACCATCACCTGTTTTAACAGGAATGCTAGGAATATTATAGAAGAATA
Organism: Rotaria magnacalcarata; assembly: GCA_900239745.1. Classification (NCBI taxonomy): domain Eukaryota; kingdom Metazoa; phylum Rotifera; class Eurotatoria; order Philodinida; family Philodinidae; genus Rotaria; species Rotaria magnacalcarata. The sequence goes on from OENM01000001.1 coordinate 463,922, forward strand.
CAGCGTAGAAAAAAAGGATCCACATTCGCGTTGAACCAAGATCCAATAAAAAGAATCGAATTCTTCAGCTTGAATTGATGTTTCTAAGAAATTTTAATATTCTATTACCTTTTAATATTGTTCTTTATTTAGATGTTCTGTTTCTTTCTGATTAATCGCTAAAATACTCAACATATTTCTTTTCTATCAAACTTTAAATGATATTTCACGCGTATGTATATAGCTATTTTATTAGGTCATAAATTATTTATTCGAAGAATCTTCTACATAGTTAAGCGTAAAAATACAAAACAAAACGAAGTAGCAGTCAAACAAAGAATAATTTTATAACAAAAGAATTAACGTAGACACGAATTAGAAGAAACACACTTTACAGATAACAGTCAGCTGATTCGTTGTCCATATCAATTGAACCGTTGACTAAGTTTTTCTCCGGTGACGATGTATTTCTAAAGTAAACAATGGTGAACAAAAGAAAAACTATCTGAACAACTTTTCTTATACCTTAATGTTTTTAATTGTATTTGAATTTCTTTAGCACGCTCATCGTCAATTGAATAAAAATATAAACATATTGTTGATAAAACTAATACACAACCTGGTACAACACCCATCAGCATTTTTAATGTGAATTGAACTGTTTCTGGTTGTACACATTCTGCAGAATTATAACCGCTTACACTAAAAGATTGACTCAATCAAATTCGTCTATTAAAATAAATGATTTATACCTAAGTGCTAATTGAACAACACCTGCATATATTGCTTGAACAAGTTTAGCACCAAGGAAAAAGAACGTATAAAATATTTCAACCGGTCGTCGACCTGTTTCAAGCATAAATGCATCGATACATTCTGGCAGCATGGCCCTAAATTTAAAGCTATGTTATTTCTATTAAATAAATATAAAATATTTTATACCATGGCATGATATAACCACAAGCAACTGTATTAGCACCCATGATTGCTGCAACAAATAAAAGAGCCATAGGTGATTCGCTAATTAATATGATGATTACAGTTGGTATTAAACACTAATTTTATGTAAAAATGAAATACTAAGTCTGAATACAAAAAGAAGAAAGAAAACTGCACTTCATACCAAATTTCCAATAAAAAAACTTTTTTTCTTTCCAATTTTACGCATTATTATCGCCCATACAAATAAAAGAATCATCGTTGATACCTAAAAAAATAAATAAATAAAGAATGTAAAATTAAATAATATTTCGTTTTTTTTCTAGTGTCTAAAGAATACAAACAATTAATGTTCCAGCCAAAAATGGGAATATTGTACGATTTTTCTTGACATGATTTAAATAAAGTTCAAGGACACTTTGAATTGACTATACATAAAGCAATACAAGATTTTTATCAGCACAATATAAAATAAAGATCTTAATACATACTTGAGTTGCAAGAATAGATGCAACTGTCGCTGCTGTTAAGATTAAAAATGGTTTGTAACGTATGATCATTGTAAAACCTTTTTTAAAGCTTGTTTCATTCGTTGGAATGACATCTATTGTAATATTTAAAAAATAATTCAATCTTTGAATTTAATGTCAACTTACCGACGACTTCAGTAACAGAAAAAAAAAGAAACACTGATGATAGAATACACAATAAAGACACAATGCCAGCCGAAGTCATATAAGCACCTGCCTAGTTTTTATTTATAAATATCAAATGATAGATAAGTTTATTCTACGATTACCACATTAGGTAATGCCGCATCGACTTTCATCATTGAAGTGTCTAAATTTTCTACTATACTACTGTAATACCCTTTTGATGTATTAGTTAAATTGCCACAAGATGGTAGTTCTTTTGTTGCACCAAATATAGCTGTGATTCCCGACTGAAAAACAATCGAAAGTAAAAGACCAGCAGCCTCGAATAAAGTACCTGTGTCATGTGAAAAAAAAATGATTAAAATAGTATCAACGTATCAACAAACTCATTTATTCATACGATATTTTGTTAATTGATCTCGCTCATGCTGATTTAATGTTAAATAAACAGTAAGAGCTGTATGTGGAATACGTGATGCCTAGATTATTTTGTTTTTTTTGTTTTCGTTATAAAAATAAGATTCTGTTATAACTTACAGTCATGAATGTCCATAGTAATGAATGAACTACAAGATAATAGGCCAACTTACCACCGTCAGAAATATTTGGAAGACACCAAACACCGAAATAGGAAAGTGCAACACAAGGTGCTGAGAAAAGTATCCTAAAAATGTTCAATTAAAAAGTACAGTAATGTCAAATCTGAACACTGCTGCCGATGATTAAATAGATGATTAGTATTGAATGTTTCTGTTCTGTATTGATTCAAGTATACCATTATCCAAAAATGTGTACCTTATTCTAATGTAAAACGCAACAGTACGCACATGAGCACTGTAGAAACTAGAAAACTTATTTTACTTCATTGAAATATCGCTTCAGTGAAGAGAATCCAAAATCATTAAGCTACGTTCTCCATCAAATTAATAGAAATTCACTAATATTTAATTTGTCATTATAAAACTGCTTACTTATTTATAAACGTTTTTTTCTTCTTCTTCAGAGGATTATGCTTCGATTCTTACTGCATTACACAACTGAAATGTTCTTTTCCTGAATATTTCTATATCATTTTGATATCTTCTGACGAACTAAGTACTTGTAAGGATGAATGAACAAATCAAGTATTCGGTAAGAGGTCTCTTTTTCTATTGTTTGACATGCACTACTTTTCATGTCAGGTGATTGTCGTTGTAGAAAAGAAAAGAAAGAGAAGATATTCATTTAAGCAAACAGGTTTGAAGTGCTATTGGCTTATCCTTTAATTCATAATACAAGATAACATGAATTTTCCTGCACTGTAACCTTCACAATAGTCTTCGAAGAACCATTGAAAGATTAACTTAATACGTGAATTTTGATAATTAACTAAGTTTTTTGAATAGATTGTTGACATAGCCAATATTTTTCAAAGGCCAGTATTCGATTTCAACAATTTATCATGATCTGTCTCTGAAAGTCGTACGAAAAGTATTTTCCATTTTCCGCCGACGTTGTCTCTCGTTTGTATATGTTTTTTTTTATAATTCTGTAAAAGCATTATGCAGTCATGAATGATTACTAAAAAGGACTAGCTATTAGTTCAAATTTAAAATATTTTGCATTGGAAGTATTTCAATTGATTTTCAGGTTCATAGCAACAATGTTCTAGTAGCTGGATATCAATTAAGTAGTTAATCAGCAGATTTCATTTGTACGCAATGGTTCTAGCTTGACTATGGAAATGGATAGATGATTTTAATTTTATCAAGTTTCCCTCATCGTTTAAATTAAATTGTTATGTATCGATCGATACAATTTTAAACTTCTCGAGAGCAACTCTTTGGTGAAAAGACACATCTAAATGATTCAAAAAATTCAGTTGACTGAAATTTTGGTTTTCTACTGTATATTGTATAATGAAAATATCTTTCGAAGCAATAATTTTGCTCAGTCATATATGTATACATTTCTAGTTTCTAATAAAACTTGAATTGATGATTAATATTCATGTAATCACTTACCAAGGTCTCATTTTCCCCCATCGAAATGAACATCGGCTAAAAAGATAGCCCCCAATAGGATCAGTTAAAGCGTCAATAAGTCGACTAGTAAATAAAATAACTGCATTATATCCTGGTGATACCTAAAATATGAATTTTCCTAGATTTTAAACAAAAGTTAAATTGATTAAACCTTAGCAACATCCAATAGAAATTCGTTTATATAAAAGGCTATGATTGATAATTGCATTGAATAAGGTAAACCAACCGAAGCATAAGCTATTTTAGATACCCATGACAGTTGATCTGATGAAGCTGTGTTCTCCAATGGTTCATTTAATGATTCTTCATCTATTGACTGTTCGTCAGAATCGTTAGATTTTGTAATGGTATATGGCTGTAATGAATCGCTTCTACTGCTCTAATAAAAATCTCAATAAATTTCGAATAAAATAATTTTTTATGAATATTCCTACCACACGCGTCATATTTTCTTATTTATAAGCGGCAATGAAGATACGCAATTCTATATATCAAACAAGTTTGTTGTTTCTTGTGTTATCTTTTAAACTTATATCATTTCATCTTTTTGCTCCGTCTTAACTACCTCTGTAGTTACATGATCATCATTGTTTGAATTTTATAACTAGTAACAAAAATATAAGATCTTTTAAAAACTAGCAAGAATGCAACCATATTTTACAAAATCTTGTATAACAAAAACTAGTTGACCTATGATACGTTTTATCAAGATTGTTGAAAAAATGGCTTACAAAATCTTGGAATCATTGATTTCTTTTTTTTCCATTATAATTCGTTAATTATCGGTTCAATACTATTATTTAGTGATGGAAGTACAGATAATCTTTTTTGAAATCAATACACCTAACAGCTTGTTCTGATTTTGAATCAATGCCATAGTTCATGCAACAATATACATCGATTTATTTTAGCTGTTTAGAAACAGTATTTATTTATAGTTTCAAAAGAGAATAAACAAATATTTGCATTATTAATGCGCAAAAAAAACAGGAAGAAATCTTCAGTAGAAATAAAAATAGAAGCATCCAGATGATGAAATGATCATGTTTAAATTATAATACACGTTTTATAAATAGGAAATAATATTAATTAATGAATAAAAATAATTAATCTCGTCCAATTTAGCGATATTTATTTGGAGATAAAAAAAAGATTACGATCTTACCTTGATCTGACTAAATATAGACAACAATAAACGGCATATATCTTTCTTTATATCTATAAATAGCGTGAAAATTGTTTCTTACTCAAAATAAATGGCTACATTTTATGAGATCTAAATGAGAGAAGCTTATCCCTATTTTATTGAGTTATACAATAGGACCATGAAGAATAATAGTCAAAACAGGAATATTATTCAGCCGCATTCATGTCAAAATAGCATAGTATCTCAAATTTAGTCACGTTGCACAATTAGACGTACATTAAGACTTTGACATCTTTCGCTGTGATTGATTGGTTGTATATATTTATAGTTGCGCAAAAAAAGTCTTGCAGGTGTTTTGAACAGGAACTTTCTGATTTTTTCAGTAGCAAATTTGTTGTAATACATACTCAGTGATTAAGTCGGACTCAAAATCCATCTTTGATAAAACTACAGATTATTGAATGCTATTTATATGAATTGAATTCATTTTTGTATAAGTAGTGGAACCAAAGGAGTCAGGGGGAAAGGGAAAACGACTCAACCCTCCAACAGAATTCTTAAAATATATACTGTGTTTGGAAGGATTGGTCAGATATCTGTTGGAGTAGCTGAAACTTTCTTCAGACATATTCCGGCTCCAATCATTTGCTTGAATAATATAAAAAATACATTCAGCAATTTAAGAGATCTATTATTTTTTATTTTTTCTTATTAGCATCGAAACAACATAGGTAAGTACTAACATTATATTTCGTGTTTTCGAAGTTTAAAAAGAAAAGAAGCATGAATATTTCTTCCAATCCATTTTTTAGCTCGAGATCCTAAATTTCTTGCATGTTCTTCATTGTCCACTCCTTTTTCAAAATATTTAATTAATATTAATGATGTTTTGTTTGCTGCCTCAATTATGTGTTGTATAGAATGATCAAATGATATTCCACATAATTTATCGCCAGTTACATTATCAATAATAAAACCCGCTTGTGAACCCGTTTGGTACATATTTGGATGCATAGCTGTGATAAACGCCCAACTATCATTATTTTTTTTTAATATTCTATATATAGTCTTGAAAAATTGCTCGAGCGATATAATATGTTCAAGAACAAGGGTACTGATAACAGTATCGACTGATGAATCATTTATCGATAGCTCCTTATCACCATTAAGATCATGAATAATCCAATCGACCGACGACTTATGTCGTTCTTCTAATTGCGCGACACGAACTTGAGCTTTTTGTATCATGCAAGTAGATACGTCAACTGCAATCTAAAGAAAAAAAAATGATAATCATCAAATACATCAAAATTGCAGACTGAACTCATAACTAGAGATGATCTGTATTCTTTCATTGAACGATAATTAACTAACAACGCAATTGATTCTTTTATGTTATTCTTATCTCTATGACCGATTATACTCGTTTGTATATAACTGCATACTTGTCATACTATTTAGTATGTGCTGAAAACTTCAGTCATAAACAAAAAGAGAAAGAATTCAATGAGAAAATTACAAATATTTGTGATACATGTATTTTTAATGATTGCCACAAAAAATAGTTCTTTTTTGTTATATGACAGACTACTATTCTTGATTCAACTAGAGTACTTTGCGGTCTAGTAAAGTTCTGATATACTCACCTATGTAAAGGATACCAACAGATAGCTATTCAACATGTAAGAGTTTAAAATAAACTGGAACTGAATTTTCACAAAGTATTTTAATAATTTTTAGTAAAATCTATATAAAATTAACTCTATGCTAACTGCTTTTTTTTAGTACAGATGTACCAAAACAAAAGAATCAAAACCTTATTATTGACTAGCCAAGAAAGTCACTGAAAGTAACCGAAATAACCATACGTGAGCTTTTCTTTTAATATCTTTCTCCTTCATAAGTTACTTTGTGTTGTTAAGGTGAAAAATATATTTAACTCTTAAAAAATTACAATATAATTGATAAAATCAATCAAAAATATACTTTCCACTACTTGAGAAATGAAAAAGTATTAAGAATCGAGCATTATTATTAATTCAGTCTGTAATATTATACGTTATAAGTGTCGTATGACGATTCAAAAGAACTTAGACAAGTTCACCTATGACTACTTCATTCACTGTCACCAATATACCTTATTTATAAATTGTTGCTTTTTCGGCTCCTAGTTTTGTTTCTACATTGCTAGGAATGATCCGTTTTCTTCCAAATATCTTTGCTTATTGTTCTGTTCAAATGTAGTAGCAAAGCGATTGATGAATATAGTTAGAGAAAAAGAGAACGACGTTCGTAGTAACACTCACGCTAGTATTCACGTTGCTTAGTATTAGTATACATGCTTGTGGTTAACCAACATATTGTAAATATCGCTCATAAATCAGAAAATAGCTGTGAAATTAGTTTCAACTGACAAATAATTTTTTTCCCTAACTCATAAGAAATTGTAGTGCTTCGTCGAGGCTAATAGGAGGAATGGCATTAAAATGAGCGAAAGAAAAAAGAGCGAACGAAAAAAGAGCGAAGAAAAATGAGCGAAAGAAAAAATGTCGATAGAAAATATATCGAATACTAAATGTCGAACACAATAATAGCGAAAAATAAAATGTCGATCGTATGGAAATAGCGAAAAGTATATTTTTCCATAAATTATTTTTTGAATTTTTAAATTCAATCAGTGATATTTTATTCCTCCGTTTTCTTGTGTTATCTGTTTTCACTGGCTAGCATTTTTCGTCAATAGTATCGTCGTTCAATCTAGCTAACGGAATAAACACAAAGGACACAAAAGATATAACGAAATGAAGATACGCCATACCTTATTTTTTTCCATTGCATATCACTTGTTGTTAATTTAGTATAAATTTCGATGACATCGAATACAAGCAGCGTATCTTTTATCATTTCTAATAAAGGCAATCCTCTGCTAATTTTAAACGATTTTTTGTATCGAATAATCAAGAATTCTAAAAGCTTATCCTAATATGTGGACCTTCATCAAATGTGTTCAAAATGAAGAAAATCGATTTCGACACCTACTTCTTCAAAATGAATGCTGGGGCTCAAGCTCGAAAAAAAACCGCTGCCACTAGTTTCATTCAAAAACGCATCGATACATTAAATGAAAGATACAAAAATGGTGAAATCGATGTTGATCAACTATTAGATGGCTTCTCGCTCCCCATAGCCAAACAAAAGAAATAAACTTATACTTGAAGAAATAATTTCCTTTTATTAATTTTATAACTAATTATGCTTGATTCATTTCATTTTTTGATATACATAAAATTTTATCAGACAATATAAAATCTTCATCTTAGCAGTCTAAAAATATTAAAATAAATATTTTCGCTATTTTTTATTTCGCTATAATTGCTTTCGCTATTTTTTCCATTCGGTATTTTCCAGTCGGAATTTTTTCCTTCGACATTCTATTTTCGACATTTTTTCTTTCGCTCATTTTTCTTCGCTCATTTTTCTTCGCTCTTTTATCGTTCGCTCTTTTTTCTTTCGCTCATTTTGATACATACCAATAGGAGTAGATCATAAGCTTTTGTTTATGTGTCTCTTATGAATAGAAACTAGGAACATTTTTGTCAACTAAAAATAATTATTCTAATAGGGCAAAATATGACGATTGTGTTCTTTATTCAATTGAACGATTACCAATTTGATTTTACGTACGTATATCAAAGTACTTAGATACAAAGTAATAAAATACTAGGTCTTCCTTTTTTTCTTATTATTCTGAGAGTGAGAAAGATAACTATTGAATTTCTTCGATTCTATATGAAAAATTTCATTGGCAATAGGTATTACAGAAACTAATACTGACAAATAAATATTACCAACAATGTATCGATGTGTTTGAACCGAACAAATATAATTTTATATAATTTACTTGTTGTGACGTGTTATATCAAAACATGCAAGTTATTTCTGATCTGGCAAAGGCTTTAAAAGTGCATCTTTTTCTGAAAAAGAAAACGGCAAGACTAATTGCATATCGCTAGAAGCTTCTTATTAAGTATAGAATACAACACATCTATTAGTATTATAGCTAAGGTCAATTCATTAACATCTATGCATGTCTTGAATATTAAATATTTATTCAGGATAATTTTATTAACCCATTTGAAATTCTTGTTTCTCTATTGATTTAGCACGTTAGAAGTTTTCTTGTTTGTATATTTTCTATGTAAGAAACAATCAAATACTAATCGATAGTAGAGCCTATTGGGATAGTGCTGAACATTCGGTTTGAGTATGAAAAATTTCGATCTAGTCATCTATTAAATATCTAAGAAAAATTAGTCACCGAACAGTAAACACCGAAAAAATTATATAATATCTTTTGGACGATTATCGAATTCCAACTATGCAATTTAATTGAGATTATCAAGTTAATTTTTAACAGAGTTAACTAGTTTGGAACACAAGACATACTATTTGGTTTAATACTAGAAAGATTAAAATAGAACAGTATATGAAAATATCTGAACCATAAACGAAGTATCTTCTACGGACAGACAGTGCGTAATTGTGATATTATATTAGTTTGTTCCCCTAAGTGAAATTGGCTAGAAAACTAAGATTAATATTACACAAAATGAATTATAAAACTGTGTGGAAAAAATACACCTGTTAGTGCGTTCGAAAATAAAACAGGATGATCGAATAATTTTCAAGAACTGCTCGTCCAAAAACAATGAATTTGAAGTATAAAAATTGAAGTATAAAGCATTGGTTTAGGTTTATTTAGGCAAAAAACAAAGTTCTTTTAAGTTCGCAGTCCATGATGATATTTACAAGGCGTGATCTTGTTTTAATATTTTAAACATTTAAAACACCTTTATCAGGTAGACAATACCGTCGTTAACGTTTACATATTCGAATATATGCAATGCACAGTAGACATGAAACTTGGTCACACATCTGGCTAGTTATAATCATAATTAAGGACGACAGATGACGGCTTGTAGTATTACAGTTGAAGAAGTGACAGTCGCATTTGCAATAACAGTCTATCATTATTAGGTTAGTATGCTTTTTTTCCCAAAGTTTTGTGTTACTTTTATATCTTATAAAAGAAACAAAGAAAGATCATTTAGATACACCTATGAAAACGAGTGATTAAATTCCATCATCTAAATATATGCACTAATTGCCAATAGATAATCAATATGAATGGGAGAAAATCACTATATCCAAGTGTTAAATTATTATATCCTATATTTATTTCTATACTTACAACAAACCACCCAGAACTTAATAATTTCATTGTATTACGTCCTGTCCCACATCCTAATTCACAACAAATTGGTCGCATATTAGATTTATGAATATAATTAAGAAGAGGTTGAGCTATTTCTTCGAATACAATATCATCAAGTAACTGTAGAATATTTCCATCAGAATCATATGTATTTGACCAAGCATCATAACATTCGACAGTGGATACAACGGTTTTTTTATTATAAGTCAACGCCATTTGCTTATTTTCTTTCTATGATCGTAACACTGATAAAGACGAAAATGAAAATACATATAATACGATTGGAATAAGTAAATGTATGGCAAAGCTCGACATGTGTGATTTCATCCATTCTGCATTATCAAATCAGTAAATAAATGTTTTTTTTTCCTACTAAGCTACGACCTTATCATGTCCGTTAAATGTGACATTCAACATACTATAGCTATAAGTAATAGACGATTAGTTTACTTGAATACAAGAATAAACATTTAATTTTTCTATACACAATTAAATATTATGAATAGTATAGATATTATTAATGAATAAACATGAAAAACATTTAGCTCTTGCAATATTTATTTAGACAATAATACTGCAGAAAAAATAGATGTCTAAAATTCGAATTGTTTCTATGGTTTACACTGTATTGGATGTTTAAGCGCAAGTAATTCTATTATTGTTCATATGAAGAATCATGTTTGGTGCTTGCCTTCATGTTGTTGTCTTTTTTTAAATTATATTGTGCCATTCTTTTCATAGGAGTGGGTCAGAATTAATTAAAGAACTAATCCCTCAGTGATGAACATTACTGATGAACAATTGAGAGATTTATGTTATCGAATAACAATACCTTTGTATGAAAGAACGTTGTAAAACTTTACGCATGGCTTCATTCTACCTACTGACGCTATATCAAATTAACATAAACAAACAATAAGAGATATAATAATTATCTATTTAATTTAATCACAAGAAGACAATAAAGATAGTAGATGAGTCGTAAAAATTCATTAATTGACTTGATCTTTCTTTTTGATGTTAGAGAATTAAAATCCATTATAGCGTCGCAATACTTACGAGAATATGAAGTTTGTCTAAACAATAAGACGTCACTATGAATCTGAGTTATATTTATTGTTGTTTAAGTTATTATTACTAATGTGATCACAGAAACAAGACTCATCGCATCAGTTTTTAATGTCTATCCTGTTTTTCAAAATAGTAAGAGACGAGTAAGTTCAATAAAAAGTCAATTTAGTTAACTAGTATTAGTGATGATGCATGAAAATCATCGACTTAGCTATTGATGAAGCAGGAGTTACTTTGAAGCATAGTATTCAAACTTTAGAATTTCAATCTCATTATTTCGACTTGTTTAATTAATTAATCTCTATTATGAGTATGCTTTATTAAGCTTTAATGAAAAATTATAATTATTTGATCAATGACCGATCCTTTTTCAAGATCTAGAAAGAGTAATTTTCTCAGTATTTAAATAGACTGAATAAATTTCTTTTAAAAAAATGTTCTAAATTATTCATCAAAGTGTCATAGTCTAAAGCTCAATGATATTATTTTGGCACATCAAAGTCACAGCTATATGAAAAATCATCTGTAATATGATGAATATGAAATTTAAAAAAATTCATTGTTGCTTTCTCATGATGAAAATAAAGAGACGGACGACTCACTAGTTTATACTGACGAGCTTCTATTCTCATCTATGCAGAGCGTGTGAATAGTTTTAAAAACTAATACTTCTTTTGGCAACCTAATTTTGATAATCTTCATGATGATGATAATAAAGATGTGACAAAAAATTGACACTTCATTTTAGTTATTAATAATCTCTACCACTTTTGATTGCCATAGAAAATCAAACACGTCATAGAAGAATAAAAATAGAGAACAGCTTTTTGATAATCCTGATCGACAAGTTTTTCGGACATTCAATTTAAAGGTGACTTTTTTTTTATAATTAGTTGAATGCATTTAATGATTAGTTCAATTTGTTGCGCATTACTGTCAAGTTATTGATTATTTACAAATTTTTCCTTTTTGTTTTAGAGGATCTAGGTGGCTCATTTATTGCAAGAAGTAAGAAAGTATTCACAAATAAGTATAACTGTCTATATTTCTCGTTAATATCTAGTGGTTTACATGTTTTTAACACCCATGACTTCTTTAGACATAGTTTCAACACACAAACGGATTCAAAGTGGAAAAGGCGGATTTGGAATTTTTGGATTTTCAAAATCTCAAAATCCAAAACGTGAATGATGAAATTTCCATCTGAATTTTTTTTTCATACGTAAGTCTCATGATCCTTAGAATATTCTAAAATTCTCAGCGCAAACGGATGTTTGCTTCTCAAGATAATGAATGCACAAGAAATGCTCATTTCACGGCACGGTCAGAAAATCCAGTTTTTTTGAAAATTCAATATTTTGAGAAGGAAACATTTGTTCGAGTTGAAAAGTTTAGGATTTTGTATGGACCATGAAACCTATATATGGGCAGAATTTCAGGTCGAAACTACGTTATTAACAGGGAGAAAATGCCTTTCAATTTTTGGATTGTTTTTGGATTTTTGGATTGTTTTTGGATTTTTGGATTTTCAAAATCTCAAAAATCCGCCNCCCCCCCCCCCCCCCCCCCCTTTGAACGGACTACATGCAATTATCGATAAAATGAGTCAAAAATCTTTTGATGAGTTATTGACTTAAATCTTTTAGTTCAGAAATACGATTAGAAGCCAGTAAAAGTACCGATTGCTTATCTCCATTTAAATGTTTTGCGTTTGTAAATATTTTAGTTCAGTCGTTTTCCTTGACATTTCTTGTTTTACTCATAAATAGTTAGCTAATATTTGAGAATCCTATATAATTTTATCCATGTAGATAAGATGGAAAAAGAATTAAAATTGATATTCACCTTGTGCTGTTTGCAATAAATTTGATTGATAATCGCACGAAAAACATTTTTAGTTTTTATAGCAAAAATATTGACATTGCGTTACAGTGCTGAATATTACATATAATATGTGTTCATAAGTCACAACAAATATGTATTTTCTATTTTTTTACTTTTTGGCTCTTGTTGTCCTCAATATGCTTTGCTTTCTGTACGTCTGTCTATTTATCTTTCTGCCTCTCGCTCTCTAGTCGACCTACTATTAGCGTGCTTACTGAACTGTTCTTATTCCGCCTTTCACTTCCTTATATATTCATTGTCTCTTCATGAAAATCATGGATTATCTAGAAGTTGAATAGGGATAGTATATATGATTTCCCATCCTTCTCGTTATACACTTCTCACCTAAACAAAAAGAGAGCAAGATTCGAATCGTTCCTTTTTTCCATGCATCTTCGTGATGTACTTTGAACATACTTGGCATTTTTCGTGTAAAAATACGCTACGCCTTAATTGTTGTCAGCTGTAGATCATCTAATTTTGTGTTTTTGAATGTTTCAATCATTGTAAAAAGTTCTTGTCATGATCATGAAGCCAACAGAGATAGATGTGAACATCTTCAAGGATGCCCTTCGATTTCAATGATATGATATGATTATTATGATTTGTTAAGTTTCTCTTATTATTTCAATTAATTTATGATATAAAAATGTTCTAGAAAAAACCTATCATTTCATGCGATGTTAAGTGTACCGCCCATGAGACTTTCATCAGGAACGAAAGAAAATTATCATGAGATTTTTTTCTGTCAGGAAAAGAACTCCGGATATCTTTTTGGTTTGGGAATACTTTACACTTCTCATTTATAAGCTTTGTGCGTGAAATTTATTAGACATAACCATCTGCTTTTATTGTTCTTCCTATTGATTACAAATTTCTATTTTTAGATTTATTATTTGACCTGTCGACAAGAAAATTTAATCCAAGTTAGTTACTTTTATTTATCTAACATCTGATTAACCAAAAAATTGAATGATGAACATAGTATAAATTACCGAAACAAAAATGCATGCTATTTTCCATTTGAATGCTATAAGGGAATAGTTGGCATCTCATGCTCGTAAATTTTATTAGAAACAGAACTTGTGAATAGTACATGAGTGACTTTATAACGTATTTCTGTCACAACCATAGAATGAAACTGCTCTTTTTATGTTGTTTTCTTTAAAAAAATGATTACTCTGCCATTATTTTAATTGCTCTTGTTTCAAAAATCAACTTTGTGTGATGATATAACTCCAACATTCTACAATAAATAGCTGTGTGTTTTATCAAAAACAGTAAGTAATTCATATCTTTAGGCAGAAAAAGCGTATTACCTATAATGAAAATTTGAAGATTATTTTTTGTAAATAAGGATTAATATAGAACAGGAAAAATAGAGTTGTCAAGGATTGTGTTTTTTTATTGGTGAACTCTTTAGCAAAATTCATTGCTTATCATTAAATTACATGTAATTTTATATGCTATTTCTGATTAGATTTTTATGATACAAAAAAGGAAATTCTTAATAGTCTTGAATTTATGAGCTTGTAGTGATTAGACATGATATTTTTCATATTGTGCTTACCGATCAAAAAATATTTTAAGACACATTTAGTATGTAAAGATTTATATTAATTTATGTAAACTAAGTAAGAAGAAGAAAAAAATGATTTCTATCATAAAGCTATTAAACTATTTGACACAAGTTTTTATCTTCATCCGTTCTCAATCATCAGAAAAAATGGAGATCTGAAGATCTGTATACTCTTGTTTGATTACGAATGTACATCGATGGAATTAAGCATCGGTCACTTGTTTTAGCAGCTACCAAGTGATTATGTTTAGTGTTGACATTTTATTAAAATTCAAAATTCAAAAAGCAATATTATTAAACTATCTGTCATGGAAAGTTTATAAAGATTTGCAGAACCCTTCAGGTAATGCCGTAGTTTTACTTCAACTATCAATGCCGAAATACTATTTCTTAACTTTTCAAGATTCAAAACAGAGTAATATTTCAATATACTAGTCAGAAGATTAGAAAGAGAAATTTCAAATTTTCTCTCTATTGTAACGCTGTTTTCTATTAATTTAATCAAGGTGATCATTTGATTAGGTTCGAAAATCTAAAAGCATAACTATTCAAGCGAATAAATTTATTTTTGAAATGAAAAACAAACATTGATTAAAATTGAATTTCATTTCAAAATATTTAGATTTAATCATGCATTTGATATGAAGCAATACAAAAGATAGTATAAAGGCTTAAAAAGTTATAAGGTTTACAGAAAAAAATAGATTCCGTTGGCAAAACTCAAGTTGTCATTAAGTACGCAAGATTTCGATTGGTGTCCGTAATTCACACTCACGATGAAGTAATGACACTCAAATGCTCAAATCTTCTATTACTTATGATAACTCAGACCCGACGACGGAAGTGACTTTTATTCATGAATATGCATTAAATCTGTATTCATCGAACATGTTATTTATTGTTCTGCGAACATAGCTAGCGTTAAAGTTTACATTAAAATGATGGATGGTCCCAAAGAAATGAATCCGCTAAGTATCTTATATATTTCTCATAAACTTTTCAATATAACAGTATTATTTCATTCTGTTCTCAGTTGATTGTTCGCAAATTTCCTGTCATAACGGAAATTGCACAAGGGACACTCTTATCTATTGCGAACAAATTATATAGACGAATATAGTATAAGTCACTGTCAAAATTCTATTTTCTACGAAGTTTTTTATTTTCGCTTCCATTAGCAAATTTATTAGCGTTTATTTTCTTCTTACAATAAATGAATGATTTGTTCACTGAAAACTAGTCCCAATGAAGTTTTGATTAGCGCAACGAATGTCTAGATCATCAAGTTCGTGATCATCATTCTTGATAAATAGAGTAAATACCTTCGAAATGTCTGCCAAATCTTTTACGTATGACCATTTTCGATATTCTTTTACTTTTTCTCTCATATAATAGAAATTTATCAGTTGAAAAACAAGTTACATTAGCATATGCTGTAGATACGAAAGATTATCAGTATTTCTTCGTGAATAATCAAAAGTGTAAGAGTGCTGAATATTTTCATATACGTATATACGTATATATCTAATTATATAAAAAGTTTCCAAGACATTGTGTTAATATGTATGTTATTGATTAAAGATAATGCTTATTTGCTGAAGACGATGAGTTCACGATTCTATTCAAGATTTCATTAGAAATAGTTTCCGACTATTTAATTGGTCAACGTACTGTATTATTAAAAGGAAGGAAAATAAAATCACTCATTAAGATCAAAATAAAATGTTTGGAAAGAAAACAAGTTTTGTTTTCAGCATGACCTATGTTGAATGCATCTGTGTCATTGACTTCAAACAAATAAAGTATCTTATTGCATTTCGAAATTGTAAATTAATTTATAGAGAATAAAATGAGAACTTAATCAAAATAACACAGTCTTACTATATCGAAAAGATGTTAAGAAAAACAGAAGATACTAAGAAACTTTACCTTTTAGGAGTTATTCGTTAAGATCTAAGATGGTTGGTTTTTCTTTTTGTTGTTCAACTACAATCTTCTCATTTGTAGCATTTCAATAATGAATATAACAAAAAATATTACTGATTCTTATCCATTGTGGTATTTTATTAATGATTCAATTATGATTATTGGTAATTTAGTTGGTATACTTTGCGCATGTATTTTTATATTGGCAATCATACGTCTCGATCATCCGTCTTATTCAATTTCAAATTTAATAGTCTGCAATACTTGCTTAGCTATAGGGCTAACTAGTACAATAATGTTAATAAATGCATGTTATGCATTAAAAAGTGATTTTGAAGGAATTGGTTATCCCGATTCATTTTGTATCTTACGAGGAATACTTTTAAATTTATTTTACGTATATATGTATACTTCACTTTGTTTGAAAGCATTTAACAGACTTCGATGCATTGTTTATCCTACAAATCGAATTTTAACATCTAATCGATGTTTTCTAATAGTACTTCTATTTCAATGGTTGCTAATAATATTATTAGTATCAGTAATAATATTTACACATGGAGTAAATTATGATTGGGGATCACATTTATGTCTAGTACCAATAACTAAAACTTATCAATCGTTATATATAAGTATGTGCTGAAATACATATAAGATTTTGTTCTTTTTATTTTATTGATTTGTATTTAACATAAAACTTTTGTTTTTGTTTAGTGATTATCTACTATATTTCTATGTTATTTCTATCAAGTGTCTATATATCCATTCTTTGTTATGTTTTACGTTTACCATTAATGGAACGATGTCGTCGAAGACGTCAAATAGCACTGCTTAGACGAATACTTGTTCTTCTTACGATGCTTCTTATTCCTGGTTTGTTGTCATCATTTGTACGTTTTCGTTGGATGTTTTCCTATTCAATACCAACTTATTCATTAAAAATAACTACCTTATTTGATACTTTTGGACATACTGGTGCAGTCATAACAATATTTATATCTCATACAAAAATCCGTCGTGAATGTTATGGTAGAAAAAAAATAAAAATAACGAATGTAGTAAAAAAATTTCAATTAGAAAATTGTGAATTAGTTTCACTGAAAGATCAACCAAATAAAAAATAATAAACACTATCTTATTTATTTATTATAAAAATACTACGAAATTTTGTTGTTTTCATGTATATTTTTTTTTCTTTGTACATTTCAGAAAATATATTTATCATGTTGTAAATATGTTAACTAGACGTTAAATTTTTCCCTCTTATGCTAAAGGTGAGAAAGATAATAGTTAAATATGCTTGCATTAATTTATTAATCAAATATATAGATATATTCGTCTACTTTGATAACATCATTTTTCTTTGCATTACATCGATTATGAATCTACTACTTCGTATATTGATAACTATTGACATGAATACGTGTCACAAAAATCAAGGATAGAATAATAAACCTATGCGTCGACTACTTTATGTCATCAGTCTTGTTAACAAATATTTAATAAGAAGATATGATGTCCTAACTATTTCAGTCTGTTTGCTATACTTTTTTGTGAAATTATTTTCGAAAAAATATTTCATATGGATGTTCAATAACAATATTAACAAATTACTTTTTATAATTTGCCATCTATTGTCATAACAAAAAAAAAGAAATAGAAGCCAAGACATTTTTACATAGTGTCATTATTGATCATGATAACATCGTTTGATAGCTGGCTTGAAGGTAATCGATCAATGAATAATATGGAGAAATGTAAAAAAAACAAGGTAAGAGAGGTTTAATTCAATGAAAATTCGATAAAGCTAGTTTTAAAAAAATCATTTTTCATTCTCATCCAAAAGGGTTTTGACAGGTGATATTTTGTGTATATAGAGACACATTAGAGCAAATGAAGAAAAATGCTTTCCTTTTTACATCAACTTTTCGTTTACTTGTGTATTAAACTAATGTTGGTATTTTTGTGGCTATGTATATAGACAGCTGAGTATTTACATATAGTTGTATTCTTCCAAGCTCGCAGTAAGACAAGTTCTAGTTCTTTCTGCTTTTTCTCTGCTATTATTATACATCTGCATGATAAATAACAAGTTTCTATCTATTTCTTCCCTATTTTTTTGTCTTTCTTGCTTTTTCCTTGGCAATTGTCGTGCGAGCATGGCTTATCAACACCAGAAGTTCTTTTTCTACATTTGTATAGACAATGATAATATAAGTATAAAGAAGAAATAGACAAGCGACAAGATAGACGCACCCTCTTGTTTCTATGTGTTGTCTTATTTTGCGAATATTTTGGATGATATTATGGATGTGCAACAGGCACACACATTCTCAGTCCCGTTCTCTTTCTCCTTCTTATGTCGTCAAAATCCCATCCACACTCTATTTAATATCACTATATGTCATTTGTTGTATCATAATGGTGGTGATAAGACTTTTGATGATGAGGATCAAAATGATTTGTTTCTTCTTATCACATTTAATATATTCGATAAACTTTTGGTGTATTAAAGAAAGACATTGTTGTCGACGTAGAAAGATGTTGTAACTTGCATGCAGGTGAGACGTGTGCATTTTGCTTTGCAAGCTACTGTATAAATTTCTTCGTCTTTTTCCTTTCGGAAGTTTTATTCGAAAGTTCTTTGTTTTAATTTCTTCTCGTAATTATTTTTAACAAATAGATGCCTTTCTTTAAATTTAGTTGAATCAAGTTGAGCAGAAATAAAAAGACTGAGTAGATTTTGTTATTGAAAAAAGATTAAATTTTAAAGATTAAAATTAACTTGACAAGCTTGAAGACATAGTATCATTTGAAAGTTCTCCATTCTTTCTTTTCTTTAATCATGAGATGTGTGTTTTCCGCATCGAATCTTTGCACAAATAAGAACGAGAAGAAGAAAAAAAAGGATTAATTGAAATAATTTTTAGAGCTTCAATATTAAAATGAATTTCACTTCTTTTCTTTTTTTTTCATCTGAGCTTTTCTCTCATTGATTCGACAGTATTGAAAGAACATGCCTGTTGTGTTGTCAACAAAAATATATGCTTATTATATACTATTTCAGAGAATAATCATCAACATCTGTAATGCTCGTCGTCGTCGTCGATGCTTTACCATGTCATTCGTCGTCCTGCAAATAATAATACAAATTTTTCAAATAAATCTGCGAGTAACCATAAAAGCAGATCGTTATTAATCTATATGCCACGTTATCACTACTCAAGAGTTGCTCCACATAGTGCAACAACTAGTTCGGAATCATTTTTTCATCGTCAAAATTTAAACGCTCAGTCACCAAAACCCATAGTTACAGCGACGACGACGAGCAATAATACTACTAATTATAATCACTTTTCTTCTGGCCTTTTTAAATCCACATTCACTCCGCTTATTACACAAACTCGTACAATGATACCAAACAAGCGTGAATTTATTCCGATACCAGTAATGAGAGAGGATGGAACATCAACAACAAATAGCTCTATTCAGTCTATACCTGTTACTTTTATTAGTGACACGACTCAAATGTCATCTAGTGTCAACGATAGCAGTACAAATTCAAGTCCAAAACCACATTATACTAGTTAGTATTCACTCAATAAATTTCTAAAAATTGAAAAATTCAAGTCCATAGTTTTTGAGAAATTAAAAATATTTTATTTCAGAATACATTTATAAGATGCATAAAATATTTCTGTTTTGTTTTTCTCTTTGCTAATTAATTTGTTTTCTTAAAAGATCTTTTACGGCCTAGCTCGAAATATTCCCAAAATCATTTAAATAACAATGATGAAGAATCAGAAACTAATGTACTTCGTTTACCATCGGTTTCACGTCGTTTTAATCTTACAGTGCCCGTAATGGCAACAACAAAACTAACGACAACAACAGCAGCAACTGATGATGATAATGATGATACAATTAAACAAAATATAACACCATCGCCTGCTCGTCGAATTCCTATTCGGTTTGCACAAGCACCAAATGTTGCATCCATACCAACAAATAGTTCTCGTATATCGAGTGCTATTCTTCGTTCGTCACCACTATCAAATCCATTAAACAATCAATTACAACGTCAAAAAACAGATTTAACAGATACATCATTATCATCAGACTATGCCAGTACAGGATCGAATACCTCATCAGGACGTCGAGCTGAAGTTATGGCTCGTGAAGCTATACAAGGTATTGTCCGGTTTCAACAGCAACAAGCAAATAATTCACTACCTGATAACACTAATAATATATTGATTCGGTCACCTACATTATCACGTCGTGTTATTGTCAATTTGAAAAATAATCAATCTGTTTCACTTGATAGTCGTTTATTGTCGGCACATACATTGTCAACAAAACCACCAACCGGTCCATCCTCTGCACGTATGTCTCAAAGAAATAATCTTTATCATATACCTGTTCTACATGAAATTCAAATGCCTTCTCATCCGACATCAATAGTATCTGATACTTTGCTGCAATCGCCACAATCTCCTTCGACTAATAATAGTAATAATCATAATTATAAAAATGAATTTCGTATGGAAATTCCAGTTTCAATTATTACTAAAGATGATCAGGAGAATCGTATACAACTAAATGATGGACGAGAAGATGAAATAATAAATTACGATCAGCAAACAACAATTTTTACTGAACGTATTCCATCCTCAAGTGTACATTCGAATCAAACACTCAAATCTATTTTGAAAAGATCTACATCGAGAGAGACTGTATCAAGGAAAAATGTTAGTTTTATGAATGCATAATCGGATCTGTGCAGGTCTTTATGCAAAACATAAAAAGTATACATATTTATTTTTTATTATGCATTTCTTTTCTTTTTTTTTGTCTTTTTCTTTCAATCAAAATTACTTTCGTTCTGATTTTATTTTATTTCTCTTGCTTTCTTTTGCTCTTTTTTTTCTTCTCCTCTTGTTTTGATACACTAAAGATGCTGCATATTGTGTCTATTGAATATTATGAAAAAAAAGAACGCAAATAGAACTGATAACATTGTATAAATACATATATGTGCGAGTGTGTGTGTGTTTATAAGATCAATGAGTTCAGTTAATATTACATATCAGCTAAACGAACGACATTTGGTAGTCTGTTTCGTGCATGTCGATCATTCGTCCGTATCTTTATTTCTTTACTATTTCAAGTCTATAAAAGTACTGATGTTGATGCCGCTGTCTGTTTTGCTCTTCGATTACCAACTGATAAGGATTGGTAGATGGTGGTTTTTTTTTAACTTGAATGTAGCATATACACATATTGTTCTTCTTTAATTGGAAGAAGTGCATGTGTTGTGAATAGAATGAATATACAATCTGGCCAAAAGACAGACCTCATTCAGTCGTTCGGGTAAGTTCGATTCTTTTTTTTCTCCCTTGATGATCGATGTATCGATAAGATAACGAACGACGACGCTGCAATTTCGCGGCGTCGTCGTCGGCAATAGTCAGAGAATGAGAGAGAGAGAGAAAAAACGTTTTTTATGGATATGTGCAAGGCTTATCTCTTCTCTGCATGTAAGCGAATGGCAAAAAACATCACCAACATCGGCACGGTGATTTAACCTGTTCTTTCTCGTCTCTCTTTTCCTCGGTATATGTGCTGACTTCAATCACAGACTCACTTATCTTACCAGTGTAAAGGAAGAACAGGTACTACTTAGAAACTTAGTGTCAATGTAAAATGTTGATTTCTTCATTTATATCTATTTAAATGATAGGCAATATATATATATATATATATTGATAAAGTACATCATTCATTCGTTATTCTCTTTTACGTTTCTCAATTATTATCATCAAATCACCAGTGCTCCTCAATTTAGTCAAAAAATCAATATTATAAATCTAAATATGCTATTTAATCAGATATGTATACATATGATGACAAGCTCAAAGATGCAAGAAAGTATTGAAGCAATATCTGACTGTAATTCTGAATCATTCATTCGCATCTTACTTATTCAGTCAGTCTCGCTAGTTGGTCTTGTTATCAGTGCCTAATCTTTGTGCACGCCGCCTATCTACGTGCTCTCGCTCCCTCACACACATACTCTATGAGAGCGTATCTAAATATTATCTATAGTGAAATAAAAAAAAGGGATAGAGAGAGAGAAGAGTTGAAAGAGACGATGATGGTGATGACGGGACGGGACGCCGAAGATTAGAAGATCGAATTCTCTTTCTTCTATTTTCGATGTATAATATATATATATTGAACTTTTTTTTCTTCTTCTCCATGTCTTCTCAATGTTCCGTAATGGTCAATTTGCGCTTATCGGTTAAGAGAAAAGAACGCGAGAGAGAGAGAAATACGATTATCATCGATTAGATCGCATATATGTATATACATGTATATGCATCCTTCTCGTTTGCTTTTCTCTTCTTCAGACATATACATATATGCATAGACATTCAATGGCCATGTCCCGTCGTAAGCAACTTCGTCCAAAGTCATTGAAAGGTACATCATTTTTTTTAATATTAATTTTATTTCACATATGATACTTTAAAGAAGGTGATGAAACTATGTTTGTTTTACCCGATGCATTGAAATGTGATGAAGAAGTAAGTTTAATTAAAGTTAAGAGAGAAAAAAGTATTTCGTGTATTATTTTCTTTTTTTAAATCATAGTCACATGATATTATAGCTCGAATTGATATTGAACAAGAACATCGTTTTGGCCCATTTCCAGCTATCTTAATCTCTTGTCAACAACAACAACAACAACACGTGTCATCCGGTTCAGATTCAACGAATGTTAGTTGCATGATCATGCAAGTATGTTCTTATTTCACATTTTATGACAGAAAGATAAGGTTTACTCGCTTCCTCGTTCTCATTTAATCCTGCTGTCGTTGCATTCTTGGTGCCGCAAGATAAGACTTAACGACGGCATCATAGAAGTTTTCTCTGTTAGATTATATTTGTTGCTACCGTTTTTAGTCGAGTTATCTATCTCATCGTTTTGCTCTTATCATCGTCAAAGCACATATTCATGTTCGCTATGTGTGCGTGTGCATACAAAGGATTGAAAGATGGCTGATAGAACAACGGCGATGAGGACATTGAAGAAATGAGAACGACACGAGCGATCTATGATAGCTCGATGTTGTCGTTGTCTTATCGGCCATTCCAATCCGATGGTCGCGCGTGCGGGCACGCATGGAAGTATGGTTATCTTGAGTTTTTTTTATATGTATGTGTCGAGAGATGATAGGATGGCAGTGACGAAAGAGGGAAAAAAAGAAAAGTCGAGAGAGAACGAGAGAGAACGAAAGACAGATATTGGGCTATTGTAATCTTTTGCAATGGTCCAATATTAAAACTAGAAGATCAATTTGACAATTTGTACTTTTCTTTCTATTTTTTTTTCTTATAGATTGATAATGAAACTCTTGAAAATGGAACACAATCTTTTCAGCTGCTTGATAATAAACATAATTGGCTTACTAGATGTTCAGCATCGAATAATGCATCTTCAAATCTCGATATAATTTTTCAAAGTAATTAATCAATTTTATTTTTCTAACTTAAAATTAAATTAGAGACTATTTAGATGAACAAATATATGCAAGCCTAACTCAATCTATAAAAACTGGTACACGTCTTTGTTCGAATACAATTATTCTTCCAAAATTAACTCAAATCGAAGAATCACAAATAAAACAAGAGCCAACATTAGATATGAATAATAGTACTGATATTATCAAAGTGAAACAAGAGCCTATCGAATCTGAAGAAGAACAACCACAAACTAATCTTTCTTCGTCAAGTATTAAATCAGATTTATCTATGATCAATATTAATGGATCAAAATCTAAAGAAACAAAAAAACTTTATCGTAAAATTTCTAAAAATATATTTCTTTAATAAGTTTTCGTTGATTTGAACTATTGTTTCTTTTTTTCTAGCACTTCTTTTTACATGTGATGATTGTGGTATTCGTTATAGTAATCGAAGTACACTAGAAGCTCACCGACAACATTATTGTACGAAACGAGAAACTACAAAAATTCATGCAACAGGTAAATCGATAAAGATAAAGTAATCTCTAACGAAAAAAGGTCATTGATTGCCATAAAAAAATGTTTTATAGATTCTACAATGACTGCTAAAGTAAAGGGCATGAAACGCAAACATATTGATATAAATGATTCATCACCATTACCATCACCAACAAAACGTTTATCATTATCATCAAATGATGCTTATTGTTCAGAATGTGATATTTTATTTTCAAAACCAGATAACTTTCTTCAACATAAATTACATTATTGTGGAACGAAATCATCATCATCCTTACGTCAAATCAATGAAAATATATCAAATTCATTTCGACCACCAATTCCATTTGATCGGCCAATACAAATCGGACCATTTATTTACGTACCTGTACCAATTGTTTCATCACAAGTTGAGAATAGTGAACGATCAAAGTCACCAATCAATGATAATAAACCACTTGATTTAAGTAAACCTAAGAAACAAATCGATGAAGGTGAACAACAACAACAACTACGACAAATATCAACTAAGTCATCGTCTTCACCCTTAGATTTAACTATTGAAAAACCAACGAGTTTATTTAATATACTTAATTCATCATCAACAATAACAAAAGCATCACATATTACTCAACAACAAATCTATGAATGTGATTATTGCTCAATACGATTCAGTTCATTGAAAACTTTACATGCTCATCAAGAAAACTATTGTATCGAATATAGAAAACAAAAGAAAAATGCAAATAATAATTCATCAGTAAATACATCTACAATTGAAACAAAAGTAATAGTTAATGATTCTAATCGGTAAGAATGACCACAAGTTTATAATTGCATTCATTCATATAGAAGACTATTCGAAGAGGAAAATGTTAGAGCAAAAAAACATCGTATTGAAGCGTACCGTTTCTTTCTCATTGATAAAGGCAACAAAATATTTGATTTGTAAAATAGATGAAATGACCAGTAAAATAGTCTATAAATGATCAATTTAAAGATTAGATGATTAGTATTTAGATTACCAGTAAATAATGAAAAAGTGATCAGTTTATTATATGAAATAGCAGTAAAAAAAATATCATTTGTACCAGTTAAAGAAAGAAATTTGATAATTAAATAAGACAGATTTTACCAGTAGAAGAGATGAAAATTATCCATAAAATATAGTATAGAATAAAAGAAAAAAATCGAAATGGGAAAAATCAGAGATAAATTATTGTATTAGCAAAGTACGTTTTCCTTTTTCTGGTCGACTTCTCTTTCTCTTCATACCAATCGAGACAGTCTTTGCTGCCGATGGTTGCTTGCAAATTTTTAAACAAATACCCATCGCGATGGTCGGTGTGGGCGTGATATGATGGTGAGTGAGTGGGGACGGATCTATGTCACTCTGCCAATTCACCTTTCTGTCAGTGACGTTCTGACAATTGGCAGAATCGCCCTCAGATGCTCTGCCAACTATAGTACTTTTTGCCAATTGGCAGTATGTTACAGGCATCTCTGCCAATTGGCAAAAAATCGCCCATGGGAACTTACAGATTACTTAAGTTAATACGATTTCTATATGTAAATGATGTCGCTCGGTTATAATGAGAGATATGAGTATGGGTGTGGGGTGTTGCTATCCCTAAGGTTGTTATTTTTCTATTTACCAACACCCACACCCTCAAGATATTTCTTTAAGTCAATTTAGAAATTCGCGTTTATAGTTTCATAGCCATTTCTGCCAATTGGCAGAAACTCATGAGTCACGGCGACAATTACAACACACTTTTGCCAATTGGCAGAAATTTTGTGATGCTCTGCCAATTCAAAAAATTGGCAGAAAGGATTTATACCATGGGGACTGTGGCTGTTTGTGTCCGTTAGATTGATTTCATCTAATTCAGCCAAAGATGTAGCTCACCCCAAATCACTTTAGTGTACTTTTTGGGATACTTGATCTTCACCAATATGATTTTCGCCGATTATTGGCGGGAATTCAGGGGGTATATTTGCGAATGTCGACCCAAGTTTCGCCAATATTAGCGAAAGGCATGTGGACATTCGCCAATATTCACGATAGTCAACTCGAGCAATTCACTATAGTAACGACAGGCTTTGAATAATTCAACTTTGGATCAAAAGTTGGTGTACGTTCGTCAAGTTGGCAAGAGCATAGGATAAACTGTATGAGATTTTTGAAGAGTTCATATCATATATCAATATCGTTTGCTCTAATAGTTGGAAATGTGGTGGAGATTCGCCAGTATCGGCGAGAGTCATATTAGCAAACTTCTGGATACTCTACTTTTTGACTTCTTTACTTGTGGTTTGCTTTAACTAACTGTTACTCTATTTTATTGACTGATATTACAATTTTATTACATAACTTTTAATTTAACAACTGATCATTTAACTAGTTTACTGGTACTTTAATATATAATTGATCATTCATTCAATCAATAGATTTTAAAATATTTTTTCTTACTGATCATACCATCTGTTTTACTGTTCATCTAAATCCATGCCATTTATAATTTGTTTGATTTTCTATTAGAAAAAGTAGAGAAATCACCTGTATGTTTGAATTAGTTTCAAATGATTCAAAGAGTAAAACTATTTTTCAATACAGTATGCCAATCATTCGAAATTGTAAGTGATTCAAAAATGTTAGGTTGATCTATACTCTTACTATTTCATGATTGAGAAAGCTTAGTTTGTTTTTTGAAATTATAAATTTGATAACTTAATTGATCTACAAATTTAAAAGCAAATAATATCTAATCATTTTAGACACTATTTTGTGTAATTACTCTGTTTCTAAATGACTTTTACTATTGTAGTATTGGTATTTATTTGTAGCAGACGTCAATGTTTTCTTATTTGGTTAAAAAATCAAATAGAATGAAAAATATTGTATAAGAAGAAAGCACGCATAACAATGTTATTATTAAAGATTCATTTAAAAAAAAGAAAAACATTATCTAGCGTTTGAATTTCTGCATAAAAATTTTAGTCGTCGAGCTGTAAGCTGATGCTTGGATTTCCGATGACTAGAATATTTCTAAAAAATGCTTTATTTTAGCTATCAGTAGTAATTACTCCAATGGCTAGCTTACATCTCTGGTGATAAAAAATAGTTCGATAAAAAAAACATTCTTCTATTAATGATAAGTATGTTATTATCGATCTAGATATTAGAATCATCCAACTAACAGAAAAAATTCATCCAAATGACCAATTTGATTATCTATGAAATGTATTCATTTTTTTAAATATAGTGTCAATTAGACTTGCAGCGAACCCGAACTATCCGGGTTTGATACTACCCGGATTCGGTCGTACCCGGATTCAGTCATACCCGGGTTTCGGTACTACCCGGTATTCGGTACTACCCGGGTTTGGTTATACCCAGATTCGGCATCGAGGTTCCCGATTCTACGTATTCGTATCGCTCGAAGCATAAAAATGAATAATACATAGCACCTATAGGTAGATGGTAAAAATTGATTGCATATCAAAGGCTCATTATCTTCCTCAATCTATCATAGTTAATAAACTCTAATAGCTTTTTCAAAGATGTTTGTATGATTATTTTTTAGTTGTTTGATGAAATCATACTATTTTTAATACGAATTTTAACGAATTCAAGAAAAATCAAGAAAAAAAATGTTAGATATTAATATGGTATCTCTGAAGTTAATGAGGATTTAGCTAGATAGTTTCTTAAACTATCAGAAAGATAAAATAAATACGGAGAACCATTTGACGATTTGTTGTAACTGAGTTCAAGATAGATGCTACAAAAATCTCATTTAATTCTGTACGTTCCTAATAAATGAGATTAACTATGATAGATTGAGTAGGGTAATGAGCCTTTGATATGAAATCAATTTTTACCATCTACCTAAAGGTACTATGTATTATTCATTTATATGCTTCTAACGAGACGAAAAAATAGAATCGGAACCCTCGATGCTGAATCTGAGTATAACCAAACCCGGGTAGTACCGAAACCCGGGTAGTATCGAAACCCGGGTATGACCGAACCCGGGTACTACTGAGCCGAACTACCCGGTTTGTACTCGGGTTCGGTGCATGCCTAATGTCAATAACTGTGGTATAACTACAAGTAGATCTCTAACCGTTGTTCGTCTTACGAGAGAAGGTACCTGGGTGTTTCTCTGGGATTTTAATGAAACCTATGTGGGTTTGTGAGGTTCGGTGTTAGTATTTCAAGTACAGCAAAATTAGCGACTGAGATTAATCTGTTCGAAAAATTTGCAGTAAAAACATTTTTTACTCAGAACCTTGAGAAGTACCACAGGTAAATTTTTTGACTAACGAAGAAACCTCTCCAAGTGATGCCAGCCATTC
>OENM01000001.1:492937-531375 GCA_900239745.1 Rotaria magnacalcarata
AATATTCAATATCTCAAGAATGATGCATTTGTTTTCACTGAAACTTTTGGAATCTTCTAACATCAATGAGAGTTACTGTTAGGCAAAATTTCAGTTCGAAATTCCTTCATTCAGTTTTCCTATAAATTCCTTGCCAAACGTCGAAAATTTAGTAAAACGGTCATAACTTTGAAAGAAAGGCCTAACGGCACGGAATCTTTTAAACCTTTTATAGTCTCGCTGGATCCTACTTATGAGCACAATATGAGTCCGAATGGCTGGCATCACTTGGAGAGGTTTCTTCGTTAGTCAAAAAATTTACCTGTGGTACTTCTCAAGGTTCTAAGTAAAAAATGTTTTTACTGCAAATTTTTTGAACAGATTAATCTCAGTCGCTAATTTTGCTGTATTTGAAATACTAACACCGAACCTCACAAACCCACATAGGTTTCATTAAAATCCCAGAGAAACACCCAGGTACCTTCCCTGGTTAGATCATTCATTCAGTAGCATACTGTCTATGAGATATAACTTCTCATAGTACTAGTATATGGTTGATAAGTGTATGGATTATTGAAGTAGTCGAGTAAAATAACTGTGTCCCCAGCCAAAAATATGTCCAGATCTAGATCTAGTACTGTTAATAGAGAAGATATTGAACTATTGAATATGTTACTAGATAATAGTTCAAACTACGAAATAATCGAAAGGCATAAGTATTCTACTTATTCTGTTAAATTATTAGAAGATTTTTACATGAAACATTTTTTTCATTATTTTCCTTTTACGGAAAAAAACTAACATTGCAGTATATGCATACGTCTTTATTGCATCATTTCTATTTGTACCATCTGAATAGATCACAATCTCCTCCGATATCAACAACAATATCAAGAACTGTTTCATTATCTCCAAACGATTCAGTAAATTCATCTTATCTACCGCCTCATCGTTCATCACCATTTATGTGTCGTCTATGCAAATATCGTGGAAATACTTTGCGTGGAATGCGTATGCATTTTAAATTTCATTTATCTAATAATGAACCGTGTTCAGATGATGATATAATAATAACGTCAACGATAAATAATTCCTTACCAACTCCACCGACTCAACTATTGCTGAAATGTACAATATGTTCAGCCATGTTTGATCATGAAGATACACTATTAAATCATATCAAATGTGTGCATACAAAAGAAAGTTTACTTGAATGTTTAGAATGTCAATCAAGATTTTGCTCAAAATGGAATTTACTACGTCATATGAAATTAACACATACAAATATGAAATGTGATGAAGAAGAACAAGATGATAATGATGAATGTATTGTATCCAACGATACTCTTATTATAATGAATGAGTCAAATAATGAACAAAAATCGGATGAAGATCGAGAGTATGTTTCATTTGTAAAGAAAATAAGAAAAAAATGTTCTATAAAATTTTTCTAGTCTTTCATCATCGCCTTCGTCTTCTTCAAATAATAAATCATCTGATCCGATGAATCTCACTCGTAATGTTCTTATTGAATCAGTCGATGTAAATTCAATGAAAAAAATATCTGATGGAATTTTATTGAAGAAAAAATTTGCTTGTCCATATTGTCATATAAAATTTGGTAGTATTGATACATTAAAACAACATATGACGAATTATTGTTCATCTCGACCCACAAGTGACGATCAATCAAATAATAAAAAGAAAACTAATGAGACATTTTGTTCAACATGTCAAATCCCATTTCGACATAAAAGTTCTTATGATGCACATAAAATGTATTATTGTCGAGGTAGTAATAAAGTTCATGTTAAAATGCAAGCTTAA
Source organism: Rotaria magnacalcarata (assembly GCA_900239745.1). NCBI lineage: Eukaryota > Metazoa > Rotifera > Eurotatoria > Philodinida > Philodinidae > Rotaria > Rotaria magnacalcarata. The sequence goes on from OENM01000001.1 coordinate 494,744, forward strand.
CTATTATTGTTTGTTTGTATTATTGTAGTCGTGTTCTTTTCTGTCTCTTTTTTATTTTTCATTTCTCTTTTTTCTTTTTGCCTTTTGTATTTCACATATTTGTCTAGTTTTCACGTTTTCTTTCTTTTTTTTCATTTTTCAAGTAACTAAAATCGACAAAGAAGATATGTTTATTTAAATATTCACGAACGAAACTAATTTTGCAAATTTAACCACGTAATCTATCTTTAATATATAGAAATAGAGAAAACAAAGTCACTGTATACAAGACGGAGATCGAGAATGTTGTGTTATTTATAAGTGAAATAATTCTTAAACCATTCCAATTCAAGATCCATTCTCAAACAGCATAGATCTTTAAAGAAAACAGTCCCAATTCTTATTCACAGTAATTTTTATACTTACTGTAGTTGTACGTAGTTTTGCATCTAAATAGAAACGTACAAATCTTGACTTACCGAAATAGTCTATTCTGGTAACAAATCAATTTTTGATACTTCTTTACTAACAGAGTTAATGAATATCGAAAATTTAGCATTACCTTCAGTCACATGAATGAACGGATACTTTGATAAATGAAAGAAATCACGTAGTTTATTGTAGTATAAGTTTCTGTCGGGTACAATTATTTGAATTTATTTCAGAAGTATGCAGATTAGAGTAATGTAATCGTAGATCGATACCGTGAGAGAAACATTTTAGATCAAAAAAATCATCTTGAACTTGAAAGGTAATCAAAGTGATCGAGGAGCGATTTGCAAACAGTGACATCAGTGAAGGTCATTAAACTCTTTTCAGTACAAGTTACTTTGAAGAACGAACTATTCTAATGATAGTACTAGCATTCATTTTAAAAATAAAATATTTCACTTTTGATTTGGAATGACTGTCGTTAACAGTTCTATCAATACAATTCTATGGGATAACCCAAAATAAATCCTTATCATTTCATCTGAAATAACTTGATAGAAGATATTACTTAGGGCATACCAAAAGTAATGACGCCTGCCCTATAATATTTTACAGAAGGCTTCAGGAAATTTATTTTTCTATATATTCCGAAAGCCCAGGTCATGTTCTATAATTCTACTGTATTTCATTGTTCTCCAGCTGATTCTATAATCATGAAGTTTCGATGTTTTAAGGTTCGTATCGAGTTTATGAGAAACGGACAGAAAAATCAAATACCTTAGAATTAATTGAAAGGTATCAAGTTTTGTAGAGAATTTTTTCTGATCATTTTCATTAAAAAGCTTTTAGGGCTTCACGCCAAAATGGTGGAGCTAGCATAGAAATACCGAATCAACAGTTTAAAAACTAGCACTTTTCAGACTTGTGGCCTCCAAAATACCACACGCATACGACTCAGCGAGAAACAAATGCCATTTTGGGACTCAGTTTTTTATGGGCTACACCGTGGTGCGATCGAGTTCGTGGTGATTTTGTGGTCTTGTAATTATAAAGTTGTACAAAGTAGGCGAATTTGTGTCGAGGCGCTCTTAGCACATCAAGACTTTATTATCATAATATTAGCTGACGAACTATCAAATACTGTAGAACTATAGAGCACTATTTGTGTTATCAGTATATATGGAGAGAAAATGTCCTCGAGCTTTCTATAAGGTATAATAGTGTCGGCGTTATTGCTTTTGGTATGCCTTAAGTAATAAGCAATACTAGATAATTGTAGAGACGTTGCAAAAACGCATCGTTTTAAACAAAGCAAGTTTTGAATGTTAAATTTTTCATTAGAAATCTACGTATCTAATACAATGTTAGTTGTTCTACGTAAATGTAAGTGAAAAAGCACGTAACTGAACTGTAGCGAAGTGAAATTTTTCACTTGGATATGAATAGAGATCTCATTAACAGCACCCAGTAGTATATTCAACGCACTCCCAATGAAAAATCGAAAGTCTAATGTTTGATAAAAGTATTTGAAGTAGAATAGTTAATCTTGACATTGATTATAATTATTATATTTCTTTTTTTTAATGCCTACTGATAATAAGTATAATCAGTAACGATAGGCCAAACCTACATCGAGCTTTCTAAATCAAATACACATAGTGCGCATGAACTATAAAAAATCTATATTTTTCATCTTTTTTTTTTACATACAATCGACTTTTTCATTCTGATTACTCTATGTAGTACATGTATGAATGTATGTATAAGTTCAAAATAATGACTTTTTTAAACTAAGATCAATGGTGGTTCTTTTTTTATTCATTTGTAACACAAACTATGAATATTAATGTTTCATTAAATTCTCATTAGACGACAAAAGAGGAAAGAAAAAGAATGTTTCATCGGAGAGAAAAGGTCAGTTTGTTCAAATAATCATCTATAAAACTTGTATATTCTTATGCTATTGAGCTGAAATGGAGAAACGTATCTTAAAGTATGAATTGGATGTTAGCTCAATTGATCGTGCAGAATCTACACAAAGTTCTGAAGATGTTGGTAAAGCTATGGAACTTGTTCAGCGTGAACGTGATCGTGATGTTAAAGAAAAAGAAGAATTACGTCATTTAAATGATCGATTTTCTCATTTCCTTGCTAACATTGAACAACTAAAACGAATCAATGAGCAATTACAAGCACAACTAAAAGATGAATTTGCTAAGTGGGGAATTTTACCACGTGATGAAAATGAATTACGACAAATAATTAATCAAATTAATGATCGCGCCATCAAACGAGCCACTGATGAAGTACGTTCACGTGCAGCTGAACAAGAAACTGCAGTTCTTAATCATGCAGTTGCTTTATATGGAAATATTCAAGATATTTATAAACGTAAACACGATAATTTACGTGCAGTGATTGATAAATTACAAGAAGAATTAAATCATATCATTCAACGTGAACATGAAAGTGACGAAGAATTGTCAACTGTACGAGATGATTTAATAAAAGAACTAAATAAATTTCGAGAACGTCTACAAGATTGGTTACGTTTAGTTATTGATAAACAAACAGTCTTAGATGACATTCAATCATATCGTGAACGTATTAATTTAATCAATGCATTGAATGATGAAGAAATCAATGAATGGAAGCGTCTTTTAGATCAATCAAAAGATGATTCAATGTTATTTTATAGAGAAGAACTAACAAATGCTATACGAGATATTAAACGAGATTATTCAAAACAAGCGAAAAAATTTCAAGATGAACTTGAATATCAAATCGAAGGACAATTGCGTATTGTTGAAAATCAACTCAAGAAAATGCCTGGATTAACAGATAGTTCAACGCAAGAATCTGACAAGCATAGAATTCAAATGGAAGAAACAAAATTACGTGCAAGCATGGATGTAAATAATGAGATTTTCTTGAATCTTTCTTTCTTTTCAGCAATCTATTTCAGCTTTCGAAGAGTCACATTGTCTGAAAATTTTATTGGAAAAGGTTTAATTTTCTCGAGATTTATTCTAATATTAAGCATCATAAAATAAGTTTGCGCGTGCCGACTAAGCCTAATTATATAAACGTCAGATTTAGTAACACGCTGTTGCCTTAACTCACTGATTGCGTATGTTTGCTTGAGACGTTAATTTTGCAGAGAAAGTAACTCGAAAAGGAAAAGGTTGAGTCCACAATTTTTATGAAAACCTCAAAATGGCTGCTGATTTTTGAAAAACAAACCGTCGGCACTTCCGACAAATGATATACGAGAATTCTTAGATAGAATCTAGACAAAATATTTTTTTCACATTTTCAGACTCTTGTCAGTTATATTGTTTGCGATTCAAATCTAAAGATGAACGTAAAAATTCTTCTTCATGTAAGTAGTTTTTCATGAAAAACGTTGTTTCATATCTGCAGATTTCCTGGTAAAATTGATAAATCGTAGTACATTCGAAATTCAAAAAAAAAATTGACATCATGACACTATTGGTGAATCTCAACAGTGAATAGTTTTGCTTAAAAATTGAAATTTTGTAACAAACGAAGAGATCTGAAACGAGTCACGTGTTTGTACTTTATTATCTTTTTAGGAATATGATAAAGAACACTATCAATTAAATAATTTAACAAAGGTTTTATCCGATAAGCGTCGTTTATTACGTGATGAAGAAGCTAAACTACATGAAATTGAACGTAAAATTCGTGATAAACAATTTCATGAACGAACCATCTCTGAAAAACTTAAAAATGAATATGATGATTTACGTGGACGTTTTGAACAAATGGCGTATGAATTGCGTTTTAGTATTGAAGATGAACTTAGAATTTATTCACGATTACTGGATGAACTTATGAAAAAGTCGTCGATAGTTAATGCTTCAGCAAATATTACCAATAAGTCAGGTGAAAATATAACATCAACAGTGACTCGATCAAGTGGAAATGAAGATCTTAGTACTTCGTCAATTTTGCAACTTACAACTAATAATTTAACTGCAGGTACAAGTAATATATTGGATTTAGCTAGTAGTCATAGTGGATGGCCACAATCTATTAATTTAAGTGGAAGCATAGAGAATTTATTTAAAATGAATGAAAATGAAATTCAAGAAACGCATGATGACAATACATTGGTTAGATCCCCATCATTTTCGAAACTTGATTAAAAACATGACTCATCATATACAAGTAGTTTCGATGTCGTAGAATTTTTGTTTTCTCTTCTTTTATTATAATTAAATAGACTCATTACAAAGATTTTGTTTACCACCAATGTTTTGTATCTTGTGTTATTAAGCCCGCAAATAATCGATTAAATCTTGGTCGGTCAAGTATTTCACTAAGTTTTATAGAATAATACATTGTATCAGTTGTTGAATAACGTTTAAATGGTAAGATTGCCTTATTTGGTGTTTCAATATCATTTATTGGTATTATATCACGTGTATCCAATTCAATATTTTTACGTCTACCCCAAAAATCAGCATGAGTCAAGATAACACGATTGCATTCAACGTTTGTATAGATGAAAGAAATAGTTCTTGTTGCAGCCCAACCAAAAAAATAAAGGCTAAATGATGCAAGACTCAAGAGAAAGAGCGAAAATTGAAATTCAAACAATGTTATTAAACCTTCATTATAACTATAAATTTGATATGGAGTTATAAGAGCACTATAAATAAAAATAAAATAAACATTCAATATTACTATATTTGAAGATTTCTCATTTACATTTACACCAATTTAGATTCCTGTGTATTAAGTGATATGTTCGTCGTATAGTGACTGATATTGAACAAACTATTAATATTATAGGAGACTACTTAGTGTTCATAACTTATTGCTTCAAAGATATCATATTTTGAACAGATTTGTATGCACAAGACATTGCTCTTTACTAATGGTCGTCTCAAAAAACTTTCTGTTGGCGATTCTGATTTTTTTGTTGTTTTTAAACTAAATTATGAAAAATATGTTTCAGCAGGAATTCTATTGAAACAAAGAATAAAGCACTCAATATAACTTACATGATGCAAATAGTCTCGACTCGAATGCGCATTGATATGTGGAGACATTTTTTTTTCACAAGCAAAAATTATTTCAAGTCTTATGTTATCACTTCATAATTATCACGCTTGACCAATGAAAGTAAAAATGTGTAGGTTTTATGAGAGATTTCTGTTTTAAACTAACTGTATTCTACAATATATGAAGTCAAAAGCCTATTTATCTGTAAGTAGATTTCCTCTCAAAAACAACTGGCAATCTCTTGCATTCGTCAAAAAATGGATAAATGCTTCCTTTAACGAAAAACGATTTATTTTTAAGTTTCATTCTTATTTGAAATGTTGTCTGTCCTTTTTACTTCATATTTGACTTAATACAATCTAAAAGTAAACTGATGTCACTGTAGATACATAAAATATGAACGTACTGAAATCATTTTCTCTTCGTAAATTTAAAACAAATATTGTATATTATTTCGTATTTTCGCAGTGATTATAATTCATACAGAAATAACATGGATGCATTATGAGTTCGATTCATCGAGGTAACCAAAAATCTCAGTATTAAAAAAAATTATGAACTACTCTTAGTAAAAAACTAAATGTTGACTTACGTTGCTAATGTTTGTGAAATTTTAAGAATTTGAATATATCGAATAGGTCGATGAAAACCAAAACGATATATTAGATAAAAATCATCGAATAATTTTGATTTAATACCAGTTGGTGCTGGTAAGTACGAAGGTAAATCAGCTACAGTAGGTAACCTATTTTCAATAGGAAGGATATCATTTTGTACTTTTTTATTCAATACTTGATTTTGTTCTCGGTTCAAATCAAAATAAATACTTGTTGTAGAAAAAAATCTATATCGAGTTTGAGTGCATATACAACGAAATCTTTGCATATGACGAATGAGCATTCTCCTCTGAAAAAAATCCTTGAAATATTTCTATCTAGTATAGATTTCTTTTTGTTTTCATATTTTTTTTTATCAATAAAGATTAATGAAGAAACATACAACAAAAAAGATCCCACGCCTGAAAACTTGCATTTATATTCACGTTCAAAAGTTTTCTTTCTTATTAAAGTTTAACTTGAAATTGTACAGGATTTGCTGTGCTATTCGTTGGATGAAAAAGTGCTTGCCGAATAAATGCTGGATCAATAACAATTTTCTTCGCAGTATTATTTGTGGAATTCAATTTTAATGGTTGATCAGTTGTTGATGTAGAAATATTTGACGCTCTAATTAAGAAAAATTCAAAATAAAATTAAGAAAAGAATAAATTGAAAATTCTATACCCATTCTCTTTTGTTGGCTGTTCATTATTATTGGTTCTTTTTGAATTTTGTATTGTTGAATATGTTGATGGTTGTTGAAGACTAACATACATAAATTGTCCATCTAATAAACGATTATGATATTTAGCAACAGCTTGTTCGCCATGTTCACGTTTAGCATAAATAATTTGAACACAGCCTTGACTCAATGTAGTTATTTCATTAATACGACCAATTTCACCAAATAATTCCTACATAAATCAGATGAAAAACACATAATTGAAAACAAGAAAAAAAAACGAAATAGCATACAATAACATCTTCTTCAGTAACAGATGGTTGAAGGTTTGTGACTAATATAGTTCCGGGTGTTGAATTAGATTGTATTATTGATGTCGGTTTTGACTATCAAGTAGATAGATAACATGAAAAAATACTGAAGTCAAAACAAAAAGAACATACTATTGTAGGAGTATTAGATGTTATTCTTGAACTAATCGGCACACCTGCTGACGTTCTCTTAACAGAACCTGTAGGTAATGCTATTGATGAACCTTGCATGCCTTTATCAGTCGACGTCGTCGTTGAAGCTGTTGTTGTTGTTGTTTTTCGTGCAGACGACGCAGTACGTTTTACTGAAGGTTCATAAAGATCATCATCAACTGTTTGATGAGATACATGATCTTCGTCATCTATTGTAGTACTGGTATGACGGCGATGAGAACTCATCCGAATAGGTGATCGAGATGAAGACGAAGATGAAGGCGTTGTTTGAATAGAAGCATCATGCAAACGTTTGACAACAGGCGGTGGATGATGTTGCTGAATGGATAGTGATGATGAGGATGAACTCGACGTTGCTATGACTTGTGAAGATTGAGGAATTTTTTGACATTTATCATTAACAAAACTAACAGCAACTTTTCCATCATATAATGACAAAAGACTATTTGCAGTTTGAGACGGCTGAATATCATCTTGCGTACGAACAAACGGATTTTTAATCGTCTATGATAAGTTTGCATTTTGTTTATTTTAGGAAAAGAAGTTTAAAATTACTTTAGTTAAAGAGATTTTTCCAGTTGATTGAGTCGAACTGGCAGTATTATTATCATTGTTACGAATAGTAACGTACGTAGATGTTCCAACAGCAAAAATCTTTTTCTTCTTTTCAACTTCACTAGTACCCATTGTTGTCGTTGGAATCAACTAAAACAAATTCAATGAAGTTATTTCTTTTTTCTGTTAAATTTTCTATTTACTCGTCCATCTTTCATTTTCATATCTTCGAGTCCAGTAATAACAACCAATTTCCCATCACTACTACCTATGTCTTCTTTATTTGATAGAAGATTATTACGTACGATGGTTTTTGTTAATGTCTTTGATGATTGTCGACTCAGTAATTGTCTGGCATCGAACGCTGCTTTGTTTCGACTTTGTAACAAATCTCGTGCATCTTGCACTGATGAATTTTTCGATCCGATTGATTGACCACGATTCATATTATTTAATGGAGACGGTTTACTCAGCCGTTTCAATGCGCTAATTCGATTATTACCAGTGTTCTTTGACATAGTTTTCTATTCGTGCTCAGTTATACAAAACAAAAACGAAAATACAAAATCTAGAATAAATAATAAGAAAACAGAAATTGAATAACGAAAACATCTCTTCAAGAATACATTATATCATTTAAATAAAAGAATGGAATCTACAATCAACATCCTCATATGATAAACTTTTTTTATTTTTGGCTATTACTTATAAAATTCAAAATCTTGTTCATTCTTTTTAACAACATTTTTATATGCTTTTTCGAAGTCTTTTCCTAAAACAATATAGCGATTTTCTCGTACAGCTTGCATACCAGCCTAATTTGAGAGTGAAAAAGAAAATTATTTAATTAAAGGAAAACAATAATCATTTACTTCTTGACAAATTGAATTAATGTCTGCGCCTGATATACGATCAGGACGTGCAACATAATCTTCTAAATCGACTTCATCACTTAAATTCATTCTACTAGTTACAGTTGAAAAAACTAGACGTTTTTGTCGTCGATCTGGCAATGGAAATTCTATTTTACGATCTAAACGACCAGGACGTAAAAGAGCTGGATCAAGAGTATCGGCACGATTTGTTGCCATTATGACCTAGATAAAAACAAAAAACAGAATTCAATTATACTTGTTTTCAATCCGAAAATGAACAACTACTTTAACATTAATACTTTGATCGAAACCATCCATTTGATTGAGTAATTCGAGTAAGATACGTTGAACTTCACGATCAGCTAATCAGTTTTAAAATAGAAATTTAATTTGGAAAATGAAAGAAATTGAAAAAAGAAGTAAACCTCCAGTTTGAGCATCAAAACGTTTGGTAGCAATAGCATCAATTTCATCAATAAATATAATTGCCGGAGCATTTTCTAATATAATTCAATGATAATTTTATCAATAACTAAAATATTCCTACCTTTAGCAAGACGAAATACATCACGTACCATTCGTGGACCTTCGCCTAGATATTTCTGAACAAACTCTGAACCAACGACACGAATAAATGAAGCTATGGAAAAAAAACAACAAAAACTAAACAATAGATGACATCAAATTTTCATACCAGTTGTATGTCGAGCAACAGCTTTAGCCAACATCGTCTTTCCACATCCTATTAGAAAGCGTAAATAAAATAATATTTATTAATCATTTTTACTAACCAGGTGGACCATACATGAGTACACCACGAGGTGGATCAATTCCAATTAATTTGTACAATTCTTTAAAGAAAAAAACGAAAAATATTAAAAATATTTTTATCAATTTTATACGTGTACCATAATGTGTTAATGGTAATTCGACAGCTTCACGAATTTCTTGCTTTTGCAAATCTAATCCACCAATATCTGCATAATCAACATCAGGTTTTTCGTCTAAAAGGCAAATTTGTGTAAATGTTATCTAAAAACTTAAAAAAATTTGTTCTTTGTATTACCAGCTTGTAACATTGATATACTACTATCAGATTCTGGTGGAAGAATATCGACTAGTGCATTTGAATGTTTATGTAGAGCAACGCTAGCACCAGTTTTTAAAAGCTCTCGATCAATTGTAGATAAAATTCGAACATAATAATTTGAACCTTAAAAAATAATAAACAACAGTGTCTTTTTTAACATTGAACACATTAGCTACAAATTCGATTTCTACGCATTTTTGAGGATTAGATGGAAATCGGGCATTTCTTATAAGTCTAACTTATCTACTAGTGGCATCACACAGTATCGTTGACATGAAGTTTCTGTTTTTGTTGATACACCGATACAATTGAACTTTGTTATGCTACTTATTACAGATATATGCACAGTTATCGCATCTGTCTGAGTAAGTGAATGATTAGATAACTGTTCTGTATAAGAGTATTTTACACGAAAAAAAAAGTTACCATGCAGATAGTTCTAAACAAAATAAAATGTAAAAAAATATATCTCCATTAAGTTAATCAGTATATAAAGTTGTTTAGATAGTGTACTTTTTTTTATAAAATATCAAAATCTTTATTAAATCTTAGATTCTACATCTTTAGAATACCACTCACGTACCAATTACTATTATTTAAATTGCACTTCGAATATCTGTAATGGTATCAGATAAGGGCAAATTCACTATGTTCTGCTTCAATATTCATGAGAAAAGCGGCATCTCTGGAGAAATCTCTTGCTAAATCCAAAAATAGACCGAAACAGTTTCGATATCTCAGAAGTTTGATTTCGAAAGAAGAAAATTTACCAGTAGTTGATCCAACAATGCCAGTATTTTGATCAACTGCTTCAAGAAATTGTCCAATAACAAGTGGAACACTTTGAATACGTTTTATTTCTTCTTGTGCATGTAGCATTTCTTTTTTTAAATTTTTTAATTCAGTTTTAACATATTCTTCTTGTACTTCTAAAAATTCAAGCTGCCGTTGAAGTTTCTAAAAAGAAAATTTGCGTTAGAAAAATTAATTAAGTTCTATTAAATAAATCAAACCTTATATTTCGTATATAAATCATCACTATCTAACGATTCATATTGAGAGGAGAGAGCATAATTTTGTGGAAGATTTCGACCAATATCTTCCTATAAAAAACGGAAATATTTATCACTTATAAAAAAACACAGAACAAACTTCTTTCGGCACAACAGTAGGCATTTCTTCTACTATTGCAGTCATTTGTAGTGTACTTTGAAATCTAAAATAATTTGTGAACGTTCACTATGAATAAAGCTAAAAACAAGTAAAGAAAACAAAAAATGCAGACAAACGTCAATCTAGATAGTCAAGTTCATGTTATAATTGTTTGTCGCAAAAGAAAAGTATTCAAAACGATAACTTTCCGCAACTAAAATTCCCAGGTCGACTGAACCGATATCGGATTCGATCTCGAATCTTCAGTGTCGGAATCCTATGAACTTCCGATGACATCCAACGGTTTTTCGTTGGAATTCATAGGAATCCGACACTGAGGATCCGACATCGATTCCTCGACCCGGAATCCAACGATAATTCTGTAAGATCTGACAGGATCCGATAAAATCGTATTGGATTCCAGTCGGATCGGATGGGTTCCGATAGGTGCCTACTGTCGGATTGCTCGACCTGGGTTGTATTGAACTCGATTTGAGAAATATTCTCAATATGATTTCATATTGTTCAGATGAATTCTATTTCATCGGTAATAAAGAACTCATAAGAAAAACAACAACAGCTAACTGATTGAAACTAGTTACTGACGAGATAAACAATGATGATTTGATGGGTCGAGATATAATAAGCTACATGCAATTTGTACATTCAATGGCGCCACAATCAACTTGAGGTCGAGTTGATTATGGTGCTATTGAATGTACAAATTGCATGTAGCTAATCTCGACCGATTCGATATTTGTTTTTAGTATTTTATTGGACGCTGAGACCTCCAATCTTCTGCAATGAAAAATTTTATTGGCTATTCGGGACAAAATAAATAAATTTTCTATTGATACTTTTAGTGATCTCAAGCGCCATCGGCAAAATAATTTTTGCATATCACAAAATTTTCCATGTTCATTGATCTATTGAGAATTGCTTTACTCACACTGCTTTTCGTTCTTTGACTAGCACTAAAATACAACATTAATGAAAGAAAATATTCACACGACTCGAATTTACTATACAAGAATTCTGTACAGATATGATCGAAACAATTTAGGGTTATAATACTAGTCATGAATCCACAATATGCATGGATTTTATTTTCAACTATATTCAGATATTCATGAAGGAAGAAATCTTCATTACGAATAAAAAAAAAAAAGTCAAAAGATAAAAAGTGAATTCATTAGTTGCGAAGTCTGTTAAAGTGATATATATCATTTACGTACTCATATGAGCAAGGACAACCAAGAGAATGATGTGTGATTATCGATTAAAAAAGTGGCGAGTACGAAAGTAAAATGTTCATAATAAAAAAAGGTAATGATTAACTTTAAAAACTAAAAGAGCGTAATAAATAAACGGTGATAATAGAACATTTGAGACTGATAAAAAACCAGACTTTTAAAAATCACCATCGTGTGTAATCAAAATGAATATAAGTAAAAACCAATTGTATCTTTCTGTTTTATTTACACAAGTCTCGAGTGTAAGGGGAATCTCATGCCTAACGATCTGTGATTATGTTCAACGGTGGAAAATTTTCTCATTTCCCAAAACTCTTAGTAGGAACTCAGCAGTAGAGTTCATTATTTGATCTATCCAAAAGAAAATGTTCGACTTTTTCCAGCAAAAACGAAACGCTTAAAAATTAATCTGATAGTATGCTTCATGATTATGCGCAACTACTCGTAATATTCTCAGACTTGTCCTATATCATGATCATGACGATCTTAGATCTGCTATCAGAGCTCATTGCATCATAATGACACATCTTTCCACTTTATCGAATCAGAAAAATATTGACCCTTCCGCAGTACATTGATGCTATTACAATCAATCGGTTTGAGGAATGAACAGTGAACTAAATCAATTGATCAACTGTACTTTTGTGAGAAAGGAAAATATTGTTGAGATAAAGCAAGAAAATATGGGTAGATGATGATTGATTTTCAAGAAATTAGTTCGATTCCAAAGGACATCTATTGAGAAGTTCTGTATAAGAAATGACAACTGATTTAGGTGAATCATGGACAATGGACTCGAGAGAGAGTAAGAGAAATTTGTTCATATTTAACGTTCGATGATATACATTGATTTTTATTCATCACGGAAGAGCCTTCTATACTCAGTATCATTTTGATTTCAATACACATTTTCTTTTCTTTTGTTAAATAAGAATGTACATAAAATGCCGCCGATGTTCTTCTGCATATTCTATTATTCGGATTTTTTTGGTATTATATATAATAATAACCGGTTTAATGATCATCTATAGTAATATAGCGGCTTGTTACGTTTTGAAACTTTCTCTCATGATATTTTTTTTAGTGAAAAATATTGATAATAAACAAGATGTGAAACCGTGGGAACAATTATTAAGTATGTATCCAGGTTTAGTTGTACCAATTCAGGAAAGTTGGAAAGATCCATTGTCAATACGTAAGATTTATATGATTACACCTACCAAAACACGTGCTGAACAAATTGCTGATTTGACACGATTAGCACAAACACTCTATTTAGTAAACAAAAACAATAATAGATCATTTTTTTCTAGTCGATTCAATAAAAATAATTTTAGATTCCAAATCTTTTTTGGATTATTGTCGAAGATGAATCTCAACGAACGGGTCGTCTCCATCGTTTACTTCAATCATTTAATTTACCGTTTATTCATTTAAATATTGCGACACCAGATTATTTAAAACCAACAAAAAATCAATCCACATGGCGTCGACCACGTGGGATGCATCAAAAAAATATTGCTCTTCAATGGGTGCGTGAAAATACAAGTACAAATGAAGATGCACTTGTTTATTTTGCTGATGATGATAATACATATCATTGGAAATTATTTCAAGAGGTAATCTATTGGTCAGTACATTGGTTATAGATATACGATTAAATTATCGTAAAATCTCTCTTCGTAGATTCGAAAAATTCAATTAGTTGGTGTTTGGCCAGTTGGCCTTGTTGGTGAACTATTATATGAACGCCCGATTTGCTTAAATGGAAAAGTAAATTCAAATTGAATTCATTCTAAGTTAAGATTATATTGTATCATAGGTTTATTCTTGGTTTCATTATATTTACCGAAAACGAAAATTTCCAACTGATATGGCTGGATTTGCGATTCATTTGGGTCTTGTTCACAAACATTCAAATTATCTATTTAATGTCAGCGCTAATAGTGTTGGTGAACAAGAATCTAATATACTTGGCACAATGACAAGTATGAATCAACTTGAATGTTTAGCTAATAATGCTTCTAAAGTAATAATCATGTCTAGTCAGCAATATATTTAAATGATTTTGTTTTTCAATTATAGATTTATGTTTGGCATACAAAAACTCAATCTATGTTTTTAACAACGACAGAAAAATTACGAAATGCAGGAATGAAGTATGATCTAATCAGTGAATTGTAAAGTCGTTCTTTTTAGGATATTCAATGAATGATAAGTTGCATGTCTTCCTTTGTTTGTCAAGTTGTCTATAACAAATGATATATTCTTGGTGACTTTTTCGTAATTAATTTTTGTAAATGGCTTATATCGAAGAATATGATGACAAACTTTCAATGTAGCAAAATATGAAATTATAATTTATGTAAATAAATAATAATTAAATGATGTTTACTAAACTTCGTTGATTTCAAGAGATATGACTAGGATGGAAAATGTTTTACAGTATGATTAGGAAATTTTAAAATGGCAAAGATACAGTAGTTATGTGATAATTATTAGGGATAGATAAATTTCTAATAAGAATCAGATGCAAAACAATAAACAAATGACGTAAGAATATGGCATTTAGAAAACGATATTCAATCACGAAAATGAAAGAAGATTACTAGATAAATATTTGCACTCTGAACTATAAAAAGAAATAACCAATTATCTTGTACTCATAAAATTTGAAGCTTGAATAAAGAAAAAATATTAATTCATCGATCATTCATACAATGAATAATAATGGAAGCGAAATAATTTGTTTATCAATGAGTGTGCGCGTATTACATTAGTTTCAACGGTGAAATAAAAGAATTTTCGTAAGATAAAAATGCACATTTTGTGTTTTGATAAAGATGGATGGCTTAAAAGTACGAGATGTGGTTGCCCTTAATTTTTAATTCAGAAAATAAATCCGTTGCATTTTTTTCATTAAAAATAGCTAGATGATATGTTTTGCTGTTGTTTACTAAGTCAAGAGGATGCGATCTCAATTGAGTCTAAGTTTTTGCGATGATATATTGCACATAAGCGGAATCCAATGAGACTAAAGAAAGTTTAATATGATAGAGATATACCGATCTTCTTTCCGCAATTGTAAGTGTTTTGCTACGCTCATTGCTGATAACAAGAAATTTACTGAAAACTTAAATTATAGAATTTCGATTTAAAACTATCTACTGACATAAATCTCATGTCGCTTATCACGTACGTAATTTTACACAAGGAAAATGAATGTTTCTATCTTTAGAGAATAAGTTTTTAAGAAATGTCACTTTTTATAAGATGTTGTATCATGAAATTATGTTGTGGAACATAAATAAGTTTGGAGGAAAGTAGGCATTTTTGATGATAACAATTCTGTTAGTATAAGAATCATCAGAACTGTGCAAGGACAAAACTTGAGATAAAAACTCTATAATCTGATTTTTCAGTAAATATCTTGTTGTCAGTAATAAGCCTAATAAAATGTTCATAATGGAAGATGATATGCGCATAGGGTTTTATCTTATCTTTCTGGTTTCTATAACGTTGAAAAAGTTTTACAAGAACTATAATCACTTCAAATTCTTTTGAAAACTGAGTACTATTAGTCAACAAATAATTATTCACTTTCAATAATTGTATTGTTTTGAATCAATCATTAATCGGACCAATCTATTTTCATTGAATATTGATGATACTTCAATTAGCAAAACATATAATGTATCATAATTTTCTTTTTCTTACTACCAACAATATTAACAGATGAAGAATTTAGTTCTTTACTTTTCTTTTTTTTTGTTATTCTTATCAACGAGAATCAATGTAAACAATAGAGAATATGTGAGTTGTCTTGACTGATGAGTAGCATACAAGCATAAATATTTGTGTCTCTAGGAGAAACAAACTGGTAACTGAACCATATAGTAGTAGTAGTAGTAGTAGTATGCGCCTATTTATTTAAAAGAAGATTACTGATTATTTCAGTCAGTAGACACACACTGAAATCTTCATTGGAAAAATTTTTCAATGATATAAAGTATACTTATTGTATTATTAGGATATAGCTCAATCTGTAACACTGACAGGAAATTACATCAATGATCATTATTGTTCATATTGTTACATAATAGTGATACATCTGATAATGTTATCATAGACCATAGATATGCCACTGAATAAACAAAGAAAAACTTAAGAGAGATACATAAGAAATTATTCATGCTTTTGGCATTTATAATTGTTGTTGCTGGTCATGGATCGATTTCAAGCAACGTTCACATAATAATCTATCTGGTTCGGTGATGATGCGTGTAAGATTCTTCAATTTATAATTGCAATTCTTGCATGTAAAACTAAATGACATCAAAATATTGATAACACTTATTGAACAAATAAACTTCTACCATTGATCATGATACCATCGATTATTGAATATAATCATCAAGTCATTTGAAGGTCTAAAACAGATCTATTACCACACATTTGTATTGAATTATTGATAACCCAAAACAAAGACCACGAAAAACTTACAGAACATATGGTTGCTGATGTTTCATGACATTTTTCACATTGAAATACAAGATTTTGAATATCGTCGTCGTGAGTATTTGGTGTAAAATAAGTAGAATCCGATAGATTTTGATGACAAACTCCACAAACAAAACAAGAATTATGTATATAATGAATCTTACTTGAGATTTTATCTGTTGATAAATCAATCTGATGGCAATTTTAAAAAACAAAATCATATTTTATAATCATATTCACGAAATTGTACATACTTCATGTTTAGTAATAAGATCACCTGATTGAAATACTTTTCTACATATAGAACAGCGTAACGTTGAAACAATTGAAGGAGCTGGTTGAAAATCAGTTTGAACATTTTGATAACAATTTGAGCAATAAACATGATTTTCATAAGGAAAAACTAGTGCACCTTTAAATGATTTTCGGCAATGCTCACAGCAAAAACAATTCGGATGAAAAATGCGTTCACCAAAAATTAAAGAAACATCGTCAATGATTTTTAGACATTGAAAACAGATCGGTGCTAAACTATAGTAACATGAATCGCAATAAAGCTTTTTCTTATCATTGTGACGTGGATCCTTATAACGATAATAAAATATACCAGCAAGTGATCGATGACAACTCGAGCAGATATAACAATCAATATGAACTACATTTTCACCATCATGTAAATATTTCTCCTCCAGCGTTATCTCTTCATAGCATGCTCGACATCTAATTCATGAGAACAAAAGCAGATCAACATGAAAATGAATAAGTATGTACTATTTACTTAATAACAGTTGTCTTGCAATGATTGGCAGCCATTTATGTTAGTAACATATGCAGTGAAACGAAAGATTAATTAGAATCGAACGAAAGCGCATGAATACAGCTGCCAGCAATATGAAAAGTGTCACTTTCATATATATACAATGATTTTTGAAATTTATTCAAGTATTACTTAACTCATCGATAGTGAAAGAGATTTTGCAACTAAAACTTTTTAATAAATAGTTAAATATTTTAGTGTTTAAGGAGCCCGTAGAAACGAGTAAATATATCTTAAGAATAATGAAATTTTCTACAAAACAATCATACCCAATTGACTCGAGTCATACACGATGAAAATTGTATATCGAGGTTAACATGAAACGATAGAAGAGAAATCATTGAAAAGATTCTCCTAAAATTGTCGTTTCATATATATCTCACTATTTGCTTCTGTAACTTTCTGGATATGTAATATCACTGTTTGCAGTTGCTGAAAGAGGTTCACTAATCAAACTTTTCAGATTTACAAAACAAAATGATTAAAATTGACAAAAATGAATATTTAGAAAAAACAACAGAAAAACTGTAAGCTTCGAAGAATTTCTTTCCATTTAATTAGCTTCTGAAAATAAAAATGTCTGTCGTTTCGACCTTATCGAAACATGAACTCCTTCAAAATCAGATTGTGAATTAGAACATATACAACAAACATCGAAAACAACTTGAATAATGAAATTTGTTGGTATATATATATATATATATATATTACTCATAGATATGGTATTTTAATGATAGCTCGGCAATTCTATTATGTTACAAAAATCGTCACTGATCATTCATGCTTCACTTCTTGTTTGCTATTTTCAATGTCAGTCAATATTGTATCAATGCCAGAATAGCTCATCCGTTATAGCGCTGACAATAATAATAATAATATATTGAGATAGAAGAATCTAACTATAGATTATCTAATGTCTGTTTACAATCCTCGTGTCAAATCGTGTATCATACATTTCTACTCATATTTAAAGTGACATTGCTATTTGTTTTAGATTAATCAATGAGAAAACGACTGGACTCCAATCCTGTTGATAAATGTGTTCTAAGATAATGATGTCAATTTAGTAGAAACTATTAATAATAAATTGTGATGCTTTGAATTCACTCTTTACATATGTGAAAATTTTATGGCAATATTTATCTTTCAGGAACAGAAAAAGCAACGAACATCTTCCGTATGTGTGCACAAAATATTTATATAACAAAGAAAAGAAAGAAAAAAACAAACAAACAAACAAACGATAGTCAATCAAAAGAATACACAAAAGAAGAAAACGAAAATATTCGTCTTGAAAAAAAAACTTTCGATTCCTTAATATATTAAAAATGTCTCTAATTCTAAATGTTGATTTCCATCTACATATAAATAGCTAGAGGAACTTGATAAATGCAACGATGAAGTTTCAAATAAAAAGAATAAAATACTCGTTGTTTCAAGAATGAAAATACGATGAATTTTATACAAAATAAAAAGAGAATATTTCTATAAATGAGCTGAAAATTTTCCTGGATTATCATTTTGATATTAATTAGCAAAACCATCACTTTCATCGTACTTAACTAAATAAGTATGTCGTTTATCATCACGTCCATATTGTCCAATAAACGATCCATCCTCTGTGAAACGGCTACGATCTTTTTCATCATTAAATTCTGCCATCGAATCACGATCATCACCGTTCTGCAATGATGCACGACTATGTTTCATTGATGCATCACTAGGGCTACAAAAATAAAATTTTAAATTTAATTTCTTTGTTAAATATCCTATAGCATACGCTCGATAATATTCTGAAAATTTTCCATCACTATCTCCATATCCACTGGGTCCATGTAACATTTCTTTATCTTGAACTATAAAACATAAAAAATAAGCATAATTATTCTTTTAATTAAATAAGTACTGATTTCCTGAGAAGAAAAGAAAAGAAAAGAAAAGGAAACATTATCATTATCAATGTCAATGACAAGAACAACCATACAAGCAGCGGCATCCTCCAAATCTAGATAGCATGCGTGGCGCATCGCGCGTATATCTCATCAGTTAATGCATATAAGAACTCGAGATGGAATACCAAGAAGACAAACGGAATAAGAACGAACAAAAAAGCAGTTCTGTTGCTGAAAAGAAAACAATAGATTTCTGATTTTTTACTTCTTTGAATAGAATTGTATAGGGTCGATTTGCTATCTACACTAGCTACAAGAAACAGACAAGGAAAAAAAGTATATTTTAAGATGCACACTCATGTTCGGAATTACTTCTAATAGAACTCATGCAATAAAAAGGAACAGAAAAATAAACCTTAGGTAAAGTGTACCTGTGTATG
The DNA here is from genome assembly GCA_900239745.1 of Rotaria magnacalcarata. Taxonomy (NCBI): domain Eukaryota; kingdom Metazoa; phylum Rotifera; class Eurotatoria; order Philodinida; family Philodinidae; genus Rotaria; species Rotaria magnacalcarata. The sequence goes on from OENM01000001.1 coordinate 514,529, forward strand.
TTCCTTAAGGTTAATTTATTTTCATGATATATTAAGATATGATTAAAAATTATAAATTAAAAAATAGAAATGTTTACCTGAGTATTTACCACCTTTACGTCTCATAATACCACAAACAATAGCAAAGACTATAATAAGTACAATTACTGAAACAATAATACCAATAAACCAGGGCGATTCAATAACTCGAGGAGCACGATCTAAAGAAGAAGAAATTAAAATCTTCTATTCAGTTATGCATCTTTTTTTACTATATACAATAGTAACTAATATTAAATTTCATCATAAAATCATAATAGAAATTATTTTGATTTGATTGATTGACTCCTATAGATCATTTGTTAAAGTAAAATGAATAAGTCTTTGAGTTTTTGTTGTTTTCTTCTCTATAACTTAACATGAATTCATTAATGCTTACCAAAACATTCTATTGTGGTACAATTAAGATGGATTGTATCATTCGATTGAAAAGCTATCGATACGGATCTATTATTGATCCCGGTAGTTGAATATTCCAAAGACAGACCACTCATTTGTCATCCATCAGACATATGTACATGTATAAAGCTCCGAATGAATATGATCCATTGATTATTTAACACTTATCGGATCACAAATAACAATGTTGTCGAATGGTCGACTTTAGTTATGTTTGTATATGTTGCATCTCTTTCTTTTTTCTCGCTCTCTCTCTCTCTCTTCGTTTCCCAATTCTTCTTTTATCTCACACAAGAAAGTCTAACATAGGATGAGTATTGTACAGGCTTTTTCTTTTTTTTCTTTTTTCTTCGCATTGATGCGATAACTCTTGACGGAAGCATTATTATGTAGTTTTTTTCTTGTTATTTCTTTCTTCTATATTTTTGTCTTCTATCCTTCTTTCTTTGATTATTCTTTCCAGTTGTGTTTCTCGCTTTTTTTCTCTATCGTCTGACTATCGACATCGGTCACAGTCAAGAGGCAATAATGATGATGATTTTCTATGTCACTGTATATTACATCTGATACTATCATCATATTTATTATTCAGTTCGAAAATCTCAAGAGAAATTTTTCTTTAGTAGAAAAGATATTAAAACAGATATAACTATCAATAGTACAGAATCAAAATTTACCCTTGTTACGAGTTGAAACCATTTGAGGATCACTTTTTGTTTCAGATGCGATACCATCGCCAGCAATTAATATTGTTGTATAGGTTTTACCCGGTTCAAGTGAATTAACTAGAATAGTACGATCGTTCGACACAGTATAAGACTTTTTGAAAGTAGTAGTTTGATCATCTTTAAAAAAAGTTAGTTTGATCATATAAATTATATCTATGTACGTATATGTACACATCGTTCGATACGAACCTTGATCATTTTCTTTATATTGTACATAATACACACTACCAGGAATAGTCATTATTGTTGGATCAAACGACACATTAAAAAATGTTTGCCCCCGTTGTGTTACTGTAAATGTTGGTTTTGATGGAGCTAAAATAGAAGTAAGAAAAATAAGTTATCCAATTAAATTTAAGTTTCTATATATGTTAACCAAGAGTTAAATTTGTTGTTAGTTCAATTATAGCTGGACTTGTCGATAGACCAATTGATGTTCGTGGTCGTACTTGAACACGATATTTTGTATTTGGTTTAAGACCACTAAGAAGATAATTTCGACGTGCATCATCACGCAGCAATATCGAAGGTTGATCAGCACCGGGCTGGGCAGCAATACTTAAGAAAGAAAGTGACATGTGTCATTCATTTATCACTTGAATAAATACCTTTCTATAGGTTTATAATCAATTTGATAACCAATTATAACACCATTTGTTTCATCTGGCGGATCCCAAAGCAAAAAGATTCCATTGCTAGTGTAGGGTACACCACGCAAATTAGTCACTGGTTCTGGACGACCTTCACGTGTAGGAAATTGAATCTAAATAAAAATAAATGTAGAAACTTCGGATTTCATCCGAGAGTTATGTGTACTGCAAAAAGTGCATGGGATATGTGAGTCATTCNTGGTTTCTGAATTCAGTTTTTGTGCATTTTGAGACCTTTTTCAGGCGATGTTTCGTTAGAAAGCTACGATTTAGTTCAAAACTAGTATCAGATTCGGAATCAGCGTTAAAAGTTGAGTCAATTTATATATGTTGTGGATAATTCTGAGAGAAATTTTTGTTTTGAAAAATCCCTGTACTCCCCCTCAGGGATGGTATAGTCAAAAATGACAATTTTTTCGATAACTCATCCATTTCTTGACGGATCCTTCTCATCTTCGAACTCGACTGAGATATTAATGAGATCATTATGTGTACAAAATTTCATGACAATTGGATGAGGCTTTCAAATGTTATCGTGTTAACGGCCGGCCGGACACACTGACCGAATCTAGAGTGTACTCATTTTCTTTTGAGTACACAACAATACAATCGATACACGTGTTGTGTTTTTAGTAAGATACAACACTAGATACATACAACAGGACTTGTTGGTCCGAGATAGCGTTCTGTTTCAATACGAATATGTGCGCCAACATCTGCATTAGGTGGTGCATTGAAAACTGTTGACGAAGTTTGATTTGGTAGTATATCAGATATTAAAAGACGAGATTTTACTGGATTATCAAGGCGAAATATTTCAATCTATTCACAGACACATACAGTATGTATATTGCCAAATAGAGTCATCATAGAAAACCTGATAAGCTTTGAGAACACCACGAATATGAATTTCATCCGAAGACAATGGTGGATCCCATGCAAATTGTACTGTTGTACTATCAAGCATTTGTAATACACGAAAATTACGTGGAACATATGTTGGTGCTAGAAGACATAGAAATGTTAATCGAAAAAAAAATGTAATAAGTCAATTTTTTCTATCGAATGATTGCATTTTATTTGTTAATCATACGCGATTAACGAAGAATTTATCTCATTATGAGTTATGTTATGCCAATGTTTTTTTTATCATCTAGACAAATAAGCACAAAATAGTTTTATAATTACCTGAATCACCTGCAAAAGCAATATTGTATACTGGTGGTTCGATGGCATCAGTGCTGTTGCTTACTAATAATAAAAAGCAAATTTTTTGTTGAAATCTCAATACTAAAATTTGATTATTATTTTTAATGAGATCTCTTTTCAAATTTTTCAAATACAGATAGATTCATTGATAATAAATTTTGAAATTAAAATCGGATAGAATAATGATTTTCCATTCAGAAATATATCCTATTAATAACGAAGCGAAGCAAGAAACTAAAGACAAAAATTTGAATAAGTTTTTCAAGAAAATAAATTTTTGAAGCAATCTGTAATTTTCTCTTATGAAAAATAATCTTTTATATTTATGCTTTTCTTTTCTATAGTATTATATTAGTGTTACTTTTTCTTGTCATTAGAAAGAACAGTATTGATTAAGCTTATGAATCATTATAAATATAATATGAGAGGACTAGTAAATGTAAATTGCCGTTATAAAATTTAAAAAAAAACATACCTTCTGTTTGTTGATTGACTGCTTTAACATAATACTGATACCGCATATTCATTATTGTATTTGGTATGGCAAATTGATATTTTGGTGGATAAATAATTTCTGTTGAAAATGGTTCTGAACTAGTGTTCAAAGCATATTCTCGCCAACCAACTTCATACCAAAAATTTGGTGAACTCCATTTTATCTTTGGCATACTCTATCAATTCAAATGGATTTTTAGACAAAAAAAAGGCGAATGAATGTTCTCGTACCTCCCACTCGATTAATAATAATGCAGATTGTGCAGTAGAAGATTTAACACCTTCAGGATTTGTTTTAGGGCGACAGGTTCTTGTTGTACAAAGTGGTTCAGAAATAGGACTTGCATCACTTGCACCAATACGATTGTAAGCAATAACACGAAATGTATAATTAGCCCAACATGATAATGATGCACTTAAATCATTTTGACTTGATGGGATATGTGTTGTATTGAAAGCTAAACGAAAACAATGAGGTATTAGTTTTTTTTCTTCAATATTTAATCTGTTACTTATAGTTTTCGGTTCCAGTTTGATAGAACCATCTGGTGATTTAATTTCACTAAAAGATTCTTTTCGTTGCTCAATAGGTATAGAAATCCAATCATTAGGTTGAAATGTTGTATTATATTGTAATTCATAATAGAGTATTCGTGCATTGTTATCACCTGAATAAAAGAAAATCCGTGATTTTATTATATCCTAAAAATTTGTTTAATAAAAAAAAACACGGAAATATTTTTACCTGTTCCTCGCCATTGAACAATGGAAAATGGTTGATCAGTGGATCCATTACAAATTACTTTTGTTATTTTCGGTCGATTCGGTCGGTCTTGTACAATTAAAGTTGCACTTGCATCATCAAAATCTAATTCTGTACTTGCACGACATATATACGAACCAGAATCATCAAATTGTACATCAACAATTTTTAATGTATTCTGATCCGTTATATCTTTAATAAAACGGCCTGTGTAGGTCAGTAATTCACCATCTTTATACCAATCAATATTATATGTTAATGAAGGATCAGCAGTAGCCGTACATTGAAAAATGGCTTGATAACCTCGACGTACTTGTTGATTACTTGGTCGAGTTTGAATACGAGTTTTTTGTTTAACAGTTAATGTTGTATTACGCGTATCGAAACCAAATTTATTTGTTGCATTACAAACATAAACTCCACTATCTGATAAAACAGCTGCTGGAATTGTTAAACTGCCATCTTTCGATATGGAATATCTATGAATTCGAAAATCAGTCTTTATTTAATCAGAAAAATAAATAGATAAGTAAGATATTAGATAGCTTTGCGTGGCAGTCAAAGTTAGTGCTATTAGAAGAATGCAAGTTTCTTATTGTTTATTCATACCGATAGAAATTTTTAGATGACATAACTCACATACTTATATACGGGTATTAATATATGATATAGACAGATAATGCAATAGACGAAAAAATGCCAATTGATTACATACCTTGCACTAGTAATAATTCTATTACGTTTATTCCAATAGATTTTTGACGATGGCGCACCTATTGTTTCACAGGGTAATATTATATTTTGTCCTTCGACTAATTGGTAAAATGTTTCCGGTCCACGTTTTATTGTTGGTTTTTCCGCTAATAGAACATTAATCTTATGAATATCCTAACAAATATATTTTCAAGTAGAACTTACAAATAATATTAATAAAGAAATTTGCAAAAACATAACCATGAATATTAGAAACATTACATTGATAAACAGCCGTATCAAATTTTGTTACATTTTGTATAATCATTCTATTTCTCACGATACGTCGGCGAGGATTGTATGGGACGTTGATGTCTTGTAACGGTACGCCATTTATTAACCATTGAGTATTTTTTGATGCTGGCTTAGATTCTGCATTGCAAATTACATCAACGGTTTCACCTTCTACTAAATAAATATCTTTAGGCTTTTCTAACCAATATGGAGCAGCGTCAACTTGAACATTAATAGCAAATCCGTCGTATCCCAATTCTAAAAAATAAACTGAAATTAATACTATTTCAATCAAAACAAAGTCTCATACCATTATGTCCTCGACATTCATACACGCCGGCATCTTCATATTGAAGATCAGTAATGATTAATTCTTGTTTCTCTCGATTAATATTAGAACGTTGTTCAGGTAGATCACCATTGTCTTTTCTCCATATTACATCCGGCATTGGTAAACCATCAAATAAACATTTTAATGATAGTTTTTGGCCTTTTAAAAATACTTTGTTCGCTTCAGACGACCATAGTTTCGTTGGTTTACGTTCGGTTGGTTCTGTTTTAATAACTTTTAATTTTGTTACTGAGCCACGGCGAATAACATCTGATTTTCCTGAAAATACATTGCATGTAAATTGTTTTTCTTCATCTTCATCTTTTACATTAATAAGATAAAGGTTTCCTAAAACCGACAAGAAATTATACCATAATAAAACAATATTAAAATTAGAAAAACATACCATCATAATCTTGTTGCATACGCGCGCTTGCTACACGAAAACCAATTTGATTATCAGAATTGGTATTGTCTGTCCAATAGATATCCGGATCGGGTACACTAATTGGTGGTTTACATGGAATTCTTAATGAATCACCACGTCTTACTTGAATTACTTGTGCTCGATCATAAATAGGAAATTCACCAAGTTCTGCAATACGTACATGAACTCGACGTGATACTGCAGTGCCTAGAATTCGTGAAAAAAAACTTTTATTAAACTTTTTCACTGTTATTCTTATTAGCTTCTACCCCAAATATTTGTCGCATTACATTGATACCATCCTTGATCAATACTTTGCGGTTGAACAAAAGTAAGCATGCCAGAATCATTTGCCATAGTAACACGATTATTTTGTTCAGTCGTTTCATATAAATATCCATTTTTTGTCCATGTATAAATTGGAGTTGGTTCACCTTTTGCTAAACATGCTAATTGAAGATTAAGACGAGAATCAAAAATTATGTCTGAATCAGGTTCTTCTAATATTGATGGGGGTATTGAAACTAATTAATAGAAAATTGTGTACTTAAGCAAACAAAAACAAACAATAAAACCAAAATAAATTTACTTGAATATACAAATGAGAATAAAAATGAACTATATACAAAATTTGACAAGGCCATTGACTTTTTAAAGTAATTAAATTAATAATTGCCAAGGAAAAATCTGAAGTTTTAAAGAGTTATATCTTTTATCGACAATAAGAGAAGCATTTTGACATAAGTTCAAGAAACTATAGAGATCAATAAATTCATGTCGCTTACCGTAGGAGTGTTCTTTTTTTTCTGTCACACTCATTCTCTCACTCTTCATGTTTTCTACTATTTCAGTCAACTCAGGAGCTAATCGATCGTTCGATTGGCTCATTTTGTCAAGGTAATATTGTTCACGGAAAAGGAACAAAGATATTTTTTCTAACTGATCAACATTTCTATCTTCACTCTCTTCATATTACATTAAACGAATTTGTTCTTAGTAAAATCAATATTTAATCGGCAATATCGACTTGCCAAATTAAATCTCTGAAAAAAAAATAAGTCAATTACTATTTCGTTGCGCTCAGAAGTCATGATTACTCAACAACTATTGTTTTTCTTCATCACTACTATTAAGTATAAAGCAATTCATACTAGGAAAAAATAGAACGTTTGTGCAAGTATTGATAGAAAAAAAAAGAGAAAAGAATGCTCATCTCAAGAGATTTATATGGTTTCTTTTCTTTCTTTCTTTCTTGCACATACACAAACGTACGATCGATGAAAAATAGTCGAAGGCAATGGGGAAAAATCGTGCCGTAGATCCATAGTTTTTGCTTGTTTGGCTAATGAAAGATGTCAACAAGCAACAGAACGAGAAAAAGACTAGTGGCAGAAAAAAAGTGACAGCAAGAAAACAACAACAGGCAAACTTATCTATCTTGAGTAGATAAAAAAATTTATTTTAAGAAGATACAAGGATTATTAAAAGAGTTTCCATATTAGTGTAGAAAAACATCAATCAATCTAATTTACAGAAATACTTATTATAGCTAATTCATTCACACTGATAATAGTATCTGTGATATTTCGTCAATACAGCTAAACAGATGCCTACTCATCAGAATGCAGGGACACATACTTTGCACATATTGCATATAAAACGACTATAATCCGTTACTTCCGTCGTCATACATGTTAGCGCTTACTTACAAAACAAAACGCAGAACACTACTCCTTAATCAAAAATATCAAACGTAGAACTAGTCTAGCCTAGGGGAGTATTTCTTTTCTCTTTGGGCCACAAAAATTGTGACAGAAAATCTTGATTGGCTCCGAACACATATTTTGATGGTTTTTAGGTAGGATGTCGCTCTATTATATGTTTATGATTTTATGAAATAAAATCGAGAGTATTCATGATAAAAAAATGTTGAGTAATAATCATAATCAATGTTTACTTTATGGTAAATACTTAAAATAGATCGAGAACACCTATTTTTGTCTATGCCCTAAAGAATTATCAAATATATCCGATTGATTTATTGAACTGTTCCTGGTTGTATTAAGTTACAATCACGAGAGTATTTACATTATTCTCAATGACAAATAAAACACAATGACTCAAAGGATAATTAACAAAATATATTTATAAGATCGATTAGATTTTCAAGGCTAAATTATTTAGAATTATAATGCAAGCTAATAGCAATACAAAATTGTTCATGACATCTTCTATATGTATATATTAACAGTTCAAAAAAAATATCAATTCATATAAGAAACATTTAATTGGAAAGTTGACTTAAGTAATCGCTTGAGCAACCTAAACGAGTGACTGAAGATAGTTATAATAGGATTATACTACAGATTATATTATATTGTCCCTTTGTATTTCATACATAATTTAATTAAAAACACTGCAGTTATGCAACTACTTTAAAATTTACCTAATACAAGTCATTCATGAGTATTAGTTACATTTTAACAGCTATTAGATAGTTTATTCCTTATAATTATAGATAAAACAAAGTCTGGCTGACCTGAAATGAAAAATATTCCAATTTTATTATAAATTAATGTTTTACATTTGATGATATTATAAAATAAGCAATGTTATATACATGTTAAAAATAAATATAAAATAAACACGTTGGAATATTGTTCTATTGAAATAGAGATTCAAGTTCATGATCAAACTTGAGTGTGTCATACATTTGTGCTGTTTCACTACGATCTAAATGTTTATTAAGAAACTGATAATACGAATTAACAGCTAATTGTTTCATTTTATACAATTGCCAAAGTAATGTTCCATCGATATTTACAAAAGCAGATTCCAAGCTAAAGAAAAAAATATGTGTCTTCTTTAATAGATGGATCGAATAAAACTACTGTGATAAACCAATTTTTGTAAGCCATTTTTTGACTGTAGCTGAATCCCAATGTGGAATACTATGATCTGATGGAAGAGTAGGTGTAGATATGACTGGTTTATCTTGTTTACATTCTGTATGAAAGTGAAAAAAGTGTACTCAAAAGAATTTTTTTCAATATGTCTACTCAATAAATACCTATCAGGTTATTTATATTTTCTATAGTAGACAATCCTGTAGTATGTGGTTGACCAACTTTTTTTTCATTCTTTTCATTTCCACCATTAATTTCTTTTATTGTTTCAACTTCACGAATTAAAGTAGAGAATGCTTCTTCAAAACTATTTCAAAGAATTTGTTATATTCATAGAAAAAAAACATTGTCTTACGGAACTGTAGCAAAATCAACATGAATTTTTGCCCCTTTAATTATTCCAAGCTGAAAATGAAATTTTTCAGATTTAAAAATAATTGATCTGCTTTTTTTAAACAATTACCCATCCATATGGTCGAAATCTAGGTTGCATCAAGCATGGGATACATGGTTTTCTTAATTCCGTTGCATATTCTTTTCATAGAAAAACAAACGATATGTTTGTGAAACGTATATTGTAACTCATACCTGCTTCTGAAACAAGAAGAAGAAGAGAGTTTTGTGAATTTTAAAATATCAGAATATATAACACACCGAGTCGACAATAGTAACTTTGTTTGTATTGTTCATTCATACAAATAAGTACAATCGATGAATTTTCAACAGCGTCAGCCATAGATTCTAAAACTCCTCCATTTATATTATCAACATCAAGCCATACATTATAGCGTAAAGCCTATTTCATACAAAAAATAAATTACATTTAAAATTTTATAACGAAATAAAGTTTACTTTTAAACGATCTCGAAGTTTTAAACACATAGCTGTTACTGATCGATTGTATGAAATCATAATATGACCATCTAAACCACATGGATTATGTATTGTCGCAACTCCTATTTATAAGATTTATAAAAATCATTTCAATTAAAAAATAGTTTATTTACTTCCATGAGAAATCCGGTTTATTGTCCAAAGAATTGCTTCACAATTTTTTTGCACAAGTTGACTTCGAGAATTATTACGTGCTGCTGTTATTATTTGTAAAGCACGATCACTATCTAGAAACGTTTGAACTTTGTCATCGAATGAGGCATTAAGTATTGCATTAGATACACATTCAAGTAAGCCATCGTCTTGATTTGTATTTTCAAGAATATTCAAAAGAATATCAACAACATTTTGATCAATATCAAGATATTCATGTTTTCGACCACGAACCATTAATTTAGATAAACCATCAACTAATTCAATGAATGAAAATCCATAAAATCTTTGAACATTTCCATTATACATTTGAATCATTCCAGATAATAATGGTAGCACATCTTTATTTCAAATAGTTAAATAAAATTGATAATACAGATATAAATATTTGATTTACCTGATGTATTAGCTGCTAAAATATTATCTTCATCTTCATTCATTATCAATGGAAGTAATAAACATGATGTTACACGAATAGCACTGACAATATCTTGTAATTCTCTAATGCTAGTTATATAATCTTGATTGACATTAGTTTCAAGAAATTGAATTAGAATTTTTTCCGATGATAATTTTGTATATTCGACTATTATCTGTCAAAATATTTCAAGTTTAAATAATACTCAAAACATTTCTGATATTCTAAAATTCTCACTAAATTGATTGACTGATACATTAGAATTCTAAATTTCATAAGTAAGAGTCTATGTTTTCGAAATAATAGAGATTGAAAGTATATATTGATTTATTCTTGAAATATTATTTACAATTTCATAGAACTTCTCGAGTGAACATTATCATTCTAATAAAGTAGCTAAAAATTCTTCAATAGTAGTATACTTACAGAAACTGCATTACATTCTCGAAAATGAATTTTTAGTTCCGGTAAGTTTGCGATATTATAAAGAATTGTTAGTGCTGAGTCACAAATATATAAAATTTTCTAATGAAAAATAAAACAACATTTATTAAAAATAAATATAAGATACAAAGAAAATCTATAAAACCTGATAGTTATTGAAGTCTACATTTGTTGTTGTTGCTTCTGGACTATCAATAATATAACATTTTTTAAGTGATTCAAGATAAGATGAATCACTAATAATTTCACATGCGAACTCAATAAAACCAGCATCAGCTGCTTGCTAAAAGAAAAACAATCATCTCTTCACTATTCTACATTGCGATAGCAGAATAATTTCTTCAATATTTAATCAAACTTACTTTTCTAATAAGTCCTTCTTTATCAAATTCATGATCAGTAAAATTACTCATGGAATTGTAAAGTAATATACTATGAAGAAAGACAATACGTCTTACTAAATATCCTTTTTCCTTATAACAATTCAAAAGTGCCATGGCCATTTCTATATTGAAAAACCAAAACGATAAAATTCGAATTCAAATTCAAAACAGTCAAACCTGGAAATTTCATTTCAGATAATTTTAATTTTGCACCTGAAATCCATTCTTTAGGTTGGTGTATGAGATTTTCCAAAAAACGTAGAACTTTCAATGCTGTTTGACTTTCATATTCTTCACGTTTCATACTTCTAAATATTGTTAAAGCATCTTCTAACTGCAAAATATGCATACATATATAAACAATTATAGTATTGAAATAAAGAAATGTGCTAACTTTTTGTGTGTATTCATCAAATGTTTTAGCTTCACGTTCAAATCCAAGTGTCTCCGCCGATGATGCTGCCATTAAACCAGCATTATCATCTGTATATGTTTCAGTTGCATTTTCAATTTCTATTTTACGCATTTGTCGACGTTTCTAATTGAAATAGATAGAGTTTATTGGTTTATTCTAATTTTTTATTCTTACTGCAAGAAAAAGCATTGGCATTTTTGCTAAACGTTTACAAACGACAACCTGTGTCAAAGGATCCACAGTATGAAATTGTCGAGCAAGTATTCCTTTGACTTTTGATTTAACATCATTAGATGTTAATGTATTAGTATTTTCTTCTGCAGACAGAGGCACGATAGATGTTGATAAAACCTAAGACAAAGAAATAAATTGTATTGTTCTGCTTAAATTGAAAGCAAGAGTTAAAATACATTTTTTGAAGGTGATTTCGATCTGGACATCTTTTTTCTCGAATACAATTTAATCCATTGATTACGAAGGAAATTCGTCTTTGTATTTTACCGATTGAAAAATTGAAATACTATGAAAAAACGTTATTTAAATATAAACGACATATGCACACTCGTTAACAATCCAAGGCCTAAAATGTCAAAAACATGACATTTGTAAATACATGTGACTGACTGTTCTCCGTTTATTACCAAGTCCATCGATAAACTAGGGAAAAGGAAAGGCGTGTGTGACAGAACACCAACAAATAATAAATTACATATACAGAGGCACATTGCCAATAGTTACGCTTTTGATGTCGATGGCATTATCATAGATAGTATTCCATGTTCAAAATGTTTTTGTCAAGTCGTTTACAAATAATTTAAATTAATAATAAAATAACACGATATCATTGGTCATGGATCAAAAAAGAAAAGAAAAAAAGTTTCTATTGATGTAGAAAAGAATAGGAAAATAAAAGTATCTGTAATTTGATTGTCAGTGGTAGGTCTAGAAGTTTACAAAGGATGTAGAAGGTAGTGATCATGATTAGAAAGTCGTTTTTTGAAACGTTCACTAGAAAGTTGTGTCAACTACTGTCCGAGCGTTTTAACAATAAAAATTTGGCAACTGTTTCAAAAAGAATAAACAATCATTTTCTTTGAATTTATCAATTTGATTGAATAGATTGATTATGTCATGAGTGATGTTTTCAAAATGACTCAATAATATATTTAATTGAAAATAATATGATTCATACAGTTTCAGTTGTAACTATCATGGAGAACACAGATTAAGTTTATATCTTAGTTTTATCTATTACTCTGTGGAGGAGTATTGCTGAGAAGAAAACTAAATAGTTTACGGAGAACGAATAGTACAATATGTCTGTTAGAAAGCGTGGCGTTAAATTAGGGATTGACAATAGTGCTCATTTGTCGAATGTTACGCGACAATATTGGATGTAATTTAGTATTCTTGGCACTGAAATGATTAAAAGTTTCTCTCTTGTAATACTAGAAGAAATATTGGTTGAAATACTTGTTTTGATCAGATAATTCAAAATGAAAACAATTCGTGAAAGAAATATTGCTATCAGGATTTACTTGGCTTTCTATCAGATAGATTGAAGAATTTCTTTCGTGGAAAATATTACTTTCGAAATTATGAAGTATTAATACTCGTTCGAGAGAATAGACTCTCATTGATTCACATGCAATAGATATTTTACACTATATTGATGAGAATCAATATATTTCTAATGAGAAGCTCGTCAAATTTTTAAATCATCAACTATAAACTTTATTCTTTCGTCATTGAGGAAGATTAATAAAAAATTAGCTCACAAACCCACTACACTAAAAATCTGTCTATTTTTATCAAACTTTTATGTCCACTCTTCTTTCTTCTCTTATCTTGCCAGTTTTATTAAACATTGAAATATTATTTTCCTTGATAAGTTCTGTTCCCATGATTTCACATTTTATTTAATTTTCTTCATTTTTAGCATTTGCAGAATAAAATACAAATTGATTAACTTTCTTTTAGATAAAATTTAATTCAACAGAGTAAATTTTTTGATTTTATTTTTTAAAATAGACTCACACTAAACATATTTTAAAAATTAGATCTTTCATGTATAATATAAAACTTGATTTTATTTATTTTTTGTTTAATATATACTCGTCCTTTTATGATTGTCTTCATTGTTACATGCCGAACGCATATATTTGGAAGAGTTATGAGATTAAAAAAAGAACAAGAAAATTATAACCATACAATAATTTATCAAACTCTGAACAGCAAAATTTCATAAAAGAAAGTTTATGCTTGAATTACAGAATACTGATTGAAACTAAAAAGAAACTTGTTGTAGATAATTTGATAATATTCATTAACACAGAATACTCCAAAATAATTACTACTTCTCATGATGTAACTCACTGACAACAACAATTCTACAGCTGATTCATGAACTGTTTTAAATTGGAATAGTGCAATCCTAGTTCGCAGAAAACAAGATGAATACTCGTAACTCTCGGTAAAAATTGTTAAACATTGACAGATTTTTCATTATGATCTATTTACCGAACGTAGGCAAAATTTTGCTTCACAGTAATACAAAACGTAAGTCAAATGATTATCAAACGTTTACTTTAAGGGGCTCCCCCCTCTCAGCAAATCGATTTTTGTGAAAAAAAATCGATTTTGAGATAAGCACATATACTGAGAGGCCAAAATGTCCTTTTTCAGATTATGTGCGATTTGTCGCGTTTTGAATGGTTTTAGGCGGTGAAAATAGCGATTTTCTGGAAGCAGTTGTAGAAATATACGGTTTTTTCAGAAATTTTCCTTAGTTATCCTTAGTTACGGGGATGTGATATTGGTCCACAAACTGCTAGATTTTATCTAATGAGAAACAGATATGCGTTATGTTATATTAATTAATTAGTGGAACGTAGTCATTTCTACTTAAAATCCTGTACACATGACGAAATTTCCGTATAGATGTCGTGACAGTCATAGTGAAATTAAAAATTGTTTCATACCACTTGTTTATTCGTTTTCTCAAAATTACTTTTTTGGAGCGTTCGGAACCGATTTCTCAGACTGTAGAACAGCTAACGAGTTATTTTTTTTCTTAAATAGAAGAGGAGACCCATATCTAGAAATGTATATAGCGTTTTTTTCGAAATTCGATTTCTTTGCCGAGATAACTGGATAACACTGATGTCAAAAAGTGCTAAATTCCGAGTTGTTGCGTGAAAATGTCTCGAAAATCCGAACAAAATCGAATTTCGAGAAAAATTCTATATATATTTCTAGATTCTGGTCTTCTCTTGTATTTAAAACAAAAAGTAGCTCTCTACCTCTTTGACAGTCCGAGAAATCGGTACCGTACGAAGACCACCATTTTGGGGACTAATTTGTCAATAACTCGTCAAAGCAAAAACTTTATGAGCCAAAAAGTTGCAGAAAATTAAGTTAACACAACATACATTTTGCCTGAAAATTTCAGCCAAATCGACCCACGAATAACGAAAAACGATTCCTGAGGGGGGGGGGGGGGGGGGGNGAGCCCCTTAAGTATAAAATACTTCGAATATTGAATCAAAAGTAGATATTAGTTAGATTTCGATTTTAAATCTCATTCAATTCCTATTCACTGATCATATGAGGAGATTTAAATCGTGTCTTACATTCTATTAGAGATTCAACATATTTTATAGGTCTTCCTTGAAAATATTGATTATGATAGATTGAATATAAAGTTGATACAAATTTATTACATTTATAGTTGGTTATTTAGATTTCTGACTGATGAATTTATTTTAATAGGTATAAAATATTAGCTTTACACAGAATCAAACTAAAATCGAGTAAAATTATTTTATTTATTAACCGATTCATTAGAACTTTTAATAAAAACATTCATTTTAATCGATTGTGCATAGCATGGTTAAAATTTCTCTATATCCATTTTAAGAAACAGAGGTGTCGACAGAGCAGAACAGGGCAACAAAATTGGTCCTGTGGACATCTCTGGTAGTTAGTTCGAAAAAAATCTTTTGAAATATCATATTCTGGATATTATCTGGTACACTGAACCTGACGAGAGTGGAGAGAGAACGACATTGAGCGACACATATTCCAGACTGTTTAATTTTTGCTATTCATTGACCATAAAAGTATTTTGCGTTAGGTAATATAAATACTCAACGTATTTACTAATAGATATTCTATAAACAGCATATATTCATATTCAAGCATTGACTCAATTTTATTGACAAACGACATTAATTGGTTTTGGTGTGGCACAAATGCCATTACTATGGTTGTCAACAGCAACAGACCGCCTGTTTTTCTTTAAACGAATGAAGACATCGTATTGATCTCTGATCAATTCTATATTTCATTGTTTCAGATAATTTGTCAGGAAAGATGTCTTCTGTCGACAACAAGGCTGATAATAAGATGCTTACATTATCTGAAGTTCGAGAACTAGCTGACGACAAGAATAAATGCATAATAATCATCGATAATAATGTTTATGATTTAACAAGGTTTCTTAAAGAGGTTTATAATTATTGAGTTTTAATTAAAAACATCTTGTCTTGAATATTTTTTTAAGCACCGAGGCGGTGAAGAAGCTTTAAAAGTACAACATGGTAGAGATGCAACAAATGCATTCGAAGTTGTTGGTCACAGTTCCGATGCACGTGAACAAATGAAGGCATATAAAATTGCTAAACTCGATTCTGTAAGCTAATTCATCATCTGTATGCTATTAATGTATCTCATTCTTTTTGTGTACTCAAAAAAAAATGAGTACACTATAGAATCGGTCAGTGTGTCCGGCCGTTTATACGATAACTCCGGAAAGGCTGATCAGATTGTCATGAAATTTTGTAGACAGCATTATCTCATCAATATCTCGGTCGAGTTCGAAGATGAAAATAATTCGTCGAGGATTTACTGAGTTACAGCAAGAAATATCATTATTTTCTATGCAAATATTAACCTATTCCAATTTTCACAAATCAAAATCTTTGTCATAGTAAAAATGAAAACTCAACTATTATATACCATTCGATAGAGAATTTCACGGGCTACAAAATGATGCTAAATTATAGGGGTAAACATGCTGCGTTTGAAATTTCCTCAATACTTCAGTGTCAAAAAACTATGAAAAATTCGCGTATACCGACACTTTGTCTGTATAATATGTGTTTATTTCCCATAGAACTAACGTTGTTTTTATGAAGTAGATAGA
>OENM01000002.1:7529-44558 GCA_900239745.1 Rotaria magnacalcarata
TTTTCTGCTCAAACGATCTATTCAACTGGCATTGCCCCAGACGGAGTGGTAGCAGCCGATGTCAATGGCGACGGCAAACCCGACATTATTGTCGCAAACTACCTTTCGAACAATGTCGGTGTTCTCCTCAACATAGGCAGTGGCACGTTTACTGCTCAAACCACCTATTCAGCTGGCGCTGGCCCGAGCTGTGTAGCAGTAGCCGATGTCAATGGCGACAACAAACCCGACATTATTGTCGGAAACTACGATTCGAACAATCTCGGTGTTCTTTTGGCTTATTGCTGATACACAAACTGTATCCTGTTAATTCAATAACATTCCCAGTAGTTTAAGAGTTTTACCAAAATCTCATTATATTATTTAACAGTCATTTCATGTAATTTGTGACCAAATCCTGCGATGGCTGCTCAATCGATATCTCCGATTTGACCCATTTTAATGCTTGCTATTGAGACAAATTTAGAGGATTTTTGACACAAGCCGATTAAAAAAAATTGAATTCTTGATTATATATTGCATTTTTACTGATGGAATGCCAGTTTACTCAAAAGATTTTCAATATTTCTATAAGAAGGGTGTGGTTGTGGGTGTGTTTGAATAGCAACCATGGCGCGTTTTGACCTTGCTTAAGGGTCTCATGGGGTAGTTTTATCTGGCATAAGTGTTCCAATGAGTCGAAAATCACATATGTTTTTCATGTTGCATTCCTTTGTAGGATGCTTTCTGATTCAAAGGTGAATTGTAAGTGAGAGATATCATTGCCTGTTCGTTTATATTAGCATGTGGGAAATATTTGAGAATCAATTATGTTGGAAATGGCTAATCGCTACTTTGGAAGTATTTTTGACTGCATCTTTGCAGAGAGTGTTCTGACCTTGCTTGTTTCTAAGAAATAGCTGATCAGAGTAAGGAGCTAATAATTTTATTCTCTGTATTGGCATGATGTGCTAGTTTATTGAAAATTTGAATGATGAGATTATTTTTTGACGGTAGTTGTAGGTGTGTAATCATATGCACATTTGTGACGATGCTGTTATTGAAGGAGCTAATTTGACGATGTTTTTGTGTGCCTTAGTTGCAGGTCTGTTTGTTCTTCAGATCTATTGTTACATTTCATATGTTCTTTTCAATTGAGTTATGTTTTATTTATTTATAAATGACAGCATAAAATTCTAAATCAGTTAAGTTAGTGGCTGGTTAGCTCTGCTTGAGGATTGTGTTTGTTTACCAGTCTCAGATTGCGTTTTGCTCTGTTGGTCGCTTCTCGCACCTGGGATACGTTTTATCATCTTGGCCATCAATTCTTGTTTTAAGTTGTGATTCAGATAAGTTCCAATGATCAGAACAGTATTCATGATCTCTGTTTGACGGAAAGTGCGCCTCCACAATTCATGAATATGTCGGTGATTGTTTCCGAGTCATTTTTTATGTCTTTGATGAATGATGAGACGTTTTCTGGTTGTTAATTCGTTGTTATCTACGGGTTTCATAACCTGATTTTTCATATTTTTGTCGCGAGTTTGATTATAGATAATTAAGTTGTCGATTGTTTTATCGTATTCTGCGTGTGTTGATGTTTTCAATAACTGATGACGTAAATAGTCGACGTTACCAGAGTTATAGAGCATAGGCAAACTGAAATGCTTGGATAAATATTCACTGGACAATTTGGTGAGTCGCCGATCGATATGTCTTGGCGGATAACTATAAGTCACATACAAAGAATGAGAAACGTGAATGAATACCTGAAACTTAGCCATTATAGAGAAACATGAGTTTCACTTGTCGTATTTCTTCTTCGAATTGAGACAATGTTGTTGAATAACGAACTGCTCTCGTAATAGCAGTATCAATGGTGTTTTGAAAAACATGGTCTGGATGATCTGATCCAAATGGTACGACATGCGGCTCAGCTGCTTCTTTATGATACACTGAAGTTTTTAAAGCTCCGTTACTGTTCTGCATGAATACATCAAGAAATGGAACACTTCTACCGGCAAGTAACGCTCATCGACGTCGAACGTCGATTCACTCGTCCCTAGACTGACGGAATGATGATATCGATGTACTTGTATTTTGGTAGCGAATGAACTTTGTACAATGTGTAATCTAAGAGAAAGTACTAAGATTTGCATTATGTTGAAAATTGTGTAGTATCAATATATTGAAACAAATGATCTGAAAAATTAAAAGACATTTTTGCATTTGAATGGGTTTATTTTTTAGTTGATTATAGTGAATGCATTTGTAGTGGCATATCTTGATCAAATGAACATTTTGTTACATGTCCTTGAAAAGAATTGTTTTTTACTGAGAGTTAGCAAATGCTTACTGTATAACGATTTTGTTTATTTGTTTTAATATCATTTTTTATTTCATTGGTAGACGGAAAGAAGTTTAGGAAGTAAAACATGAGCAAAAGAACTAAAATTTAAATTTAAAGTTGATATATACTCAAGTCGTTGCAATTTTGAGCAGAGTTATGTTTTTAATATTGTTCTACTCATGTGCAGAAAATGCATATGTGGGTTGTCAATATCAACATTATCTAATAGTTGATATTAGTATGAAATTATGCGTTGGCACATTCGTTTCTTTCTTTTTTAAAGCAAATAATTATCATTCAATTGATTTTGAATGTCAACAATTCAAAAATAAGATTTAACTTATTTGACTTCCTAATAATATAGTGTTGTCTTATATTATGTTGTGAGAAATCAGTGGATGAAAATAGTATCTATCGTTTTGTAGTATTGAAAAACAAAATTAGTATTGACTTTATTTCAAAATGGTAAATTATGCTATTGGTTATATGTGATTAATGTTTTAGATATAAAAAGGTGAATGATTTTGTATTTTAAAGTTTAAGGATTATTAATAACGATTCTTTTTACGAACTGCCGTAAGTCATAGTGTAACATTGAATTCGTTGAGTTTGTATTTAACACAACGTTATGTTTTATATTATGCATCGAGAAAGTAACGGCATCAATTTGAATGTTTTACTTCATTGTATATGGATAGTGCAAGAGGATTGTTTTATGTGATTGATAGTCACTTATGTAGAATACATAAAAGGATAACTGATAGAAACTGATTTATGTGTGTGCTTCATAGGATAGATATTGATGAGCAATAATGAAAGTTACAATCGTTGCTTTTATGTACATTAAAGAGACTAACGGATATTGTACGTATAGTGTTGTGATAAACATAGTGCAAGTCCTGTTGCAGATGTCAATAAAAGAATCATAAATAGATCATTTACAAAAATGATTCAAATATATTATTAAAGAAACAAAATGATCATATTTAAATTAACAACGATTCATGAATTGGATTTTGTAAAGTCAATCTCTCATTTGAACAAATTTTTGTTGTAATTGAAAGTAATCATGATTATTTCCGAATTGTTCTTGTGTTGATGAATAATAATCAGGATGTTGCATGTGTAGTAATTGATATAACGTTAGAGATAAAAAATTATCGATTTGAAATTGATGAGGATATAATAGTTTGAAGTTTTTTGCTAGTATTTACCAATATGAACTGCGCTGCGACCAAGTCTTACTACATCATTTGTAAGATTATAACAAATAAATGTGCCTGTATTTAATGCAAGAATGAATGTCCATGTAGATAATACTTTTCACCATTAAAACAAATTTCAGTTACATCTAAATCGAACGCCATTAGATATGTCTCAATAGATGTTACACCTGGATGATAAATAAATTGTATTGTCAAATTTTTTGCGTATGCTTGATTCATTTATTATTTCTAATATACTAGAGCCCAAATTTATTTCTAATTCATATACACGACGGTACGATAGAACTCTTTGTTTGACGAAATGAAAATTACATAAGGTTCGATGAGTCTTTTTCTATGAAAAAATATAACAGTAATAATGACATTTATAACTTTAGTACTTTATACAAATATATCGATGAAATTTCGGAAACCTTCTCCGATATAAAAAAAAGATCAAGATCAGAAGTAATACATTGTGCAGCATTTTGTAAGAGGGACATTAGAACTGAACCATCGGCTAAAATAAATTGGTTAAAATCAATGAATGACGAAATTTTGTCAAAAGAGAATCGATTTATAAGATTGTCTTTAAATTCTTGAAACGTTCGAACAATTTTTGGTGGTGTTGGAAGGTCATTGCCATAAATCTTATACAAATTTAGTTCATGGAACGATAACGAAGCCGGTCGAAATACAACTAATAAAAAATGTTGAATAGAAATAGTAATAGGTAATTATTGTTTTATATTAAATATTATGAACATTTACATGGTACTTCAAAAACATCTATAAGAGTATGTTTTGGTCGATATACAAAAGGTGAATATGAAACTAATCTTGTATATAATGCAAATAGATCCGTAGCATGGTAAGCTCAAACTTTATTTAATGTGCGTAGATCAAATGATTGGGGTAAAATATAAGGCCACGAGATAGTTGAGCTTTTTCACAACGATACGATGTTCTTCTTCACTCTAAATAAAAATCGTTTCCCCGGAAACCGAAATCCCTTCGTAAACACTCTCGGAAACTCACAAACATATCCGGAAAGGTTTTCGGCTCTAAGCTAAGTTTTTGAAATCACCTTATAGGTTTCCGAGTCCTCCGAAACGGTTCGGTTTTCGAGAATTCGGATAGGAAACCTTTAACAGTTTTTTCCGAAACCATCAAACAATTTTCGAAACCCAAAATTTATCCTCAGAAACCGTTCTTGTTTTGAAAACCATCTCGGAAACTTAAAGCGGGTAGTCAGCAACCTATTGGTTTTCAACAACGTTTTTTTCGGGAACCTTTTGGGTGTCTGGGGATCGGTAACGTTGAAAGTGTATGCCAGAATACTAGCTTGGTTTCCGAACATATCTCGAAAACCCTTTGAGATTTCCAAACTATTAGAAACCTATTAAGCATAGTGGAAAATCAAACTAGTATTAAAATTTCATCTTTCTCATTTTCACGTTGCCACTGTATAATTTACATTTTTAGGAGTTAATAGGCAGCTAAAACAGAAATCGTCTTCAGTGTACTCGAAATTGTTTTCTAAAACTTTTAGAATTCTTGAGATGCAAAATAATGCTTCTTTTCCAAGAGAATCTTGTCTTATTTTTACATTCTTAGTTGTATACAGCTGTAAATATATTAAATGACGAACTTTGCTTTGAAACTTGGTGCACTGCACTAAATCGTCATTCCATTCAAGAAATTTTGTTTTTCTCCTTTTTCATTGAATTAAGTTTTGTTCATTGTTCAAACATTATTATCTTTGAAAACATTGCAGTGAAGCACGGGAAGTTCTTATGTTTAAAGATTTTTTTAACTAGTTTACGTAAAAGTTTTATAGATAATCGTATCCTTGAAATAATGAGGAAATATCTATTTCTAATAGACTGAAACAAGCACTGTTATTTTAGAAGCAAAACACATTCTTGAGATGTGTTCACATGCACAGTGATGAATTAGAGTATCATTTTATTTTCTTTGTGTTCTTATTTTTTCTTCGTATGCTTATTTTGTATTTCGAATAAAAATAAAAGCAAGTGCCTCTCTAATAAAGAGATATGGTATCATGCATATGCAGTGAAGTATTGTTTACTTCAACTGTTATAAAATTAATTGTGATCTGAAGATGGGGGACTGCTAGTTGTCATATAGTTTGAAGTACTTAGTGTTATTAACTCAGATAATTCACATTGAGTTCCTAGGAAGAGTAAATTAACATCTATTTTTGAAAAAAAATCGCGTATTTTTTAATCCTTTGCATGTATATTCTTATTTAACAGGATAATTTATTCAACTTCTCTAAAATGTCTCGATGCTTTCATTAACAAGTCAAAAATACTTTTCTTCCACCTGCAAACTAATCAATGACGTTCCAATAATTTATAACAATCTCTTATTTTCTCTTGATACATTTTTATTTACCAAAGAAAACTCATGTCTGTCAAATGTACCAAAACACAAATCTTTTTTTGAATTCGATTTGTTACAAGAAGAAATAAAGGTGGTTCTTAAAGCACTCTAATATTGTTATCCAAACTAGGATGCGTGCACTCAGTAGATGAAAATTACTAAGGATTGTGCTTTTTCTTATTATAGATAAATACTTGGATCCACTGATGTGGAATGTAGACGATGTTTCAGTTTGGCTACATAAGGTTAATTCGAATAACGATATAGTTAACGATTTTACAAGTAAGCTGTTTAAAGTGCCCACCGAAGTTATTGTATGATCAAATGATCACCATTTTTTACCTTTTTATTCCTTCATCTTCAATCCTTACAGTTAAGAGTCATTCTCTGTAAGAATCACGGACTTTGGGAAGTGACCCCCCTTCAGAACGGCCTGAAAATTTCAGGGTACATAGAACACGGTGCCCTGATTCCAAAAATATAATTTTTTTATAATACTCATTGACCTTAAAAAAAGTTACGAATACCGAAACATGCGAAAAATCGATTTTTTCAAAATTATCAAAAGTACTTTTTTATATGTCAGGAATGTAGAGCTCGTCGAGCTGATCATTTTCTATATCGGGAATATATATAAAAATTTTAAGCTTCAATCGCTAATTTGCCTCTAAAGTAGACAAATATTAAAAATTTCACTTTTTTCCCCACTAGATCTTATATTTTCACAATTAAAACTCAACACAACTAGTACCCATTATATATAGATTTAATCGTCTGATTGCCAGGTACACGCTCATGAGTTCACCGACTCTTCAAACCTCTTCCTTCGAAAGCTATACCGCGAGAAACATTAAAAAAGTGAAAAAAAAGACACACCCTTTCACTTGTTTCGAATTTTTCTGAAAAAGTATCAAACCAAGGACTTCCAATCGAATAGAATCTTGTTCAGAACAGTTAACTCTATCGGAAAATCTGATTTAAGAATTTAAAGAAAAACTTCAGGGAAATTTCTTCTGAACGCGACTAAGTCACAATATCCAAAAAAAAATCAACATTTTTTAAAAACCCTTTTACTAATTTCTGCAAGAGTGAAATGAAAGACCACATAACACAGCTTGTAGAGCATCATTTCTAGTATAGGAAAGTGTGTTTGCTTTCGTTAGCGCATTTACTTTTTTTGACAAAATTTTAAAATAATGATATAAAACGGGTTCAAAAATACACAATTAAGCAAGTAATTCCCCTTTTTCATAGTGAATGAATATTCTCAGCTCAAAACTAATCAAATATTCGGAATCTATATCAAAATTTACGTATATAGCAGAGATGGACGGGGCAGCTAAAAAGTCGCATCGACACCGTCTATTTTTTAATACTGACCCCGACACCGCCCCGCCCCGCCCCGCCCCGCTTGCCAAATACATTTTAGGAAGCAAGTATAGATAGTCACCTTTCATAATTTAAATTTTATTGCATGCCATCAAAAGGCATAACCCAAATATATGTTGTGGTCAAAATTCAAATCCAGTCAAATTTTTAATTTGCCCAGACAGAATTCAAATTAGAATTTTGCCCAATATAATCTCAGTCAAAATTCTAATTTTGATTTTTACTAAAACTAGATGGTATTCGAGTTTCACTCGACTACGAAATGCGGTGCGAAGCACACGAGCCGAATATTCGAAAGTAGTGAGAATAAGATTTAAAAAATAAATGATCCACTTTAAGATTCATTAGAAGCGATTATTTTTTTTAAATTTCCGTATACGAATTTTGAATAAAAATTTCGCATGCACTATTCTTAAATCGACCATTTTGAATTTCATCACTAGGAGATTTTTCTGAAAATGTAACAACCGGTTTTCTAACGATTTTTTTCATTGAACGATTAATTATTTTCATGAATCATTATCTTGAATCAGATGTAAAGCAATAGACTATTGGTTAACAACTATTGATGACGTCATTTTAATTAGCGCGAAACTATCAAGCAATAAAACCTTTCAAAACCTTCACTTTCGAATCATATTTTTAGGCGAACGAAACTTAGTATTGAAAATTGGAAAAAAGATGTAACAAGTTTGACCTCCATAGTTTTATTTCTAGTTTGAATGGATTTTCTATCACTTACGGTTCTCTAGATCATCGCGCTACTTTATTAGAACTTTTATGCATACTCAAGTTAGAAAGAAACAAAAAAAAACTCGCGACGGACTACATGAATGCTGTGCTTCGCACCGCATGAAAAATTCTAATTTCAATTTTCACCAAAAATATTCTAATTTTAATTTTCACCAAAACTATTCTAATTTTAATTTTGACTAAAAAATTCTAATTTCCAGGGTGTGTGGGTGCAAGTGTAGGGTTGTGGGTTTGGGTGTGAATCTCTCCATCAACACCCGCACCCGCATCATCAACCACACACCCACACCCCTGGAAATTAGAATTTTTTTGTCAAAATTAAAATTAGAATATTTTTGGTGAAAATTGAAATTAGAATTTCGACTCGGATTTTGTTGGACACAATTCTAATTCTAATTCTGCCTGAACCAAATTCAAATTAGAATTTTGACTGAGATTATATTGGGCAAAATTCTAATTTGAATTCTGTCTGGGCAAATTAAAAATTTGACTGGATTTGAATTTTGACCACAACATATACATAAAGAAATGTATGTATTTGTTAAACATTCATTCCATTCGACATCTCCTTTATCCAATAATAAAGGGTGAAAAACATTCATGAAAGATATTTAAAGATGCCTCTGCTGATTTGCATGTAATGTGACAAAAAACAGTAGTATTAGTAGGCGGGGCGGGAAAACCGCGAAATAATGCGGTGCATCGCCACCGCCCCGTTATTTAAAAACTGCGCCCCGCCCCGCCGCGAGGCGGGGCGAGGCGGTGTTACACCGCGACTCGTCCATCTCTGATATCATCAAATGTTTAGCTTGATAATTTGTTCTTTATTGCATGATTTATCTGCTAATTTAGATGTAAGCCAAGTTCTCAATCAACTCATCGAATATTTTGATGATGGAACACCAAAGAAAAAAGAAGAAATTAAAAAATTAGTCAACGTTATATTAAATAAATTATCTATGGTAAAAGATGTCAAACAAGCAGATCTGTTCCTCTTCCCAATAGAAACACATATTCCATTATTAATAAAACAATTTAGTTTTACTATTTTATATTTCCCATTGAATTTATATTGGCCACATTTATCAGAATCACCAACTTCTAGACGCTTTAAAGCATTTTATCACTTGATGCAATTATTGATCACAAATAATGTTATGCTCAAATCGGCTCAAGTAGTCGATTCAAGTAAGTTACAAGACGAATCGATTATTTCTATATTTGCCAGTACTAGACAGCTTAGATTTATTTGAAAGAAACCTAGGACTTTCATTCTGTCTTCATCAATGCTTTGTGTTATCAAAGTAATTAGTTTTCATGATCAAATATGAGTTCTTATCTCAAGCTATCTGTTCATATGATTCTATTGATTGTTTGAGAAAAATTCAAGTTCCTTGTCTATTTAGATGACATCTGGTTCTCATATGTGATAATTGGAGTTGGAGTATCATATTTAATTGCCAAGAGAAATTTATCTTTAACCCAAAAAGATGTTACTTCTTTTGTCGATGTAATTGAAAAATCCAATTAAATTAATCGATACTACAGGTCCTAATTTTATTCAATTCTTTGATTTATTAAATCATATTATTCAAAAATTCCATGTCTCAATTGCCAAATAAATAAAAATGATGCACCCAACTGTTTGTTTCACAGCATTCAAGACATGATAAAGTGAGAACTTTAGAGATTTTTCTGTTGCAGTCGTTCAATATTACAAATACATTAAGAGAGCGTCCATGAGTACATCCAGTATGCCTACAGCATACGAAGCACTCAATAAAAAAAAAGATTTCAATTTGTTATGTGCATTCGAAAGCA
The DNA here is from genome assembly GCA_900239745.1 of Rotaria magnacalcarata. Taxonomy (NCBI): domain Eukaryota; kingdom Metazoa; phylum Rotifera; class Eurotatoria; order Philodinida; family Philodinidae; genus Rotaria; species Rotaria magnacalcarata. The sequence goes on from OENM01000002.1 coordinate 17,436, forward strand.
CGTCATCTAAAAACACTAAACCCAAAGTTTCAGCTCATTTTGATGTTCTATACACAAGTTAGACTATACCGACTTTTTAGCGGTACCAGCCGACTGACAAAAAAATAATCAAATTTTTCTCAGAGATATTTACTGAGATTGTACTTTAATAGCTCAAAGAATTTTTTCATGCTATATATCAAAAGATAGAGCATGAAATACTGTTGACTAATATCATTTACGAAAAACTCTATTGTTTGTTAATATAAGAGAGCAAATATACAAATGTTTGTTTCATTTTTAGCTGCAAATGGGATTTAGTAGCTGATTACAACCCAGATCAAAATATCAGAGACATCTTGTAAGATCAGATTGAATCATACGAAAAATCATAAAGTCAGATCATCGTATCAATTCGTACTGTAAGATTTCTGTAAGATCTTACGAAAATCATGATATTATAGGATCTTACAGAAATCTACAGTACGAATTTATACGATGATCTGGCTTTATGATTTTTCGTATGATTTCATCTGATCTTACAAGATCATATAAGATCAAAGATACGATAATAGAAGATCATACTATCTGATTGTTTGACCTGGGAAAGAAGCAATGCGACACTGGACTGCTCTAGTAATCATCATGCTGCACGAAATTTTACATATTATCCGCCGTGTAGAACTTCCCATCACCAATAATGTAATGAATTCTACAACACCAACAAAACTATTAAATGGGAAATTGATAAAACAGGTTGGAAATCAGTTGGAAATTTTATTATTCGGAAATGTTGTCAAGTCTATTGGTGATCTGGATTTAATGTTTCTATTGAAATCAGCAAGTTGGAATATATTAACAAATTGAAAAATTTCACAAGCAGCTCACAGATCATATTGAAGAAGATATTCGACAACAACCAAACAACGATGAATCATATTGATTAACAATACCGGGCATGTGTGGTGATCTTGATCATTCGACCGACAACAATCAACAATACAATGATCGAATAAGTATTGGAAATTGTGCTACAAGTATCTGCCAATCACGTTCAAACTTATCAGTTGAAGGTAATCAGATATTTTTCGTTTCCTCATCGTTGAGAAATCTTGTTATCTCTTTTTGTAGATTTGAGTAATTTGGATGGTCGTGATTTATCTGAATGATCATCAATCACTTTCTCCGATAATCAATTTAGAGATACTATTCAGATATTTCAGTGACTATTCATTGTTAATCATCTATTCGTTTTGAATAGAATTATAAAAATATACTTGTGAATAGATCAATAACATCATTCTGTTTTTATTTCAACTGTGATCAAATGTTCTTCGATGAAAGTTGTATTCTGATATTTGATCTTTTGCTTGTAATGTTTTTCTATGTTTACTCACATCTATTTCATGCGAAGAGCAAAATGTGTGTTAAATTCATCTCCTGTTATTTCATAATAAACGTATTAGTCATTTTTTGTTCTATTTATCTTTACTGTGATAGCTTTTTGTTTCGTATTTTCTGATTCTGACGCATAAATTATTGTTTGTTTGTTTGACATAAAAGCAAAATCGAGGCAGACCCATCATTGTCTATTAGTTGAATAACAGCGATGAACAAAGAAAGAATATCAGTCCTATGACTATTAAACAATAAAATAGAGGTTGGAGAATATCTAGATATCATACAGTTTGAATCGTAACGAAGAAAATGACGAAGCTTGCTTAGATCGATAAAAATTAAGTTTTCCTTGTTTTTATGAAAATTGAAAATGAATCTTAAAAAGAAAGTTTTTCTCACGATCTGTATACATGTCTCTTTAATCTTTACTTATCCTTTATAATCGCAACGAAAACATGGTTGATCTAGCAGAACGACATTTTACATCGCGTGACGCTAAACAGAAAGTTGAAGGAAATAAAAATTCATAATAAATATCAACACAATATTAGAGACATCTAATATGTTGAGGATTTTGATGTACAGAAAAATGCTATTTCAAGTTTATGGAAGCATAGTAAAATAATTTCAACGAAAATGCAAACAATTTTGTTTTCAAAGCTTTATGTCGGGAGAAAAAAGTAATATTAAAAAAAAACATTCCTTTCTTTTTCATGATCATTACTTTTTTTTTCAATATAAAATGCTTTCCTCAATGGTTTGTGATTGACTATGTGGCATGAGTACAATCAGTTGGATGCGTGTCGTGAATGCAAGCTCTACTTCCCCCTTTCTGTTTTGGTCGCATCACCTGATAAAGTCTACAAAAAAAAAAATTAAAACAGACAAAATTGCTCAGTTTGTAGTCAATAAACTGTAGGTACTCAATAACAATTGTCATCAAGTTTCCACTCTTTTTTCCACTTTATTTTGATAATTCTAATTTACTTTGCACTAATAATAACGTAAACAAGGTATTGAAAATGACTAACATAAATTATGTAGATGAACTAAGCTCTCCCTGTTAAGGTGTATTTTCACTTCTTTATTAGCAGGTTCGATAACATACACTTCAACAATAATAAAACAAGCACTAAAACCAATAACAGGGACAGATATAGTCGTATTCAATTATCTCGAATGAGACAAAGAATGCGTAATAATGTGTGGAGGAAAATAGGAGAAAGAAAGATAGCTCTATTGAGATAGACGATGCTAATGATCTGTGTGTGCATACACAGATCATAACACTCCGCTATGACCATACGTTTTTGGAGTGTAGCAAAAGCTCAGTGGCTTAGAAAAAATGCATATATATCGAGAAATGAAAGTTTCGAATAGCTTAGCTGATAACTTTCACTGTTGTCAATTAGATGATAACGTTCTCCTCTTTCAAAATTCTTCGTCCTATAATAGGTTTTTTCTTGTATTTATTAGCCTCATGCGTCAATTGTGACATATTAATAATTCTGCTTTTAAGCAATGCTTTTTTCTTTCCTGCATTCTTATTCGTGACATATAGAGCGATGCTTAGCAGAAAGGATGGGGGAAGGGTTGATTTTATGATCAATTTTCTGAAATTGTGATAGTTTCTGCATTTCTTTTTTGAAAAAACGTTTTAAAAATTTTAAGAAACCATCAGCGCTTTTTTCTCGAGAAGAACGTTTTCAAATTTCGCTGTAAGAGACGAAACAAGTGGGTCGCAATGGAAGCTTACCCCCAAATTTGCAACTTTCAAAACAAAATTGAAGTCAAATGATCAACTATTTTACAGCGGGCGCGAATGGGGGTAAGTATTTAAGATTCTCCTCCGCAAGAAAGAGTCTTTATTTTGTATGTACTAAATCTCTGTAACATACGTATCCTCATGCAGTATACTAAAGAAAATCGATATTTAATTAGGATGATGATTGTTGGTATCATTCGATAGATTGGTAATAAAGGGAATAGAAGTAAGATAAAAATTGTCAGAATTGATTTTTAATTCTTGCTATTTTAGATTGTACTTTAAATAGAATTTCTAATAGATTAACTAGACAAATTGAAAATGCATCAGGAATCATCGCCGCCATCACGTATGAATTTTTATTTTTCTTATATTCTTATAAGAAATAACGATCGGAAATATTTTATAAAGAAAATAATTGTTTTTCATTCTAGCTGGTGATGCTCCAGCACAAATTGAAAGTGTATGTCGCAATCATCAAGCTCAAGTGAGATTAAAAAATCGAGCAGCATGGACAATTCATGAAAAACTCGAGTATTCCAGTGAACAAACTGAGCGAAAAGTAAAAATAACATCTACTTATAATTACATCATTATTTGAAATTTCTCTTATATCTCTTAGGTTAGAGATATGTTTGAAAAATTACTCAAAGCATCCGATATACTTTCACCATCTGTTACGAAATTACTTCAAAAACCTGGATTATCCGTTGGTAAGAAATTATTTGAAGCGAAACAAATAAATAATGAATTCAATTTTATTTTATACAGAAGAAAAGAAACTGTTAAGCTTCACAAATCCTGATAATATTCAGGTTGAGTCTAATTATCGAGGACCACGTAAGCGCGTGCTTCGTTTAGAATCAATGAAATCAAAATTCTTATTTATTTTTATAGACATCAAAAGTCCACTTACAAGAAGCACATTTGTTGATTTGATTGAAGCTTTTCAAAAAGGACAAGTAAGTAAGATAAAGGTATCTAATACTGTCCGTGAAGGACTATGATATACAACATGATAAAATACTTACAAGGCTGTTTGTCGATAAAGGATTTAGAGGCCCATATGCAAAATAAATACTGTGTGTATTGATAGATTCAGATATTCACGTCCAATAGAACGATTCGTTAATAGTATTAAATCTATGAAAAGATAATTATTATTGCGAATAACTGTCAACATGACATAGTAGATATATATATAACACGCTGCCAAACTTATTGTTGATGATCTTTCTATGTTAGCTATTATTCCAGATGGAAAATCTCCGGTTACATTATATGTTCTGCATAAGCGCTATTATTCTAAGAGTTAATGATATTAACGTACGTAAGTTCGTCGAAAAATATGTTGATACAGAAGAACTGTTTCTTAAAAAAGTTGCCTGTGGCACACCAAATGTAGCGGTAGATGTGCTGCAATTCCTATAAGCAACTTTAAGAAACTTTCAGTCTATATAGTCTACTAGAAAAAAAAGAGAATGCTCTATTTTCTGTAACATTTAATCATACTTCAACTAAGATCATAATACTAAATTTTCGATAAGATTTTGTTTTCTAATATATGTACCGGTAATGCTAATGTCTGTTTGACATTTTATTAAAGATTTTTCAGTCAACTTATTTGAAAATATACTTATTCATGACATTGAAACCACCGATGAAACTTGTATAAAACTATTCAACGTACAGATATTTTGAAATGCATCATTGAGATGTTTCTGAGTAATTACTTAGGGCAATCCGAAAGTAGTGACGGAGATACCTTATTTCCTCAAGCAGAGATCGAAAAAAACTTTCTTTTTTACCAATAGATAGAGCGTGTTTCGCTCTATTTTTCTATGCTATTTGATCACTATTCAACTAATATCATAATAGTAAAATTTCGATAAGATCTGTTTCTTTCGCATATGTGCTGGTAGCATGAACGCTCGTGAGTATTTTTCGAATAACATTTAATAGCGACATGTTACAGAAGTACGGTTTTCACCATGGAAAAGAGACGATGAAGACGCATCGCACCATATATTACTGATTTTTCTAACCTGTTTTTTGTAAGGTTCTTAGTTGACCTTTTAAAGAACAAACCTATCTCGTGAGTTGTTTCCAGTGAATTTTCAATAATCAGGTTCACATTCAAACCATTGATCGATGATCTACAAACTGCGAAAGATTCAGGTGTTAAATTTAATTATTTGGGGATAATACGTATTCTAGACGAATCTCTACTACGATTTTCTATCAACTCTTTTGTTTTTGTTTTTTTTCATAAAAATGTATTTTTCCGAAGGTTAGAAAATTCAATAAGAACACTTCAAAAATCCTGTTAGAAAAATCAGTAATTTGTAGTTCGATGCGCCTTCATCGTCTCTTTCCAATAGTGTAAATCGTAGTTCTGTAACATGTTGCTATTACACGTTATTCGAAAAATACGAGCGTTCATGCTACCAGCACATATGCGAAAGAAACAGATCTTATCGAAATTTTACTATTATGATATTAGTTGAATAGTGATCAAATAGCATAGAAAAATAGAGCGAAACACGCTCTATCTATTGGTAAAAAAGAAAGTTTTTTCAATCTCTGCTTGACGAAATATGGTATCTCCGTCACTACTTTTGGATTGCCCTAAGTATTTACCGCATACTTAAAAACTTGATTGCAAAATGATCAGACAGTTTACTACAAATATCGGGGTGTGGGTGACTATAAAGGAATACACACCCCACACCCTTTAAATGATCAGGATCTATTTAAACAAATTGAATTGTCAGTTAAATAACACATATTCAGAAAATGTTGCGGACGGCATAACTCATAATTTAGTGTTTGCATACGATAATTTTGATTTGGTCATAGAGATTTCGAAGAAAACCTTATTTTCTTCACTGTTTGTATATTCTATGAAAACATATTGAAGCGCATGGTAATATACAATATATTTAGTGGTCTTTACTTTTTTTAATATAAAAGCTAAAGAAAAACTGGTCCTCAAACCGTAGCCCAACACATATGCATATGAAAATTTTCGCTTTACTCGAAATCAGGTACCCGAACAGTTATCTAATTTCGAATGACGAATGTCGCAGCTCTCTATGTTGTTTCTCCCAAAAACGATTCAAATGATATCGAATAGCCATTAATTGTACTGGCACATATAGTAGAAAAATAAATCTTATCGAAAATTCGTTATTATAATATTAGTTGAAGTATGCCAAATAGACTGCAACGTTCTTAAAGCTTTTCAAAAGAAATTACCTTACATTCGCCATTAATTTTATTATATCCTAGGTATATTTAAAAATGTGAAGTAAACACGCATGTTTACATATTGTTTCTTGACGAGAGAAAAAATGTACGTTGAGAATTCAGTAAACATTCCTGTTTTGAAACATACTTTTAAAAAAGAAAGCACAGCAAATCAGAATTTTCGGATCGATAGCTACAAAATTCAAGTATTTTCTTAATATTAAGATGAATTCAAGCAATGAATTCAAAAACAGACATCCGATTTACAAATTAGATGTTTTTGTCTCCGTAGATTTCAATCACACATTCACTATTTCACAATTATAAGGAGATATGTCTGCTAGTCAATAACAAACCTTTAGCTTACTCAATAATTTACTAATAGATTTTACATGAAAAATACGTCTATCTGATTCTTCATCAAGCGCGTGCTATACTTAAAACATTACCAAATGTTAACCATATTGATTTATCTAATTTACATTATATATTTATTGTTGGCGATCTTCATGGACAATTAGCTGATTTATTACATATATTTAATGCGGTAGATTAAGATTTTCATCACAGTAATATTTGTTTTTCTATTTGAATCATTTATTTCTAAATCTAAATAGAATGGATTACCTGCAACTGATAATCCATTTATATTCAATGGAGATTTTGTTGATCGAGGTCCGAATTCTGTTGAAGTTATTCTTTTACTTCTGGTTGCTTTAATTCTCTATCCAAGTTCAGTATTTCTCAATCGAGGTATTTCTTTTCTCATCAAATTTGAATATTTGTTTTTATCATTTCTCAAAAAATTGACCAGGCAATCATGAAGATCATATGATTACATTTCGATATGGTTTCGAAAATGAAGTTAATCGAAAATATACAGTTAGTTGATTGCTTTTTAAAAGAAATCAGTCTAGTAAAAATATATTTAGAAATGTAAAACATCATTAATCGATCTATTCAAAGATTTATTCAGTTGGCTACCAATTTATTCATCTGTTGACACAGGAAAATCTAAACTGATGATAGTCCACGGAGGAATATCTGATCGTATTAACTTATCACAAATAAATTCTCTTACAAGAAATCGATGTAAAATTGAAAATAGTAAAACATAAATTTATATGTTTATCGACTAGTAGATATTTCACTTAGTATACCACCGATATCGAAAAATATTGGCGAACGCTTGACTAAAGACGAAGAAGATGAATATCTTCAAATGGCAGGTACTAATTATAGAAATGGATAATCTCATGTATCTGAGATTAAATATAATTAGATTTATTGTGGTGTGATCCGGATCCTGAAGATTGTCCAGGCTGTCGAAAGAATGATGATAGAAGTATGGCTTGCTATTTTGGTCCGGATATAACAGAAAAATTTCTGAGTAAAAATCACTTTTCAATGCTTATACGTTCACATCAAGTTAAAGAAAATGGTTACGAATTTGAACATAACAACAAAGTTTTAACTGTTTTCAGTGCATCGAATTATAATGGTGAATCCAATTGGGGTGCTATTGCACGATGGTTACTAACTATGATGGCTATTATTTTTCTTCGTTTCAAATACTAAGTTTGTTTTAGGGATTACAAGACAGAAGAGCCATGGATTATGTCATATACATCTCAAGATATTGCTCCAATTGAAGAATTAAGTTTTAATAAACAGTAAGATAATCGAAATTAAGATATATCTTTGCTATTCTTTTGTTTCGTTTAAAGAATAACATTGTTCGAAGATCCAGTTTATCAATCATTAATGGAGAAAATTGTGTCAAAGAAAAGTTTACTTAGAAAAGAATTCGAAAGATCCGATAGAAATCAAACTAGTATGCAATATCTAATAATATATCTTCAGAATGTATAATTTCTTTGATCTAAAAAGATCATATATCTTTGACGAATTGGGCCGATATAATGAAAAATGTTCTTCAAATTGATTTGCCTTGGTTTAACTTACGTTCAAAATTCGTAAAAGAAGACACACAAGGAATCTTATATAATAGTATGCTTGAAGAATATACTTTAGATAATGCGAAATTTCAAAAGGTATTAGAAAAAAAGAAATTTGAAAATTAGTACTACGGTTTTATTATTCTAGTCTCATACAGGTATTATGGAAGATTTATATATGTCGAAAGATGTACTTATGGCATTATTTAATTTAATTGATTCTGACCATTCAGGTAGGATTTTTTGTATTGTCTGGAGCAAGTATGTAATATACAAATAATGTTACAGGTTTTATAAGTCGTGATAAATTTTCTGATTCTATTAAACTTTTACTTGACCGTGGAAATGGTACGGGTGATGTAAACCACGCCTATATTGATGAAGTCACGTCGGCAATGGATTTGGATAAAAACGGAAAGATTGATGTTAATGAATTTCTAGGTAAGATTTGAGTATAAAATTCATCACAATCAATGACAAAACGTATAGTCTTTATCGTACGAGGAAACCGCTTCAAGTTAAGAATGTCTTCTTTGATCGAGTCCGTATAAAATTCTATGCCTGCTTATATTTCATTGAATTCTATGGAGTCCAAACCCAGAAGAACATTTATCATTTTAAACGGTTGTCTCGATAGATCGAAAACAAATTCTTTAATTCACAATATATTTAAATTTATTTATTTTCTAGAGAGTTTTCGTATTGTGAATATGAAGAAACCACAAAGTTTATATGATAAACCAAAAATAGCACATACCATTATATAAATATGTTAATTACAATAACTTGAAAACAAACGAGACGAAATTCAAGAACATATAAAATCTTTTAGATCCAACACATGAAAAGACAGTTATATCCAGAAATATTCATCCCATAAATTTGTTAAACAGAGACAGATTAATCCTATTCTCTCTCTCTTTTTGTGTAGTGCAAACTTGTTTATATATATATATAAAGAGTATATTTTACCTTCATAGCTTCATGTGAACAAATATAATTGGAGCTGAGAAAGTCAACCCATGCTTTTCTTTCCAAAACAAATGACTGCTGGCCAATGGATTTAACTGAATCTGGTTCAGATCATTAGGAGATCGCTTGCCACTGGCAATGCATTTGAAAATTATAATACATAAAACTATTTTCTGGTTCTTCATTGTCAAGAAAATCAGAACACTTACAATCCTATTATTTCCGTTAGGGAGACAAATAGTAACGTAATGGACAATTAAACACAATTAATATGTTGCACGTATCAAATAAAAATCTTGAGGGTGGGGGTGTTGAAGCTATACAAAGGAATTTTCACCCATACCCTCTATGTTTAACAATATTTCCAAGCCAAGACCTTTCTTGTCAAAAATGTTCAAGACTTTCTGATAGACGGGTACACTGAAATAAAATCAGAGTCGCGGATAACTGACCTATATTTATCTCATATAAATGAACGCTCTATCTTCGCTGCCTTCTTCTTCTTTTGTTTCTCTCTTTAGTCAAACCTCCTAGATACAAGTAGTCACCGTGCTTCTTCCGTGTTGATGATAACGAACACAACTTTTTTGTGATTAATTACTTGCTATTGTTTTTATTTTTTTGTCTTCTGAAGCTGCAGGACATTGTCTTATATTTTTAATTAGAAAAAGAATACTAACAAGTAGTAGATAAACTCTTTTTGCAGTGCGAATGTATTAACATTCATTTAGTATCTATTGCAATAGTTCTCAGTGAGTATCAAAAAGTTCGATTATTTTTACTATGAGTAAATAAAAAGTATCAACGGAACTATTTTCCCTCAATACCTTATAATGCATAGATTAAACAAAAGTAGATAGACTTTGTGTAGCCAAATGAAGATATCCTATAGAATATTATTTCTCTCATTACAGTTTATGTTGCCTAAACATTTATGTACGACTTGAGAGGATCGCTACTTCTTTCTTCATGTACGCACAGGCCTAGTTGAAGTTACCGATATATATATAAATTTTATGCTAGATGTTACTTTCAGATCGTATATTCTTTCATAAAAAATAAGAAAGTTTCAAGATTTAGATATAGGCGCCAAACACCATAACTTTCACATGATTTCATTCAGCTGGGGTTTCACGATATCGTTCTCCATCTGAAAATTTCACAAACAAGAGTGAGCGGAATCATTCATTAGAACATATCAAACTCATCGACTTTAAGATACTAGCGCTTCTGCTACCAGCGGAATTTCCGAGAGAATTGGTTCAAGTTCAAGAGAAAATAGGCGCATTGGTTGAAATAAAACGATTCCTCTAACTTAACAATTAAAAAGACGTGAATACTCAAAATACAAAACTATTCAAAACAAAGCATTAGTATCAAAATTCGACTCCTTCAAGTTCTTCAGTAGCACAAATTAATCCAATCATATTTTTCGGCGTTCAATTAGGATTTGGAATACCCTCGTTTACTTGTTATGTTGTCGTCATCGTTTATATGTTGACGAATAAATCACTTCGTTCAGCACCCAATAAGTAATGTACTTCTGATTCTTCTAATTTTCCAATTTACTGACTATGAACTTGATGTTATTCAAATTATGTGTTTTTTTAAGACAGGCACCCTACTCATTCAAGATACTTAGTTTTGTTTATTTTGGTGATTGATCGACTATTTAACATCAGTATCGGATACTCTTCTACTAGCTTGGATTTCAATTGAACGACACATTCTTATCTTTCATCATTGTATTCTTCATGCAAGATGGACAAATATTTCTTTCCATTTTGCACCACCTATGCTTATTATTGCTTATGCGTTGAGTTTCTTCGTCTACGTTGTTTTTTGTGTCCATGCACAAATTTATATTATTTTCACAGTTCCTTTTGTGATTATCCATGTTATGTGTTCAACAGAAGTTTGTTTTCCTATCAATTGATTGCTCATTTTGTTATTTCGGCAATATGTATTGCAATATTCAGTATCTCTTTTTTTTCGTGTGATTTATTCAAGACGTCATCTGCAACAGTCGTTAATTTGGAGAAAGTATCGTAGAATGACTTTTCAACTAATTTCTTTGTCGTTGCTGTTTTTTGGAACTCTCGTCCCATACGGTATCACTGATATTCTGTATTTTCTTGGTGGCGTCAATATGTTAGTAATTCGATTGGAGGTTTTGGTTGCGATCAGATATGTAAACCCTGCGCTGTTGTCTTTTATATACCTGACGTCGTTGCCAAATATTTGATCCGTTTGCACAGGGAAAATATGGTTGATACATAAGTAGCAAACGAGTACAACACTTTCTTCTGGCTAAAATTTCACTGTTGAACTTACAATTCTCAGTTAATTAAAATACACCGTTGCGCTGATGAAGCAAGTGACTGTGTTCTATCGTTTCTCTAGATTAATATGGGAATACCATATGAATAAATCATGTGGTATCTTATACTTTGAAATGGTGTGGGTGTGGGTACAACTTCCCTTGGATAACTACAACACGCACACCCTTCTTATAGATGACTTCTCCCTTCACTTCAAAAGCTAATTAGCTCCAAAGAGAATATTGATGATAAGCGTTGTAAGTTTCTCTGCTTGACGCAACCATGTTGATAAACTTCAGTTTGTCTAAACGACACCATCAGATCTGTCGGATTGACGTTCATTGGAATTATTTTCTTAATCTATAACTAAGCTTACGTGTGTGGGTTCTAAAAGAACTAAACTTTTATGAATCACAATTCTGTCGATTGATTATAATTTTGATTTTGTGGTAGAAAAATCCGATTATCAATTATGACTATGCCCAAAGAATTTTGAAATTAAAATCGATCCTGATCCCTAAAATCTTTCACTAGACTATGCAATGATAGATTGCAAACATGTCTAATGTGTCTCTTAAGCAAGCACGAACAGTCATGTGATGCTCTCAATCTAGAATGTCTTCACTAATATACTTTGAAAAATTGTTTGAACTTGCCGTCGTTACAAGTGCCATTTGACACATGCCGTTCCTGAGATGAAATATTGATATCATGGTAGCTTTACATACGCACACCCTGCAATTTTTTCAATGACTTTCTTATTTTTCATTTATAATTTGCAACATACAACGTACACCCCGTGACGTGTGTTTCAATATTTTATATAATAACACAAAACGTATCGGCAAAGCAAACTATATTTTTTGTGGAACTCACATATATTTTCGAAGAAAATGATAAGTGTAAGTGTAAAAGCGAGATTTTTGCGACTCCACACCCCGTCCGCATTACAGACATTAATGAGTTAAAAATTGTGCTAATTAGGAGCTTGACTAATTAGGCTGCTATTTCTTCCTTTTTTAATTACAGACTACATGAAAAAAGCAATGCTTGCCCATTATAGACCATAGACGCTAGTCTCTGCCATTGTTAAATATACAAGCTAACAATTAATACTCCATTACAGACATAAGGGTGTGTGTGCAATTATTTCCCTAACTCGTGCCTATCCACACCTATAACCACACCCACACCCACATACCCACGCCTACATACCCATACCCACACCCACACCTACATACCCACACCCACACTCACACCATTCGAATGAAGAACAACCACTGAAATAGTCGTACTACCAGTATAACGAGTCAATGCTTCAGTAAAGGGTAGTAGCTTTAGATCATTTAAAATATATATGAAGCGGCAATAAAACACCTCATGAAGTAATAATATCATTTTTTCTGAAAATGAAACTTTTGAATGCGATGATTATTTGAATCTGCTATATAGAGGTTACCCTGAGGATCGAACGCTATACCTTCAGGATTGTTCAATTGCTTTTCACTATCACCTGGACCGTGTCCGCCGGCAATGACAGTTCCTTGGCGATCGCCATTGTACCATCGCATTACTCGATGGTTCCAGTAGTCAGCTACATAAACTGCATTGAATTGATCAACGAGAAGCCCTGCTGGACAATACAATTGGTTTCTATCATTTCCTTTACCGTGACCACCCGCGACAATAGTACCTTCTTTTGCGCCTTTTCTCCATCTCATTACTCGATCATTCCAGGTATCCGACACATACACAGATTGATCGTTCCCCACAAATATGTACGTCGGATGATTGAGTTGACTTGAACGTGAACCTTGTCCTTTTCCACCTGCTACTACTGTTTCCTTCCAATCATCCGCATTATAACGCCTCACCTCGTGTCTATTGGTGTCAGAAACATAGACATTGCCTTCTTTGTCTATTGCCAATCCACCACATTTTATATTTTCAATAACTATTTTTCTATATGCATTTTTCTTCAGAGATTTTTCACAGCATTTTTCATTACCAACGATCTTTATTCCACATCTGCATAGTCTCATCATGTACGTAATTACTCGCATATTGTGATAATCGCAGATAATCAGAGTCTTTGAAGGTTTGTGTATATTTAAACCCGAAGGTCCACACAAGAAGGGGTCTCCATATCCACTTATATTGTTACCGGCAATTTTAACACCATTCTTTGCACCAAGATAATATTTCATAATACGATGATTGGAAGAATCAGCAATGAGAAGGTTTTCATTGACGTCCAGGCGAATACCTTTGGGATAATGTAGCATATCACAGGCGGAACCTGGGCCATGGCCCCCAGCAATGGTGTAAGCATTCGATTTCCATTTGCCATTATGTACGCAATTGGGCACCTCTATGATAAATAAGAAATAACTGTTTGTTTCATTTACTACACCAAGTGTGCTTATGGATTCTCGAGAGTAAAGTTGATGCCTCCACCGCTATTTTTGTTGCTATGTATTCTACCCTGGTTTAAGCATGAAAGTAACCATGCAGTGGCTACACAAGGCAATAATCCATCAAAAAACAACAATACTATCACCGTTTTTTCTCATTTTCAACTAAACTGAAGTCATATCTAACTGAGCAAGTTTTAAAGCATTGCTTTTACTTTAATATTAAAATATATCCATGTCAGATGAGATAATCCACTAAAAATTCTATATGACAACCAAAACTGAACAAGCACATGAACCGTGCGAAGGCTTTATAGTTGAGCATTTCTCTACCATTGGAAAAAATTGGAAGCTCCCTCGAAACAATTATTCTGATGGAAAGAAATACAAATAAGCTCCATTGATGAAAGGCTAGTGGAGATATTCAAATTTTGTTTTGCAAAGTAAATTTTAGTATACCCGATACAAGTGAAGATAATTGACCAGTATTCTCTCAATTCTGCTGTCTAGCGAATTGACCGTTATGTATTCACTATTCCTACACATTCCTAAAAACAACTGTGTACAATTGGACATCAAAGTTTACGAGAATCCAATATTTTCTCATCCTTTCTCATCCTACCAATTATGTTAGTTTTTGTTCACACGTCTGTTTCTAGGATTTAGACGTAGTCTATATTGAATTTAATTGAAATAGTTTAAAAGTTACTGAACTTACTCATGAACACTAACGCTACTTTTGTACGTACCCAGTGTCGTGTCATTCAAAGAAATTTTCCAATCTTCAGGTACCTTAGTCGTAGTGAGTAATCTAGGTGCCTGTTTGCCTTTGCTTTGCATACTCTGTCCGATACTACGGAACAGGTTAGTGATGGAGATGTTCTCTTGACTGATAGTTTCAATCAATTGCTTCGTGAAGAGTCTCTGATAATCTATTTTGAAAGCATCTGTTGGAGTTTCATTAGGAGCGCCGGCAAGCAAAATAATTGCTCCATCTGGAGTCGTCTTCATTTCACCGAAGCTCTTGGCATTGACAGGAGCTACATATACATTATGTTTAAGTAGATAAAATTATTCACATTGTAACTTACCATGTCCGGCAACCGAGCCTTTGAAAGCGTATGGCCAAGAGCAATCGGCAATGAATATCATGGCATTAGAATTCACTTTTCGTGCTAGTAGCTCCATTGTCTTTTCTACATCTATACCGAACGTCGGTACATCCGCTTCATCTGCTATATCAGAATCATCAACATGCATGAAAAAATTTGTTCCATCGGCCTGGCAACCATGACCACAAAAATAGAACAGGACCAAATCACCGGTTTTTATTTTCTCGATGAAGTCAGCAATGATGTGCTTCATTAATTTGCCAGCGTTCTTCTTGAAGGTAACTTGAAAATCTAATGCTGTGAGCTTATCGCTGAATTCATGTGCATTATCAACAGCATGATCGAGTTGATTTTTCTTCTCGCTGTAGTTGCCATTACCAATGACGAGCGCCAAGTTTGCACCAGATGGTTGGAGAATCACTAGCAATAAATTGTTATTTTTATTATTAGAGTGTGTCCCTATTATTAAGGAGGAAATTCGAGTTAAGAATGTTCTTGCTTCTCAAGATGGGAGCATACTAAAGCTCTTCAAAAAAAGCAATGGTTTCAGTAACAGGATGCATGTCATACTTGTCTTCACTCACACCCTCACACCATCGAAGAAATATCTTGTTACCAAAATGATTAGCTCAAAACGTGTACATATTAGGCTACGCTTCGAATTTTTTAGTGAACTTTGTGGGTTTTGTCTCGGAATACTCATCAGGGTAGTCATTTCCAATGGACCTGCTTCTTTCCTTTTTCTCAGTTGAAGCGTCTGAATCAAGCTGACTTACTTAACGATATATAAAGTTGATGATCGAAGCTGTATCGCTAGTTGTTTTTTGTTACAAGTTCGCAACTTACTTTCAACTATACAGAGAGCAAGTGTGCCGTCTTCTGCTTTTGTTGACATTTGAAAGATGAACAACAGACATAATTCACTTGGAGACTCCTCGGGGTTTATTATAATTGCCAAACGTAAACATTGGAAAGTTGGAGAATGAAACAAATGTGTCCCATTGCGTTGCAGCCATCATGCACAATTGCTTTATCTCGGAAATTTAAACAGTCATACAGTGACAGAATTTATTTATTATTCAGACAGCCAAAAGCTACCTAAATTTACTTTTTAAATATTTTGCAGCAGTAAACAAGATTGCTACTGATCATCACTTATAAAACTCAGCCATTTGCCACAAGAGGCTATCGTGAGTAAAAGATTCTATTCTCTGAAAAAAAATAAAGGAGGTTTACAGAACCCTCCGAAAAGGTTCTGTAGATTTTCAAAATGCTCCAAATGTGTTCAAAGTCTCAAAAAAAGGATAAAAATTTTGACAGAACCTTTTGAAGGTTCTGCGTTTTACCCAAGTGCAGAACCATCTCTTACAGAACCTTTTTTTCGGTTCTGTACAGCAAAAAAANTTTTTTTGCTGTACAGAACCGAAAAAAAGGTTCTGTAAGAGATGGTTCTGCACTTGGGTAAAACGCAGAACCTTCAAAAGGTTCTGTCAAAATTTTTATCCTTTTTTTGAGACTTTGAACACATTTGGAGCATTTTGAAAATCTACAGAACCTTTTCGGAGGGTTCTGTAAACCTCCTTTATTTTTTTCAGAGTTTAACACGCTAGCTATTTTTTCTGATCAGGTGGATCAAAAACTGTATCGGTGTAGTCCACTCTAACGAAATTTTTCTGTACCATGGTGACTTGCGAATTCCTTTATTCAGCAAATAAGTAGCGTAAAAAATAAAAAAATAAAGGCAGACCTAGTTGTTGTGAAATCATTTTCACGTAAAACAAGAACACCCACATGAAATGTGCTCTTTTTAATCATTCAGATTTAGCTGAAAAATGGCAACCTCTAGCAATGATCCATCTCGTCATCGCAAACTAGCGTTAATCATAGGTAATGGAGCCTATAGTCAATCTCGAAATAAGCTTTATTATCCTGCTAATAATGCTGGTGATCTGAGTGACGCGCTCAAAAGAATGGATTTCAATGTGACAACAGCCTGTGATATAGCTGAGCAAGAAATGAACAAACTCATAACTGATTTCATTAAAAATATCGGTAATGGTGATTTGATATTATTCTACTATTCCGGCTGTGCTTCACAAGTTAATGGCGCAAACTACTTGATTCCTATTGATGATGACAAAATAAAATGTGAAACGGATTTACAATTCTTTGGAGTTGACTTTGACCGAGCGCTCACTAGACTAGTGAAAAAAAATACATCATACGTGAGTGTATTCATTTTGGACTGCGCTCAGAACTACTTGTTGGCAAGTTCAACTGCTACGAATTGTGAGTTATATCGTTTGTACTTTCATGAAATCAAAATTTGTATCGTTTAGCTACGGTGAAGAGCGCAGGTTTGCAGAAAATCAGCCCTAGTCCTGGGGTATTCGTCCAATTTGCATGTGACCCTAATCAAATGGCTGGACGTACTAGTCAAGCAGAACGTAACAGTTTATTTACAAAGTATTTGTTAAGGCATATTACTACGCAAAATGTCCATCTCGTTGAGATTATCCAACGTATAGAAGGTGATGTGTACCAGGAAAGCAATCAAAAGCAAAAGCCAATATCTATGAATGGATTAGGTCAAAACCAGCAGATCTATTTGAATGGAAAGATTAAAAGTAAGTTAGACGGAGTATGTGTTTGTGACATTTATCACAGGAGTTGCCGATACTCGTGAGTTATCATGAGTAGTTTTGAACAATCAGTCATTTCAGTAATTCATCAATTAGATTAACGTAGAACTGATTAGAAACAGTTAGAGTGGAAACGATGAGAAATCGTTGTGGTTCTATCCATAACAGATGATGCAGTCCTACAGATGCTCTGTCGAAACTTGTAAACCAGAAGTTATCAGGCTCTTATATTCCAGATGGAGTGGATTTGAGGAACTCCACTATAACTGTGGTGTTAGGCTCTAATATGTATAGAACGAAAGAGACAAGCAGTGTCACTGATGTTATGTGACAGAACGATGAAAAAGATGACCTTCATGGGAATCGAACCCATACCTTCCGCTATCCGGGCAGATGTACTACCGTTATACTAGAAAGCGCATCTAAATCATCGTCTAGCGTTAGTGTGATCCAACATTAACGCTAACATGTGGCTTTCTATGCTTTTATCTTGACATTTTTAAACTCCTAAAAACTGTAAACGAAATCAGAAGATGAATCAATTGAACAAGTGATTGTTCTTCCTAACCAAATACAGCGCTTACCATATTAAGAGTGGATCAGAATTGAGAGAATTGCTCTCTACAATAACTTGAGACATAGTACGTGCATCTGCTATTTCCAAAGATAGGACTTAGGGAATATCAACACATTACTTTATCAGCATGTGGAGCCCACAGAAAGAATTTTGTGAAACAGAATTGGTCATGTGTTAAGGTGTACAACGAGAAAATATAACCTAGTTTCTCTAACTTGCGTCACATCGTGACAGACACTTTCGAGTTGTTCGGGCTTGGAACCCATCGTATTGCTTTGACATTCTGATAAACCATAATGAAAGTAGCGAATAAATCTTAGTGTGATTAAATTCTTCCCATCGTTTTTCATATTTTACACTTTCGAAGAAACTGCACCGAAAGACTTTTTTCCTACGAAACGAAATGAAAGAGTAAATAATTTTGTAAGAACATAAACATTGGAATGCTCGTTTTGATGGTTGGGTGTATGTACGATGGAAACTATGTTCTGCCCCGTGACTCACAGACCTCAATTGGTCGAGCTTTCACTTACTGTTTTCTAATCACTTGCAAACATTTTCATCAGATCAAAAAGAAAAAAAGAACGATTTCTAAATGAATCTTATTAGTTTCTTCCACAATACCGCCGTATACGTTTTACTAATTTTACAATCACTAGCTTCATTTCATCTAGATACAAAAGATTATCTAACCGATGAACAAATATCACAAGAAGAAATTATCCATTACAATCAATGTAAAGAATATTATAGTAGTACAGGAAAACCACTCATATCAGTTGCCGACGAAGTTCTTGACAAAAGTATTGGATTGAAATCACCAATTTTAAAAATTGGTATCGATGAAGATTGCAGCAAATTTGACGTAAACGATTACATGAGTCAATTTTGTAATAAAGTGAAGGTCGATGTAAACATTTTTGAAATCCAAAAAATCCAAAACGGCTCTGCTATAATGACATTAAGCCTATCCGATAAAATTGAATCAAATGAAAAAAAAAGACTCTTAACACTGATCTACAACTCATGCAATGATAGATTACAAAACGATCTTGGCCAAATCAAGACCTTTTTCTTGTTTTTGGGCCCTGAAGAGTCATTGAGAAAAATGCAAAAGCATCAGGCAAAGATTAATTTAAATCCTAAATTTAACCGTATATACGCTTCTGGTCATAATTTCTGGCAAGGTGCTATTTCCGATGGCAAAGATCGCGGCGGCAAACCTTATTATTGTCCGATCGGATGGAAAAGATGGTCATTTTACGTTACTGATAATTTTGACCAGAAGTTCAGTGGTTGGTGTATTGGTTATCATGGTACAAAATTTGAGTACGGCTTATCCATTCTATTGAATGGACTGAAACCGGCAAACATAGCAGCTCTAGGCGCCGGAATCTACTTCACTCCATCCATTGCCTATGCAAGTCATCCGAGATACTCAGAAGTGAAAGCAATTCCCGTTGCAGCTCGAAAAAATTTCAAATCGGGTAAATACATTCAATACGTATTAGAATGTCGTGTCCATCCAAGTAGCATCAAGAGAATAGGTTGCGAAACGTTAGCCGCTGCAGCCAAAATCGATCCCAATATAAAAAATGAAGACATCGAGTGGGTGATTGATAACCAAAATAAAGAGATCGTCGATTTTAATGACCCCTCGTCTCCAATCGTTTGCACTGGATTAATGATACGTATTACAGATGAACATCCGGGTTTACTACCGGAAACGCAATGGTGGTTTGCAGGACATTTATGCGATAACGATCAATGTTGCAAATTAGGCATTTCATATTCGGCACTGCAAAAAGCAATAAAGAATGGAGATACATGTAACATTATATATGATTAATTAAATAGAAACGTACTGAGTTGTTCTAATGCGTCCGTCATGCTTCTCAAAACGCGAACAGTGTTGCAGCTTTTCATTGTCATATGTTTTATTTCTTTAACAGAGTAAATCTGAATTTATTCTATCGATTGTCATCCAATAAAATTCTTTACCAGTTACATTTCTCAACCCAAAACTGGATGGGAGCATTTCGTATTAGGGTGTGGGTGTACTTCTTGGAATAACATCCACACCCACTGTAACGATAAACAAGACTCTGTTGAGTTGATGTATTAAGACAAAATGGATAGATGTGGAGTAGCTTACAGCCACTCACGGCAATGATGTTTATTCGCTTCTTCACATATCCAGAGTGTAACGACAAAACTAGAGAGTGTCGCCTATGCCCGTCGACATGATGGTGTATTGTGTCATCTGACATCTCTAGTCGTGTCTCACTTTCATACATAAAACACGTATATATAGAAGAGAGACAAGAAAGAGCTATATAAGAACAATGGAAAGAGAACAGAAAGAGAAGGAAGGAGAATCATCGAAGCGTGCCATCAATATCGGCACACCCACACCCAGAATTAATATACTATAAAATAATAGTATTAATAAAGTAGTATAGTTATGATTTTATTATTCGTATCCTATCGATAGGCATATAAATGAAATGAATCATTAAAAACTTTAAAATTAAAGTATTTAGCCCATAATATCATTTCTGAGGAAAGGTGCGGATTTATTCATTTCTTTCACCGAAAATTTTGTTTCTGACGACGAGTTACTTTACATCGAAAATTCGTTTCGATTTCTTCCAAGCAACTTTATACCACGTCATTATTGAGATTTTTCTGTTGCCTTTTTATTTACCTGCTGATGGCAAAGAGAATTGAAGATTTTTCTTTTTTCCTTCTACTTGTTCGTTACCTTTGACGAAGAAAAATACATATTCACCTAACATCATCGCCATGCAACAAGGAAATTAACTTCCGGCTAACCCCTATTTAATTAAAAGATGTAGGTTGCTATGCTGTACATGACAAAAGATGCATTTTTAAATAAAATATAGTTTGAAGGTTATCTATACTTTTATTTTTCAAGGACTTGGTGAGAATCAGAGATGAATATAATATAGAATAGAACTCTATCTTGTGTCTTGTAGAGCGAAATTAAAGAATGAATACCTCGAGACTAGTCTATTTGTTAATAAGATTCCGTGCACATTGAACTAGAAGGAAAAAACGAATTTATTCATTTCGTGACTATTAGCAGTTAAGAATACATATGAAAACGAACTAAACTTGATTGATATAGACTATGACTGACACTTTCACTTTCCTTCCCTTTCAGAAATTAAAAGAAAAAAGACAATTCCATCCCTAATCTCAATATGAACCAAATTTACTTGCCAAAAATAAAACTAGATGTTGGAAAAGAGAATTTATTAGAAATCAATGATATTGACTCATACATGGATCGTGGTTTTTTCCAAGAGAAAGAAAAAAATACGAAGAGAGTATCATTTGCGTAGTGTGTTGGCTTACTGTGATGAGATTATATGCAAAAACAAAGAACTCATGACGATGAATGAATCAGAGATGATTTAAAACGTTGTGTGAGTGAAATAATTTTCCTGAAGAATCAAGGAAGTGAGAGAGAGAAAGAAATCTATATAAAACATTGAAACTGCAATTTCCATCATACGAACAAATCAAATAACTTTTGAAGATCGTCGATTGTATAGTGAGTTTTAATCTCTTCATTTAGTGCTTTTCTACCTTTGAAATTCTGAACTAATGGGTATAGTACATTCCAGAAAACAATTTCTGTTAGTAATGGTTTACTGAAACATATTAGTCCGGATTTAAATGAAAAAAACGATATAGTTTATGAAACGTTTATACAGTATGGTTAGTTGCTTGAAAAAATATTTCATTCGTACATAATCGGTGACAACCATACGATTATTTCCACGATTGCACCACTAAATAGAATCGCTTTGTTTTAGATTAGACACTTTTTCAAATGAATAAAATATATCCAGAAGATGTACTCAATCCTGGTGAACTACCCAATACTACTGATGTTCCACAATTCGATGAGGTACCCCCAAAGCAATTACCAAAACCTTTGTCTGACTTCAAGCAATATGTTGACTCAAAATTCTGCTATTTTTCCAAACCCATAGATCAAGCTGAATTGATAAGTACCGAACCAAAGATCGCCTATCAATGTCGAATGAAAATACTCGTGGAAAAAAGATCAGTGCACACAGATGTCGCACCTCATCCATGGCATACCGAAACAGTCTTAGGCAGTTCTAGTCTAGGTAAGCTATTACTGATATAGTATATGTTGATACAAGAGACACAAGAGATTGTTTAAAATGCATCCATTTTGATCTTCAAACAGTCATACTACATTTGAGTTGAGCACATGAACGCCAAACATGGTTATCTGTTGTTTATTTATAACACGTTCCTAGTTTGAACAGCTATTTCTCGAACTTCAAAAATAGATTGAAATGTTATCAAAAGATTTCGTTAGGTATTTCAAATATCTAAATCATGTTTTCTATTCAATGTTTTGCTATAAAAGAAATAAAATCAAATATGTTATAAAGGTCGATTCTTCGAAAGCACTGAACGTAGCGGTGAAGCCATTGGAAACATTTGGTCAGATTACCAAGTCAACATACCAGACGGTGAAAAGTTTCATAGAACTTTAACTTTGACTAATAGCATTTATCACACAAGATGTTCGAATTGTCGAGCAAAACGATATGTTCCATGTACATCTTGTACCAAAGGTCTAACCTAGTATGACACACGTAATTTCTTCGAGTAATATATTAAATATACACTAAATTTGTTTGCAACAACGATAAACAAATTTGCTATAATTGCAAAGGTGCTGGTCAACTGATCTGTAAAAGGTGTAAGGGTCTGGGTGGATTTCGTCACACACCCAAATTAACTGTTAAATGGTCTACTCGTTCTTCTACATTTTTTTATCAAAATTCATTTCTACATAAGAAAAGAATTCGCAAGGGACAACGAACTGCCTTCTGGTCGACAAGACGAGTACCATGGTCGAAATCATCATCAATAGAAGATTGTGTTCAGTCGATAAATGAAGAAGTTCCTGATATTCCATTACAGACATATATCGTTAGGGATTACACCGAAAAACATCTAAATCCTATGAGAAATAAGAACAATGCAATGCGACGTTTCGAATGTTTTATAGAACGAATGGGTTTCGAAGAAGTTCATTATACAATGGGAGAGAACTACTCAAATAAACGAGATTCAAAATTAGGTATGAATTGCGAGTGGTAATTTGATTTATATCATTCTGTTCTTTACTTTTGTAGAACACACATTTCGATTCTGTCAATATCCGGGACCTAAAGGTCAAAATTCAATCTATGAAAACGATTATCCACTGAATTGCTGTGGTTGTTTTGGAGAAAAAGTGGCATGCTATTCATCATGTTGTACTATTCTGTGAAAAGTTCTTGACTTGTATTGTGTGAACAATAATTCATCTTGAAAATTACTTTTCCTTGAAACATTTAAAGTGAAATAACAAAACTAGTTAGGAAATGATATGTATAAAATAGTATTCATAGCTTTGCCTTAAGATTAAAACATGTCAGAATGAAAAAATATATAAAATGATCTGAAGGGTGTCGATGTAAGTTAAGAAATCAACCAAATTCACAAGGATTCTTATACCCACACCCATGTATTACAGACTGTTTGTGTGGGTACGAATGTATCCGTAGTATCTTGGTTTCGCAGGCATGCGAATATACTGTTAATTTTCAAAATCTGATGTCCTTCTCTGATTAACTTTCTATGTGAATTTGCATGATTATACCAATGGAGAATAATGTGTAATTATATATAAGATAAAAATATGTGTATTTCAGGTTGAATATAGTTATCTGGATTGAGAAAACTAAGTAGGATGTGTGTAAAGAGACGAGTAGACCCGTACGCATCCTCATGATACACCGCACTCATATATTGGCTTCACGGAAAATAGTTTTCGTACAGTTCAACCGAGAAAAAAATTAATCGTCATCAATTTATGCATGTTGGAAAAAACGTGATTTTTTTTCCTTCCTGTGAAGAGAGATTTGTTGACAAAAAGAAACTCGCAACATTTTTCGCTTTTTATTTGGTGACTTATACTGCTGCGCATTTGGCTTTACTCACACAAAGCAAAACAATAAACTGAGAACACGTTAAGAAATTTAATTTCCAACAATAAATATATTAATCGATTTCTTTTTCAATATTCAAAATTATTTGCTTATCGTATAAAAGAATAAATAGAAACTTGACTAGAATTCGTTTGTATTTCTAGTCATCAGACAAATCTTCTTTACCTTGTTTTTGTCCATTGGAAATATTTCCACAGAAGTCGGCGATGTTAATCAAGAAAATCTTCATATTCAATCGTACTTTATAAAAACAACAATGACTGTATGTCAATAAAGTGAAAAAAAAACAATTCTCTAACATAAGATAAGCTTTCTTTTTTTCTCTCTTTCATTTGTTATGGAATATTTTTTAATGTGTTTTTTTTCGAAAAGACATTTTTACGTAATAGCAGCTAATAAGTTTATGTAGAAGAGTTTTTCTTTTAGTAAAATGAATTATTTTCAATATGCAGATATTTATTATTATATTTTTCAAATTTAATAGGAATTTCAGATCATGACACGAAGAAATGAATCATCAACGATTAAAGCAAATCGATATTGTCGTCCAGAAGACGAAATCAATATCTTATTAATGGGACAAACAGGTGTTGGAAAATCAACATTCATAAATGGTTTAGCTAACTATCTCTGTAATGATACATTAGACGAAGCAGTTAATGATAGAATGCAAGCTATAATTCCGTCTTCATTCAATTTCACTCATTCAGACACTTTTGAACAGAAAATGATTATTATTGGAGAAGAGAATGAACATGAAAAGTTTAGCGTACTAGGCCAATCAGGTACACAACAATGTCGAAGTTTTATTTTACCAGTAGGTAATAGAAATTTACGAATAATTGATACACCGGGTGTGGCGGATACGCGAGGTCTTGAGCAAGATGCCAAAAATTTTCATGAAATTCTAACTTATATATCTCAATATGAACATTTAAATGCAATTTGTATTCTATTAAAACCAAATGAAGAGAGATTAAATATACTTTTTAAATTTTGTATTCAAGAACTTCTTCGACATATACATTTAAGTGCAAATGAAAATATTATTTTTATTTTTACAAATATTCGTTCAACAATGTTTGCACCAGGAAATACAAGTCACATCCTTAAAGTACTCTTAGATCAATATAAAACAAATTATCAAGTTGATGTACCTTTCACAAGAAATAATACTTTCTTATTAGATAATGAAGCATTTCGATTTTTAGCTGTACGTCAAAATGGAATTCAGTTAAACGATGAGCAAACAGCAAGCTATCAAAAAAGTTGGAATCATACTATTAAAGAATATTCTCGTCTTATGGGCCACATTGCTACACGTCCAATGCATGGGATTCTTGATACACTCTCACTTAATGAAGCCGAGCAATTAGTTAGAAAACTTACACGTCCAATAGCTGAGATAGCCAAACTTATTGAACAAAATATTCAACTAGCCAAGCAACACAAAGACAAGGTTCTTAAAAATCCACAACTTGGCTCAAAAGGCATACCACAAAATGATGCCGTTATTGTGAAATTCTCACACCCACGTACAGTATGTCGTGGGGAAAAGTGTTGTCGACTTGTTACTATTAACAATGAACAAACAACGGAATATACATCTAAATGTCATGATAAATGTTATTTGAAAGGTGTGGTACAAGAAGCTGTCAATGATATAAGAATATCTCACTGTGAAGTAATCGACGTTAGGACAGGTAAAATATTGTTGTTCTTACAAAAAAATCAATTATAAAAATCCACTTACTGTATAAGTATATATCTAGTGAAACGGTTAGAGAAGAGTTTCATACAATGTAGTTTTAACAAAATGTGAGTGTAACATATCCGTAAAAATCATGGCCATTATTGATTAAATAAATCTTGCGCTTCCTACTCATCGTATTTTCGAACATATTCGATCATCTTCTACGTAAAACAAAACGATAAAAGCCTCACTTGAACAAATCTAATAGTATTAGTACTAGATTCCAAAAACAGGGATCGGCACTTATTTCCGTCTCCCTGTTTCCAGATTGCTCTTCAGGATTCTATTAAATTGCTTGTAACTTTCTTTTATTAAAACGTAGCATTTCTGAATTGATCGCAGGATAGTTTCGTTTTTAAATTATATCTACATTGAAATTAACATATGAGACGGTAAATATTTACTATATTAGACTAACAACGGAAAATTTTGTAAATATTTAAGATAAATAATCCCTAGACTGAAACGATAGTATCTAGAGCATTAGTTATAGAAATCGATAGGTCAATTCTTATTCATTTTTACAGTTAATCAGGTTAAATGAACTGTTCAATATTCTATATAATTTATTTCTCATGATAATCTAAATGCTTTTATAAGTCAGTTTTTTTCTTCAAATAAAAAAATCTTTTAAATCGAAACAAATCGATTAACTTATTAATGAGGACAATTATTTGAATATATTTGACTTTCCTCGCGTTTTATCTGAAAAGCTTTTCAGCGCAGTCCCGTTGGGGCTAAAATGTGGAACTCACATATTTCGGTTAGTTAGATACTGATCAAATAGAAGTTTTATTTTTTCAGTGTAGTGAGATCATATCCTGTTCAAAAATAAGATAATAAAACCTTTTTAACATTTGAAGTTTATTGGATCTATCAATAGGAAATATTACTAAAGAGAACGTATGAAAA
>OENM01000002.1:44823-73026 GCA_900239745.1 Rotaria magnacalcarata
GGGGGGGGGTGGAGTACAGGGGAGCCGCAAAAACCTAACAATTAAACTTACACTCACTATTTTCTTCGAAAATATATGTGAGTTCCACAAAATAATCTAAAAATAAAATAGAATATTTGGTTAATAATTTACTATCTATGTAGGTAATTGCTTAGCATGTGGTTGTCCTTGGGAAAAACATCATCATATAACGTATGAATATCAAACAAATCTGACTCATCTAAATAAAAATGCCTCATTAAGTGATATTGATGAATATATTACTAGTTTACGAAATGAACAAGAGCAAATCAAAGATGTCTATAAAAAGCTGGCCAAATTTCTTCATGCTAATGCAATTCTTCCATTAAATGAAGACATTCTTGAGTATCTTCAACAGTTTATTCATGAAGAAAAAATGAAAAACAATGCTGGTGCACGAAATACTGATGTGATTGATGCTCTACAAAAAATGATGGACGATCATAAAAAAGAAATGGAATTGTTTAAAGAAACAATAAGAAATGGAGGAGAACGGCCAAATTCAAAGGATGTACTTCAACCTAAAGAGATATTTCCTTTAGTTGGAACTCTTTATCATTTATCCATTAACGGAAAAAAAATTCGTGACCAAGTTAATGGATTAAAACTAAGTCAAGATAATATCAAAAGAGACCGAGAGATTTATCTGGAATTACCAGCAAAAGCCAATTCATCAACAGTTATGCGTGAATTTAAAAATGTTATCCCTCCCAGATAATGATTTTAATTGAAAAAATATACCATTTTTCTAATTCAGGCTTACCTATCAGGGATTCGAAGGCTCTCCAATCGAATTCTTTCCCATTATATTTCTGAGTTCTTCTGGTAAAAAATTATCTTTCTCGCATTTCTCTAATTGGAGACATTCAAATTTGTTAATATTTGACAAACTAAAGAGTTCAGTAATATTATTCTGTTTCCGCAAGAAATTAGGTTGAGATTATCAATACTTCTCTTCTATAGAACCCCCATATACCTTATATGTAAAACATTTCAATCGACGTCACCGTGCTTCAGTGTTTTTTAAGTTTTTATCTATTTGTTTTATTGAAATATGATATGTGAAGGACATGGGTGATGAAAAGAGTATGTGAGATTTGTTGCTCTGATTAACAACACCCACATTATAAAAAATTTCGATTCATTTACATGCAAGTCATTCCAGTAACTCTTTGTTAGATATGTATAAACTCTCATTCCATGTATATTTTTCAGCGACTTCATCATACTAGATCTAGAGATGAGTGTTTATTTTCGATAGACAGAAAAACATTTTTTTAAAAGCTCGTCACTTTCCTATCCATAACTATCAAAATGAATTTTTCATCTGCACAACGCTGAATCCTGTGTCGTCGAGAGAAGATTTGAGAAATTTTGATATCAATTTATTGCTATTATGCTGTTTATTTTATCTAGTTGTACCGACTTTATACAAAAAGTCTTTCTTTATTCTTCAGAAATAAAGATTACTAATTATTTTACCGTTGATATAAATTATAAATCATATTTTCCACCTCCAAGACAACGACGCCGTTTCGGATGGTCAAAATGAATACAATTTATTCAATTTCTAAACGAGTGACATTATTAATTTAACAAAAAATGATAATTCAATTTCTATGGAATATATCAAGGCTCAGACAGTAGTCAAAGGTTATCACGGCCTCATCGACAACCTGTATAGTGCATGCTTACAGGTAGAGTGCTAAAAAGACTCATAATGAATATATTTTCATTGGTAAATTTCAGTTGAAGAATTTCATCAACGTGGATGATAAGGTTTTAATTTACTTCTCGGTCAAAGCCATTATTTTTTCTCTGGGGGCATCGAAATTGGGTTTAAAAAGTATTGATAAATTCAAAAAAAGATCAGACAATAATGCACATTCATATCATTAGTCACATCCTCAACAATAAAAACGTCATGCACGATGTTAGCAATCTCAGTATCTCCCACAACAATATTATTATTAACAGTATCCATATGGATTTAGTTGCTGACTGATAGAAATACTACATCCACACTCTCTCAAGTCATATACTTTCTATCTAGAACAAGTTGATAATATCATTAAATAAAGGGAAACAAACAAATGAAGTCCATTTTCATCTTTTAGTTTTCTACTTGTTATGATGTATTTTCGTGATGCATATTTCGTTTTGAAACTGATTTTCTCTTTGTACGTGTAATATTTGCATTTGTTTCATTTGTATACTCAATGTTTTCTGGCACGCACATATATTTTCGAAGAAAATAGTGAGCGAAAGTGTATAAAAACTATCATAAGTGATCAATAGAAACTACTTTTAATCATAGAAAACCTTCACTAGTAAAGCAAAAAATATATAGCCCTGACTTCTATTCATTTCTAATGCTTTCTGATAATTACTCTTGATTCACAATGAAGATAAAAAAACTGATTCCTATACTAGATAGAAATCGGAGAAATCAGCTGGTTCCTCTTTAACCCAGGTCGAAAAATCTGACGTAAGATCTTGCAATCCGGATGTCAGATCTTACAATCCGAACGAAATCTTATAAGCATCAGACAAAAACTCGTCATCTCTGAAATCTTGCATCAAATCATATTATATTTTTTTTAAATCTCGCATGCAGTTTATTTTCAATACAAATTTGTAGTAATATTTTAAGGAGATATTAGTTTAATTAAAATATCTCAGTGATATTTCTATAGGTAACAGAACCTTTCAAGAATCTTCTGATACGACTTAGTATAAGAAAGCAGAGACGACGATTTTGCCTACGATTTTTCGTCTGATCTTATCGGATCAGATATGATCAAACCTACGATTCTTGTAAGATCTTCCCGTCTGGTTTCTCGCCCTGGGGAGTGATATTGATTTGGAAATGCTACTCCAATGTAGTCAGAAGACAAACATTTCTCTTTAAAATCTTAATCCGACCTGTTTTTCTCTTATCCGATGATTAATCCATCTTACATATTTCCAAGATACACATGTGTGAAAGTGCAGGTAAATAAGACATGCTTATTGGTTGGTGGAGAAATCTTGAGGGTATCATCATACCGACTCATGTTGTATAACGGCTGAGAAAGAAAAAGGTACAGGTTTTTTCAGTTATTAGAATACTTTAACGAGACAATATCAATGGCAGATGTAAATGATCAAACTATTAATCAAAGGACAATCAGATCATCAGGAGCTGTATCCATAGGTAGCATTGATTATAAACGTATTTGGAATTGTGAAAGTGTGCCCCGAAAATTCTTCTGTCCGATCTGCTCCTGTTTACTGTGGCAACCACATTCCTGTGGATCATGTCAAAGTTCATTCTGCGAGACTTGTATTTTGAAGTGGACACAAATGAATAGGAGTTGTCCATATGGATGTGAACAGTACGAGGATAGACGTTGTTCGCCACAGATTCGATGTCTTTTATCCAACATCTGGATTCGATGTCAAAGTTTTCAATACGGCTGTACAGCTGTTCTTTCTTATGACAAATTAGAAATGCATCAAATAAGTCAGTGTCCATATCCCTCAACTCTATGCCAGTATTGTGAAAGTTTGATGTTGGTGAATACAATTGAAGTACACGAGCAACAGTGTGATCAGCGAATGGGAAATTGTTCCATATGCAATCAGTTCATTCGATTGTATTTGTTGAAAGAGCATCAATCGTCTTGTAATCTATCGAGCATACAAAACTACTTACAAAAAATGAATGACTTGCAGAATACAATACAGCCTACGAATACATATCTGCCTGATATGGCAACTCTAAGCACTGCTATTCAATTCGGCAATCTATTCACTGTTACATCTGAGGAGTAAAAAATTCGAGAGTATTACTATAATTTAGCATGGTGGCGCCGTATTCAATTTCTTGTTTGTCTCATTCTTATGAAACCATTCGATGTTCCACAAAATCTTCTTGTGATATGGAGTACGGGTTGTGGCATTATATTAGGTGATTCCACGGCATTGGCTCTCAACATTTTTTTTTCGGAACATATGCACCGGCTTTCTCTTTATCGTTGTTTTTACTGGAATTTTACACTCTAGCATACCATGGTTTCTTAACTTGGTTGATGATATCTCAATTATGGTATTTTCTACCATTCTCTTTCTAGTAGTTGGTACTTCAATTATTTACACCAATGCTCACCGATTGAGCAAGGGACACAAACTAAGATATGTACTGTTAGAGTATATTTTGACTGTTTTTTGTGGAAAATTGCCTTGATATTTATCCATTTTTATTTTCGTTGGATACCTGCCTATCNCCTTTATTCGAGGCATCAAACATTATAGAATAAAAATATACTTCTTTTACTTCAGTTAAAACTTTTTGAGTAAAATATGGAGCTAAAACATTGACTGCAATCGAATTACACTTTGTTCGTCCGCAGGACATTGATTTTGAAATTGCAGAAGAAGACGAAAAAATTGTTTTGAGGACATTTGTGATACATTGTTGTGATAAATAAGAATGTCCGTGTTTCACTCCATGATAAACAAAAGCACCTTCCGCCGCTGCTGTTTCTTCAATCTCTTTGTTTGGTTTCATTGTTGATGTTATCAATTGTCGATTGATATTGAATGATTTCATGTTATTGATGTGTCTTTTTAACTTTATATGCCGATCAATATCATTTTTTCCACCATAATGGATTGAAAAGGTTTCGTTGCAAGCAATGCAAAGAATTTTAGTTGAATCCAACTTGTACTCTCGTAAAAATGAATTGACTTGAGAATCACGTAACCATTGTGGGTTAAAGACACCTTTCTTTTTCTTCTTTTCGCAAGCACTTGGCACAACTTCCACATTTTTATTTTCCTTTGACTTTAGAATTGTTGTTGTTATTAAACTTTCATGATCATTTTCAATTATGATCTTAACGTCCATTGACCAGAAAAATAGTTCAAATTTTTGGGTGGAAAGCTTTTTATCAGATAAAACACTAAATAAGTCGAAAAAGAGTTAACTATCATTGAAAGCAGAGTGGTGTATTTACTTCACCAATAGAAATTAAGAGCACAGACTATTTCACATACTTAGGCCTTGCCCACACTACAAAAGTTAATACTGTATTAAGAAATATGATTGGTTGAAAAGTTAATACAGACTTAATACACTTTTGAAAAGTGTATTAAAGTTAATGCACCAATAAAAATTGAATTTGATTATCGAATGAAAGTGAAGCAGTAAGTGTCCGTTGAGTTGCATAAAAAATCGTTAAAAAAATGAATATTTTTCAACAGATAATGATATAATTGTCTTCAAATATATATTAATTTTTGAAAAAAGATAAACAACAGTATTTAGTTGTTTTTTCGCTCAGGCTGATTTATTTAAAACAATGGCTACTCACGTAACGACAGTTGTCAAAAACGTCAAATATTTCGCATAATTATTAAAAAAATGATTATCTACACTAATATACAATGAAAAGATGCCGTGTTGTGATCTAACAGAATAATATGGTCGATAAAGATATTTTAAATATAAGAACCTATAATTCTTTTGAATATATGAAAAACAACATTAGAATCCAAATTTCAAACATCTTCTATTAATTATTTTGTACATTGAAATTAAAATCAATTGTAGTTTACGTATTAATGGTGAATTATGTCTCTCTTAAGGATCGATAAACTATAGAAGATATCGCCACATAATAAAAATTTGAAGAATCGTTTATAATTCAACATTTAAAACTATAAATAAGAATCTTTTAACTTCTTCAAATATATAATTTCAGATGAATCCTCAATATATCCGTGTGGTTTTTCCTTCAAACAAAAATCTTCAGGTTCTTGTTCCATCACAAAATTCAATATTGCAAAGTTCACCATCGTCGACATTTGGACAACTTCTTTCCAATAATCAAATTCGACCTGTTTCTCAATCTTCTTATGCATCAACTTCATCGCCGTCTGATGTTGAGCAAATTTCATCACGCTCATCATCAAATTTCGAACAACAGGAAACACAAAAAACAAGTTTATGTACGGTACAAAAGTCTCCGTGTCAAGTGCCATCTTCTACGGTGGATGACGTCTTACAAACGCAAAGTATTGTACAGAAAAAATTAATGTTGAGTACAGGTAAAGATAATTTATGTTTGGTAAGAACAATAATAATATTCTTCTTTGAAAAATTACGAGTACTATTAGTTATACGATGTTTGAATGTCTTCAGAGTGATAAACTGAAAGAACCGCTATAAAATGACATATTTTTTAATCATGAAATGGGAGATATCTGGAAACTAACGTTCTAATTTACTAAAAAAGATTCATTCATTCAAAAACTTTTGCGCAAGGGAACGTTCTATTCCCAAGGTCACATCTTCATAAATATAAATATACTAACAGTACATAATATGAATATAATAACTCTATCGATTTATGTTTATTTAAACCAATTCTAGGCATCGTTTCGAGCAAGGCGGCTTCTTCAACTTTAGAACCATTATCAATGAAACGAGATCGTTCGTGCTCATCAGATATAAAAAAAAATAATTCAAAGTTGGAACCATTTATTGAAAACGAAGATCATCGTGAGTAAGCAGGTTTTCTTTAAAAGAACTTCTTTTTGCTTTCTTCAGAAACGAGAAAAAACAAGCGCGCAAAGAACTGGTCGGACGAAGAGATCTCAACTTTCATCAGTGTTTGGAGCGATTATTATGATAGGTTAACGACAGGTGGCTCAAGAAATATGCCAATATACAATTCAATGGCACAGGAGTTGAACCAGTTGTTAGCGCCTAGAATAATGAACGGAAGTGATATAAAATCCAAAATTTTTAATCTTGTTTCCGAATATCGGAAACGAAAAAAAGAGCAAGGCAAAACAGGCGGAAGTCCTTCAACATGGCGTCATTTTAATCAGGTTGATAAACTTATTGGTACGTATGAGTATTTACTTTTTATTATTTAATATCGTCTCATATTTATCATCCTTAAACAGGTGAGCGACCTTACAACGATGATAGTTTAATGTCTGATACAATGACTACACAGCATGATGAACTTCTTGATGATATTGAAATCCTATCAGGGAATCATTTACATGATCATTCGTTTATACAGGAAAGTGATCATGCATTAGATATAGTGAATGACAATGAAGAAATCGCCAAAGAGAATCAATCGCTTAAATCGAACAGTCCATGTAATATGTCATGCAACGAAAAGAATGCAACAAAACATACAACTGATTCATCCACAAAAAAAGTCAACGTTTCACGAAAAAAGAAGATATCTGATGTTCGGTAAGTAGCTTTGAAAATCATTAAGTGAACAAATCACATATAACTAAATATTTCAGAATTGATCTTATGCAACAACTACTAACCAAGATCGACGGAGCCACCGAAGTGGCTAATCGAGCAGAATCGAAAGCATTTGTTTTACTCGAAAAACAAACCAAATTACAAGAAGAAAGTGTAAACAATGAAAAAGAATTCTTAAATGTCTTCAAAACTATTGCAAACAATTTCAGTCAAACTCGTTGAAGTAATTATCGGATTAGGAGTTATTAAATATTATTTCTTTTTATTTGAATCATGATAATGTGCGTAGGAAGAGATTTATGTTGCTGACAAGTAGTAATAGTATCTGTTTGTAAAGTAAAACTTCGTTTTATTGTGATTATAATTTTGCTTTTATTATTTCATTATTTTTTGTTATATTTTTCAAATAAATGATTTATGTTCATTGATGATTCTGGCTTTTCCTTCATATGAGCATGTAGAAACATAAATATGTTGTTATATAGTAATTCAATTATATTGTTTCGTTTGGTTGTTTAATTGAAATAATATATCGTATTTTCTTAATATTCTTTTTTGACAAATGTGTTGTCGAAAATATATTACTTTCAGTTGTAATACATGAAAATAAACTTATTCTTCAACGTTGTGGAGCATTTCTTGTTCGTATTACGATAAACTGGATTTTTAAAGAGCTAACTATGTTCACAACCATAATAATAAAATAAATCTAGATAATTGCTATTTTTTGTTGCAAACTCGTATGATTTTGTTGGTGATACTCAATAGATTTTCCTCTGTAGAATTTTATTGAATTTTCATTTAAAAATTTAAACATGAAGTAATTTTCAATGGATTTTTGCTTCAGATAATGAATGAAGCAGTTTTCATAGGTTGTGTTTATTCATATTTAAAGAAAAAAACGTTTGTTTGATCAACAAATTGCAAGAATTCATATGGAATATGAACATCAGAAACGTAAAAAAAGACGTGCTTGGTTTATTCGAAATGCGCTTCTTTATCAATTAAGTATTCTTACCGATCAGTCTAGGCGCAGCCATCAACGTACAGCTTGGGTATATCCAAAAAGTGGCTATTGGTGGTCAGATATAGTACCACAAATGAATGATAAACAATTTAAAGATAATTTTCGTATTCATCGACGTACATTTAAACAAATTCCGAATCAAGTTGAGGCAGATTTAAGAAGACGGGATACAGTTTTACGTTTAGCAATTCCGGTTGATAAGCGGTTGGCTTGTGCTCTTTATTCACTTGGGTCAACAAGTGAGCTGAGAACTGTGGCTCATTTGTTCGGTATTGGAAAATCTACTGCTGCCAGTATTTTACATGATTTTTGTAATATTCTTGTCGAATTGTTTTTTGGTCGATTAATTAAATTTCCAGCCAATAATCAAGAAATACAAGCAACAACTGACGAATTTCTACAAAAGTTTGGTTATCCCATGTGTATTGGATGTATTTATGGTACACATATTAGCATTGAACCACCAACTGGCGCAGAAACTGACTACTTCAATTACAAGAAGTTCCATTCGGTTATAGTATTAGCTGTCGTCGATGCATCATTAAAATTTATCTATATTAATATTGGAGCGCCGGGCCGGTGCAATGATTCTTACGTGTATAGTCAATCCAGAGTATTGGATGTTATGAAAAATCCGATCTATGCTCAAAATTATTTAACAATCCAAAATACCAATATTCAAGCTCACTTGATTGGCGACTCCGCATTTCCTTTAAGTAAGAACTTAATGAAGCCGTATACACAGCGTCCAAATATGCCTCAAGATCAAACTTTGTTCAATTATCGATTAAGCCGATGTCGTAGTGCAATTGAAAGATCATTTGGTCATCTCAAAAGTCGATTTAGATGTCTACACAAAAAGCTAGAATACGATGTTGAAAATGCAAAAATACTAATAAAAGCTGTTTGTATTTTACACAATATTTGTATCGATGCACAAGATGATGTCGACACTGATTGGAATATTACCGTGCCACCATATAATAAACCAAATTGCAATTTAAGAACATTAGGTGGTCCTGACATGAGAGATGCATTAGCTTATTATTTTGTACAGTATCCACTGTAATTCTTTTTTTAAGTCAGAATTGTATTATTTGTTTTAAAAAGTTAAATAGAAATAAAATTGTACCTGATGGTATACTTATTTTACAATAATTTTTGATCATGACAAATTTCTACTAACTACAATTTTAGGAGAAGAATTCAAGATGATGATAAATATATTCATAGAATGATCAGAAGAATTAGAGAAATCAACGTTTGAGTCTAACAGTATCAGCTCTACCATTTTCAATACTAAAATGTTCAATATTATATTAAAAAGAAAACTTGAAGATATTTTTATAGCAGCACAGAATTCATGACTCTATTTATGGTGTTGGTAACTCCTCTATTATTAAGCAGAGCAAGCCACATATATTTTCGTAACGTGCTGCTTTTATGCACTATGTTTAAATGATTAAAATATTTTCTCAATTCCGATTGGTGCATTAACTTCTAAGTGTGGATGCACATTTTTTATTATCAAGATAATACTGTATTAATTTTGTAGTGTGGGCAAGGCCTTAGTGTTTTCTTCGATTGATTTCATGAATCATATAACAAGAGTGATGAATATGAATCACTTCATAAGCGTATGCAACTGATAAAAATTGTTCAACAATAAAAAGATTTATTGTGTACGAATTTTTATCGTGCATCAACTTTTTAAATGAAAAAGCGGAACAAAAGCGGAAGAGGTGGCAACCCTGGTTAGATTGGTCCTAATTTTTGCTCAACGTCATGTGGGTTTATTTTGTTTCGGTGTATTTCCCGTCTCGAATGGATATATTCATTCTTGGGTACACGTTCACAGATAGATAAATCTAAGATTTACATCTTTTGAATCAAATCCACTCGCAATCAAGAAAAACTAAACTTATTCAGATAATCACGACTAATATAGATTTCAAATATTTCACACGAGTTGAGCAATTATTTCACGGCCTGTCGTCGGAAGAAATTTAAGATATCTCATATTTTCGAAAATTGTTTCAACTTTTCTCATCGGGACAACGTGTAACTATTCTATAAGTCTGCAAGGCCTGTAGTCTAATAATCATAACAGATTTTTAACTGAGCAGCTAGTCGTTGATCGGCGCCATTGACGACTAGCCGCCCCCACTTGTTTTGTGTCATATATGCGGTGAACGTGATCCTTTTAAACACTGCATTATTGATTGAAAACTTCACCTCATTCTATAATTATTAGATAAAAACGAAGAGAATTTTCAAAAAAAAAACCCGAAAACAACAGTTATGGTACTAATTTAATTCAGTTACATCTACATATGCGATAAATTCATCACAATTTAGAGAAGAATGAGACATGATTCCCGAGTACTTATCCAGTTTGCGTCCTTTCGTAGATGCGCTAATCTAGAATTCTAGGAGTCAAGTTTGAATAAATTCTTCGTGCTGCAATAAAAGTTGACATATCAAGAATAAACTGAAGATTTTGAAAAAAGCTTTCAAAGTCTCAGTGCAGGTGAGCGGCTAGCCGTGAGTGGCGCTCCGGAGGGGCGCCGACGAACGACTAGCCGCTCCCAAATTGAGAATCAATTCAACCGCACGATGCCTATAGCCTATTCGTAATAATATCTCACATAACCATACGATACATCTAACACTATAAACATCATCGAATGGTACCCTCAAAAAATTTCCCTACAAAGCATTCCTATCAAGAAAATGCGACGATCTAAACAGCCCCTAATCCATTATAAACTTGTTTGAACTACAAAATTTCTACAAACTAACAACGCCATCGTGTTCCCCGACCCGGTTACCTTCGGTCAACCCTTAGCGGAAACTATTATTTTCCTAAAAAAGTCATTCACTCTCCTAAAAACAGCAAAATACAGAATTCCAAAAATCTGACAACGCCATCGTGTTCCCCGCCCCCGATTACCTTCGGTCAAACCTTTCCCTACAGTATATTGTTTGAGGTTAGCGAAGTTTATGCATCTGCTTTCCTATTGAACGAACGAACGAACAGACGAACGAACGCATTTAACTCGTTTTTCGTAATACCCTCCTTTCAGTAGAGGGGAAAAGAAGTTTTCTGTTCTTGTTTTGTATTTTATTATAAGAAAAATTGATTTGTATCATCACTTTCTTAAAAACAATACATAATCCAGCAGTAGACAAAGAATCGATCGGTGAGATAAATTTTCCTTTCAAGCGGAAAAGTGTCACGTCAAAAATGAAATTTTTTCCGTTCTCTCTATAACAGAAGGCAAACTATATGATAAATACAAGTCAGCGCGTCTATACCAAATTTATGTCGAATACTTTTGTCGCCACTGTTCAGAAAAGATATCCGTACATATACCACATATTCCATATTATACAGAACTTCACAAAACACCAAATTTCAGTAATTTTCATTTTCACTTTCATTCTTCATATTTCATCTTTCCCAACGATTCATTGAAACAAACTTATTACCATCTCTTTCACATTCGTCACGCATCACCACAAAACTACGAAAGCTTTCCCTTATGTCGTGAGTCATTTTCGACGTTCTATCTTCATGCAAATTTTCCGATCATTGTCGTAAAAACAGTAAACCATAATCTAACCAACTTTGAATTTTTCCAACATCCTTAACCCTCCCCCCCCCCTTCCCACAGAATAGAAGCCCATCCTATAATAGAAGCCCAGTCTCGATTTTATAACTTTCCGGCATAATAGAAACCCACTTAATTCGAGATATGTATGTATAGAAAAATGAAGTTAAGCCATTTTATTGATAATAGTCAATTTTTTTAATTCAATGTTCATATACGTCAATCGACTTCTTTCGTTCTGTATATATTTTTCTTTTTGTTCTAACGAACTTCGTTTGTCAGCTGTGACCCGTCAATAACTTTACCAAAAGATCGTTTTTTTTGTTCTGTGTTCTAATTTGCGCTAAGATACGATACACACAGTTAAATTTGCTACAACGGTAGTACATTATTTCATAAAAGTAATTCAAATCATTCAAATTGTTGATAAAAGCTCATTTGGAATGAAAGCAAATCACTTATTACCATTATATTCTTCAACTGAAGTAAATGACAGTGAGTCTGATTCTTCAACTGGTTCAGACGACGACGTCATTGAAAATGTTATTCGAATGCTTGATGACGTAATGACTATGACGGATGTTACCAAAGAATTGCAAGATGATGAAGAAGACGATGGGCAACAACAAGCACATATTCATATTCCAACAACTTCTGTTGTTGTTGCAACAACTAATCCGATTTATTCAAAAAACATCTTATGTCAACAAAGACAAATCCATTGAAGGTGCATCTTCAAGACGTCGTTCTTGGACTATTCAAGAAAAATTGAAAGCTATTAATGCATTTAAAAAACGCAAAAAAAAGTTTCTCTAGTTAGTCTACAACATCATTGTGATAGAAAACAACTTCGAGAATGGTTGAATAAAGAACAACAACTTTTATTGATCAAGAACTAAAGCAATGGGAAAAAACTAAAACGTTTAAAAGGTGCTAGTGCTAAAAATTTGTCACAAAGAACTTGGTCAACAATTAATTAAATGGTTTACATTAAAACGTACAAATCCCAACAACGAAAATTCAACAGCGCCAACTGAAATAAAGAAAGAACGAATGATAGTTAAAAATTCGGTACGTCATGGTAAAAAAATATGTCTTTCCTTAAAGATTCAACCATATCCATCGAAAGTGTGGTTTTGTCGTTTTCTCAAAAGACATAATTTATCCTTGCCAAAGCCAAAACGTCAACAAAAGATTATGCTTTCTGAACCTCATAGTAAAGTTAACGATTTTTTAAACATTTGTGAAAAAGTGTTTCTCGTGTATTAAATTTGGGCGTGTCACGATCATTTCCAGATCGAGATATTTGCAATATGGACGAAAGCCCACTTGCTTTGTTTGGCGATCAAAGTAAAGCCAGCATAAATTATGTGAACACACCAAATGAAGTCGAAGGTAATTTAAATGACAAAAGATTTTGTACGTTGGTATTAAGTGTTTTTGCAGATGATAACAGTCGGCTAGGACCAGCTTTAATTTTTAAAGGAAAAAGACGAGCATCTGAACAAGAAAAAAACCAATACGATAAGAGCGTCAAGGTTTATTTTAGTCCTACTGCTTTCATCAATTCATCTATCATGAAAAATTATACTAAAAATTGGTTAAATAAAAAGAGAGACGGTCGTCCAAAAATGTTTATTACAGATTCTTGTAGTGGTTATTTCAGTGAAGATGTAAACGCTTTATTTAAAAAAATAGTGTAGTATTAGGAATAATACCTGGTGGAATTACGCAATACATCTAAGTCTTAGATGTATTTATTTTGAGTACTTATAAGGCATATTATCACGATGCTGCTGAAGAATGGATCGAAGTTAGTGGTCCAAGATCTGCCATTAAACTTACTTCTTCACAGCAAAGAATACTGTGCACGCGTTTATCAAGCACGACTTGGAAAAAACATTGAACAGTGTAAATGTTTCTCAAAGTTTTAGAAACTTAGGCTACACCTGGATTGATAATAGTGTAGTGACAATAAAATCTTTACCAGGTTATTTTTTTGATCCGGCATCTTTAAATTTCGGAAATGATATTGACGATGAAAGTAGTTTATTCGAATAAATCGATAAGGTCATGGTAACGAAACCCGTAAGAGCTTTAAAGCAAAGTCCATTGCTTTCGTTTTTGGAATAAATAATTATATTGTTATTTTTTTTCTTATATTATATTGTGCATTTTTGTTAGACAATAAAACTGTGAAATGTGTAGCGCTTGTCTTTGTGAAATTGTCGTGAAATTTTTTGTAATAACAACATAGAATTGTGTAAATAAACGAAATCATGAAACTGATGAAATTCTATTCATCGCTGCTTTTAAACTTGCATAAATCGCGCTCTATAAGGTGAAAAGTTGATCGTAATAGAAGCCCACATTAAAACCTATAATTTTAGAAACAAATTAGAAGCCCAGTGGGCTTCTATTCTGTGGGGGAGGGGGTTAGTATCTTGCAAAATCATTTTTCACTTATCAGCGAATACATCTATGTTCATTTCGATTGCACGTGAACCAATTTTTCTTCTATAGGAAAAATGATATTTCATTTATCTAAACCATTTCCCCCATTGAATTTTTCATTTTTCCGCTACAAGTTCATTTGTACCGTTGTGCAACGTGATCGAAGGAACGGTAAGTTTTTGTTACTGTTTATTTGTTTAATGTGTTTATCGTAAGTTTAGTTTTGTAGCATTTTTGACCTGAACCTCATTTTTCCGCTTGAAACGAGCATTTATGTCACCGATCAGATATTTGTCTAATCTTCACTAGAACGTATTGGAAAAAATGATTTAAATTATTGATATTCCTCAGGTCGAAAAATCTGACGTAATATCTTGCAATCCAGACGTCAGATCTTACAATCTGAACGAAATTTTATAAACATCAGACAAAAATCGTCGTCTCTGAAATCTTACATCAGATCATGCTATATTTTCTTTAAAGATCGCACACGCAATTTATTTTCAATACAAATTTGTCGTGATATTTTAAGGAGATATTAGTTTATTTAAAATATCACAGTAATATTTCTATAGGTAACAGAACCTTTCAAGAATCTTCTGATACGACCTAGTGTAAGAAATCAGACGACGATGTTACGTACGATGTTCCGTCTGATCTTATCAGATCAGATATGATCAAACGTACGATTCTTGTAAGAACTTGCTGTCTGGTTTCTCGCCCTGGGTCTACAGAACTTTCTCAGCTGAACTAACTTTATACTCAATCGTATGATAGTTTTATTGTCAAATTTTCGTGCTGATCACAAATCGGAAATCAAATTTTGGATCTGGATAATCAAGTAAAATATACTCAGCTGATTGTGGATCCGATTGAATAGGGAAAACTACCCAATATCAACATTTCTTGTGTAGACTAACTATTTTCGCTCAACTTTTATTTGAATAAGTAATACCTTAGAACATGCAGGATTTCAACGACTATCAGAAAATGTATAAACTACGTTGGGATGGCCAAATACGAGATGGTTATAGTAAAAGTTAGGGGTGGTACGTTTACGTTAATTTAAAATTAACGTTAAAGTACCAATGCTAGTCAAGAACGCGGACCAGTGTTAGTGTGTTTGATGAATGACTGAAACGTATCCAGAACACGATACGAACAGCAAAAGGATATTCGATGACGGTACATTTTATTTAATAAATTCTTAATTGAAAAGCCTAAATTAAAAATTTCTAGATAAAAATCTCCTCTTTTGACCACAAATGTGAATTTGATTTATGAAGTTATTTAGAGAACAAAAATTTGTGAAAAAAGATACCCATGATTTATCACTGAGATTCCTTAAAAACATATTTTGTTGAACTGTGATAAGGTGATCATTAATATGGCAAAGTCGAATTTTGAGTTCATAAGTAGCTTCGTAAGCTCTCTAACATATAAAAGCGTTGGACATCACGAACAACGTCTTGTCGCTTCGTTTATATGTC
Organism: Rotaria magnacalcarata; assembly: GCA_900239745.1. Taxonomy (NCBI): domain Eukaryota; kingdom Metazoa; phylum Rotifera; class Eurotatoria; order Philodinida; family Philodinidae; genus Rotaria; species Rotaria magnacalcarata. The sequence continues at coordinate 60,712 of OENM01000002.1, forward strand.
CAAATAAAGACAGAAAAGACATTATGTAACTAATATATGTTTGAGCATTTCTTAATATGAGGTACTATATGCGTGTAAATACATACAACAGTAGAATTATTTCGTTGTTCATCATTTATTTGTATTTCTTTATCATCATCTTCAAGACAAATTGAAATCTAAAAATGTACTTGGAAATGAAACAAATAAATAACGCCCTATGTTTTGTTGACTTTATGTCGAGCAAACCATTTAGCCAATTTGTTTCCGATTTCTTACATAAACCTTTTAAAAACTTGTTCTGACATTCTAAAGCAAAGATTATTTGAATTCGTTTATTTTCTATCTTCAAAACATTCTCATTTAGCTCTTTCACATGCCTCAGAACTTGTTCAATATCTAATCGTTCATATTTTTCTTCATCATCGCCATGCGTTGAAAAGCGTAAACACTTAGCAATCGGAAGTGTTGCTGTTTGTTTCGTTGAACTTTTTTTGAAAAAGACGATTTGTGTGGATTTTTCATTGAATTCGACGACACATTTGCATCGAAATCATCATCATCAGATGATAAACTTAGTTGTTTTTCTTCTACTTCATCATTATCTAAATTTGGCGAACACTGTTCATGTTCTGTTTCTTGCGAAAATAATAAGGATAAGATTGATCAAAGTAAAATCTTCTCATTACCTAATACTCGAATTTTTGAACTCGACAAAGATTTAACATTTATAGAATTATACTGGCAAGATAATGAAGATAATTTTTCTTTGGCACATTTCTCATTTATAGTTGATATCTCATCGTCTAATAATAGAATAAGACATGTCTGAAAAATGTTATTGTAAACCACTCACCAGACGCAATAATAGATAACAGTTCATTCGAAGAAGTGGCTAGAAGTATCATATTCGTATATCAAGTAGATTATATCTTATTGCATCTATACTTTGTCGTTCTTCACGTATAGTCGATACTGGATTTGATGTCATAGTTGTTGTTGAATTTTTCAATCGACTTTCTTTTCGTTTTTTTATTTTTCAATCTTAACAGTCAGATGGAACTTCTTCATGTATCTGGGAGTTCATTGCTCGTTCTAGTAATAGACCATAATGCTCCATTGATGCTTGTGTACCTGAATGAAAAACGATATAGATTAAAATAAGATTTATAAGATGCAATTTGATTACATACCTGTTTGCTCTACATGAACATTATATGATTTCCCGAATTCCTTGACAATTCCAAAACCGTCCTCGTTGACATGCAGCAAGCGTTTCGATTCGGCGATCCTATATTTCATCAGTTCATCAACATAAGTAATACATGCATAATTACACTGTAAAAAATATCCGTAGAATAAAAAACGAAAAAAGGGTTTATGAAAGTGCAACGTGTCACAAACCCTTTTAAAGGGTTGATTAAGGTGTTATAAACCCTTTCATAAACCCTAAAAAAGGGATGAATATAGGGTTTATGAGTTGCAAAAAGTGGCCCTGAAGGGTTTCTGAAAAGGATTATAAATTTCATAAATCCTTAAAGAGTTTGCTATACGTTGCACTTTCATCAACCCTTTAGAAGGGTTGATTGATTTCAATTATTGTGATTGTGTATAATATTTTCTCTTCTCTTCGTATGCTTTAACCTGATAATTCTCTTGTTTATTAGTTAATTTATTGACGTTTCGATCGATGAAATCGATCTTCTTCAGAATAAAATAGGAAATGAATACAGAAAAAGTTGTTTTACCGATGATTCATCCAATTGTCAATTTTTTCTTTATTTTCTTTATAAATATTACAGTATTGGTACGGAAAAGACGCTATATACTAGAACTTCTTTTGTTTGATATTTAGGTGTCCATACCAGTACTGTAATATAATACTTATAAAGAAAATAAAGAAAAAAATTGACAATTGGATGAGTCATTAGTAAAACAAATTTTTCTGCGTTCATTTCCTATTTCATTCTGAAGAAGATCGATTTCATCGCTCGAAACATCAATAAATTAGCTAATAAACAAGAGAATTATCAGGTTAAGGCATACGAAGAGAAGAGAAATTTGAGAGAGAGGATAATTAAATCACCAGAAAACAAAGCAACTTCGTAAAGAAGTGTAGTTAGCGGTTTAAAACGAATACATCCTGAAAGCCTCTAAATCCATCTATCTGTAGCCCTTCGTTATATCAAATGAAAACTCCAGATTGGATTTCGGTTCGCTATTGGATGTTTTCACGATTGAGTATACTGTAAAAAATAGGCTTATAATAATAAAACCTTCAAAAGGCTTTATGAATTTCATAAACCCTACGGAAAAGTGTTTCTTATTCTACGGCTTCTGCTAAGGGGTATATTAATAAACTCTCATCCACAGGGTTTATGAAGTTAATAAACCTTTTAATGGTATATTACCGTTCATATACCTTAAAGGGTGTATGAAATTCATAAAGCCTATTTTTTTTACAGTGTGTACTCTGAAACTCTTCTGTTCACCTGAGGAAATATTTTGGAACTGAACGGTTAATCTGGTATACCTTCCCATGTCCTTTGAATCGACTAAAAATTGCCGATTAATCCCGATTCCTCGAAATGATAATCGTGCGCTGAATCGCGATAGAATTGGCGATTTTTCCCGATTATTTCAGCGATTTTTACGATAAATCGTAATTTTATGCTAGATTTAGCCGTGTTTTTACTGATATTTTCTACTATTTCATTGATTCTTTTGGAGACACATATTTGGATTTTTTCTCTAATTTAATTCAATTTTTTTGTTCTCAAGATCCAAGCCGATCAGATCGTACAATCTGTCCAATCCTTATCAGACCGCTTCAGTGTAGTCCTCTCCAGATCATGAATCAGGATTGGCATTTCCTTGATTAAAAATAACCAAGAAATAATTTATCAGAAAAATATATTTCGAAAACTTATTTGTTATGCATTGAACGGCATTGTTTATATATCCGTGTGTGTTCGTAACAAAACGGTAAATGAATAATTGCTACGATTTATCCATGATTTTTGAAAATCAGCTCTTCTCTCATAACCGCGATAAAATCTGATATAATCGCCGATCTTTTAAAGAACTACGATAAATCACGATTTTACGCCAATCCTTTTGGAAAATCGCGAAAATCGCGGCGATTCTCATGACATGGGGTCAGATTTTGGATCAAGTTTTTGGTAGTTTAAGTTTCCTAGAATGCCCTAGTGATTTCTCAAAATACGATTATGTTTCCGTTATCAGGAAAAAGGTATTCCAAAATACTCTGAGCGTAATCACAGTGTTTACATTTTACATTAGCTCTTTAGCTAGCACGAATCTGCTTGAGAAAAGTCTGATACATAGAAAGTCGGATAAAGTTAAATATCTATATTTCAAATCATTTGTTCAACATTTCTTTTACGAAAATGATGAATTCTTTAATGCACAAGCATTAATCTAAGTAATGCATTGTAATTAGGCCTGTAACAGTTCGGATCTATGTGAAGACTATAATTTAACATTAAAATTGGGAAAATTGGTGTTTTTTTCATCCATATTATATAATATGTACTTGTTTTATGTCTTTTTTGATCCATCTCTGCTGGTAGTTATCATAATAGGAATTCGTTCGCATTTTTCTTTCTTGTAAACTTCATAGATTATGAATTAATCTTAATTTTGACTAGAGTTACTTACGATGACTTTTATTCATCATTTATTACGAAATTTCAATCATTATTCGACGAAGAAACGTGGGTGTTGATGTGGGTGTCAGTGCAAGTGCACTGAGTTCCGGAATCGTTGGGAATTAGACGGAATCCAGAAATTGAGTCGGAAGGGATAGACGGAATTCCGGGAATCAGATGGAATAGGTAGGCAGTGATTCCGGGAATTCCGGAGTTGTGTTGGAAGTGATAAGTGGAATCGCCGGAATTAGATGGAATGGGTTCCGTCAGCGGAACTGGTTCCGGAATGTTCAACATTGCGGAATCGGATGTATTATCCTCAATAATAGATTCTTATAATTAGCAACAGTCATATAGTAATATCAATAAAAATGCATATAATTACTTCATATCTAGGTCGAGCAATCCGACAGTAGGCACCTATCGGAACCCATCCGATCCGACTGGAATCCAATACGATTTTATCGGATCCTGTCGGATCCTCTGTGTCGGATTCCTATGAATTCCAACAAAAAACCGTTGGATGTCATCGGAAGTTCATAGATATCCGACACTGAGGATCCGACATCGATTCCTCGATCCGGAATCCGATAGAATCGTATCGGATTGTAGGATATCTCCAGGTTCCTATCGGATCCGATATCGGATCAGTCGACCTGGGTATTCGAGATTGCAGTACAATTTTATCGTTAGCCTTTTGTCGCGATTTAGCAGCCTGATTAATCGGGAGATTTTATCGCGATAAGTCGACGATTTTCACTTAACTACTCACAATGGGTATATTACGGGAAATCACATCATATTATTCATTTTGTCGTCACGCTATACTAGTAGCTCTATTTGTCTCCATGCTTATGCTACTTGGCTCTGTTGTTTACACTTTTTCTATAGACTATCTTTGTTGCCTGTTGATTCTGCTCTTTTTGTAGAACAAAAAATATAAAGTAAATGAACTTGAGAAAGTCCTATGACAGCAGTCTGATGTCGTCTACCTATTTTGTAAAAACTGTGTCGTTGTTTGATGAATCTCGATTTTGTTCTGAAAATTCATAAAAAATCACCAATTTTGACGATATATCGCGATTTTGATGACATGGAATAAGTTCAATTATAATAATTAAATTTTCTAATTTCTTGATTGTTAGATATTTGGTCTTGGACTCAGAAAATTACTGAGAGAACGGCGACCATGATTAAAGATCAGTTTTTGAAGCGTTTTTGAAGCAGTTCAATTGTGTTTGGTTTTATTTCTGCAGATTACGAATAGGAAAAGCCTTTTCTAAGGAGATGATGAGTTATTCTCGTGTCAAAAGCGAACTATTGCTTCCGCAACGATTCTATCCTGTTTAATATACAGTAGTCATTGAAATTAAATACAGAAAGCATGTTATGGCAAATGTTACATCAACAACAGCAAAAGGCCATAATATTTTGTTATCGTTGACTGATTTTGGTTAGCTAATGAAAATTTTAGGATTCCTTTTTTTCGTTATATTTAATCATATCATATAAAGAAAAATTATTTCGTTATGTTAATATGAAAAAAATCTAATTTCTGTGAAAACGACGATCAGTTGCGATAAATCTTAAATATCTCAAAATTTGCCCATTTATCGTTCGCTTCTTCGAAAATCGTGATATATTATCAAATTCTAGACAATTTTGCCAATATAGATATTTAAAAAGAAGTAAATAAGTGTTGGAATAAATTTTGAATTTTTTTTCTTCTCATTGTAGATTTTGAAACAAGATCTGGGATCGTCAATGGTTAGAATGGCGATATAATACATGAAAAACTACATATTTTTATTCATCTATGATCAATTAAAAAGATAATGATAGTTGAATAATTTTCTTGTGTTTAGTAAGTTACATCGTGTTTCGACATTTTATTAATGCAGAGATTACGCTAGTTGTTTTACATTTGAGGAATAATTAGACATCATAAGAGTTATCTATAGGTACTTTCTACTGATCGTCGAATAATTTAATAGGATTTTCTTAATTTTAATTCACGAAGGAAAATGTTTTCAATTGTTTTCGCGTGTTTTTATAATGACGAAGCTGGATACATTTAACAACAATATTTATATACAATGACACAAAAATAGTAGTAATGAATAATAAACAATGACAAAATCACGCTGGTTCGCATTGTTAAAAAAAGCATGAACAAAGTAAATGAAATATTTAAGCTTCAGTATCATCAGGACCACCTTCGTGTCCTTTGAGACGTATTCGAGCGAATTCTTCAAAGATAAAATCATCATCATGAGCAGCATTATCAAAACTAAAAGTAAGTAAAATATTTCTTCCTACTTTTATTTATTTATGAGAAAAATCTACAAACTTTGTGTCAAGTTGAATTAAATTATGATCAATAGGTACACCAGTTGCTTGTTGATCGTCGGGATTTTGTTGATCAAGTTGTTGAGATGGTGAAGATGTTGGAGGAGGTTTTGGATGAGTTAATGTAAATGGTAACTCAACAGCTAAATCACTGTTAAACCAAAAAAAAATACATTTTGTTATTTTTCAAAGAAAAAATTCAATAGTTTTACCCTCCCATTGCAACAACTATCTTAACTTTCACTTTATATTGCACAATAATTCCAAGATTTTCTTTTTGTGTATTATTTCGTATTCTATATTCGATAAATATTGAATTTTATTGAATTGAACTAAAAACTTACATAGTTGACGATGCTAAATTTGTATCTTCATGTTTTAATTTTCCATCTAATGCTAAACCTCTCTTATCTTTATTATTTGCTAGAAGTGGTATTAGTGAATAAACTTTTGTCAAATTTGAACATGGAGTTATTGGAAAACCTTCACTGAAAATAAGACAAAAAACACACAAGTTGAGTAGCTGCATTTAAAAATTTCGAAAACGATACACAAAAAGAAGCAATGCGCTAAGAAAAATATCAAGGCATACTCAGTTTCTAATTCAGCAACAGAACATTTGTAATGCGCATTTGTAAACATACATATTTCGGAATATTGTTTTACTAAAATAATAATATTTAAAGCATACAACATTTAAACAAAACAATAACATTTATCATTACAAGCAATAAGTAGATAGAACAAAGAAACAATACTGAACAAACGTTCCGTTTACCTCGATTCAAATACAGCTACATCACATTTGTACTGAGTTGACGAGTACAAGCAGATTTCTGCATTTTGTACAACTACACATTTAAGGATTATATTAATACGCCTGTATATATTTGTAATCAATTTTTATTTTTTTTTAATCAAAAATAATTTTATTCGTTTTTTCAGAAATAACTTCAATCAAAACTAAAAAAAGATTTCCTTTCATCATACATACCCGAAATACGGATTTTTCGTAAAGTTTTATTTGAATTATTTGTGACAACGACATTAACATTTATACTTTCACCATGATAATACATCTAAATGTGATTAAATAATTACAGAAATACAAATAAAATTTCAGTTTAAAAAAGACCAACCTCTTTATCAAGTGTACATTCTAAATGTAATGGTGCTGGCGACATCATAAAGTCTTTATGAGCTTCAATAACAGGCTGTGGCGCTGGAATTTCCGGTGCATAAGTTAGTTTTCTGATTGCTAATCGAACAGAACTTCGTTTATGTGATTTATCTTCATTTGCTTCGGCGACATAAGTTTTTAATTCATAATCAACGCCACATGGCTTTCCGGTATCGCCAACAGCTGGTTGTAATGTTACAGAAGCTGGTGCATTTTGAGGTATCTCAAAAATATTTAATTATTTTGCTATTTTATTTTATCAAAAATAAAAGTTTACTTCAAAATAAAATGGATACGCATTTGGTCCTAATTTTCTTAAAAGGCGTTGCTGTAAATATGTTAAAGGCTTTTTTTGATCATCGATAGGAGGATAAATTTGTTGAGTTGAACAAAACAAATCCTTTCGAAATGTTAAGCCAAGCACATCAAGATCTTCTCGACCATATCGAAATGCTAGAAATAATATTTTATTAATTTATCGACAAAACAAAAATCTATTATATTTTACCTGCTAGCACAGATGCATATACTTTACGATCTTTAACATACTCAGGATCGACTAGAACGACTCCATCTAAAATAAAATTTTATTAAAGTGAAAAACAAATATAAATTGAAACACCTACCAATCGGATCAATATGATCCATATAATCGATAAAATCTCGTTTTCCAAGATAGCATGTAATCTAATCATAGCAATCAATAGCATAAATATATAATTCAATATATTTAAAATACCTTTGAGTTAGGACTACTTTTCTTGAAGACTCTAAATAAAATAAACAAATATTATTAAATAACGTTCACTTGTGTTACTTACATTGGTGTTAAATTACACATTATTTGTCAAAAACAAAAGCAACAAAATCTATTTTCTTAGTTATCAAATAGATAATGTAAGAAATGTCTTATAACTAATAATAGTCGATGGAGAATAAACGATAAAATCTATCACCCATCTGTCTATAGTGAAGAGGAAAAAAGCTATCGGCCTTCACATCAAACACAATTCTTCATCTGTTGTGTATGTCTTTTCTATCTAAGCAAACAAATTGAAAAGACATCGTCGAAAGAACAAACTACAATGAGATTGGCGTCAGATACAACCAAGAATAAAATAGATATACTATATTTCCCGGATGAAAGTGATATGACGTCACATGAATATATTGATTCTTACATGTTTGAATAATGTTAGAATAACTCCTTCGACAAAAAAAAAATAAGATGTTATTTTTTTTCAATTGGATGATTTATGTTTTTAGGTAATATTCATGTTTATTTGTAAAAGCAAAATACAAGACAAATATTACATTTACTATTTTGTGGCACTTTGCTTCAACTTCCGGTTTTATGCGTGTTTAGAAAATGGCGAAACAAAAACAGAATTTGACGCCTATCACTATTTAATTTTTTTTCTCTCTCCCTCTTCATATATATATATATATATATATATATATAAATCTGCATGACATGAGTATTCTATCGAAAGAATAGGCTCATCTATTTTGTTTTTCTTTTTCTTTATATTGATATAATATTATAGTCACACCATCATTCTCATTTCATTAATATTTCACATAAAAATAAAATAAAAATCCCAGAAAAAAGATATAGAAATATGATAAAAGAAAGATTTTCCACTTGTTAACAACGGATTTTCTATTTTAATTAATTAAAAGAAAAATCAAAGAGATGAAAAATAGAAAAATAAAAGAAAAAGAAGCTTATAGTTTGAATCATTGTAAACTTACGGTTTCATAAGATATCATACAGAAATATATTAATTGTTCAACATAATTAAATGACATATAAACAAATGAATCAAACAACAATAATTAATCATATGCGTCGATTCATCACTATGATGGTTCTTTATTGATCTATATAGTTGCTAAGATAATGTATCCATGCTTTTTTTTATTCATATTGACTTGACGTCGCTTGCTTTCTTTATTTTTCTATTTGTAAGTCTCATGAACATACTTTCTTTCCTCTTATTCTTCCACTTCGTTGAAGGTTCTTTTTTCTTTTCTTTTTTTTCGTAGACGAGAAATGTAATAGTAAGAACAGAAGATAGAAGAATATTTTTGTTCGAAGAACGCGCAAAAGATGCTACTAATATAAAAGCTGTCATAATTAAAATATCTGCAATTGAGAAGGATAAAAAGAAAAAACTTTACGAGAAATCTATCATTATTTTTCAATACATCAATTTACTAAAAAAAACAATGTTATAAAATCATTAGTTCTATGGAGAACTTTATCTATTATTATGTATTAACAATAAATATTGTTTATCTTGAAAAGCTTTTTTATCTTATTTAAGGAAAAGCATTGTTCGTATAGATAAAATAGAAAAACACAAATAGAAAATCTTTATAAAAAAAAGAAAATGAAGCATTGAGAAGTGCAAGTACTAACTCTTGAAGAGAGATAAGTTTTCATTATTATCAACAACAGAAATGTCTGCCATATGGGCTTAAATACCAAAAACCGATCTCTAGATTATCATTTATAAATAGAATAAGAAGTTATAATTCATTAAATAAACATTATCAAATTTTATAAATAAAAAAAACCCACAGATTACTCGATAAAGAACTACTGCCAAAATGTCTTAGTTTATTATCAGAAACTCTAGTCTATCATTTAAGATCGATAAAATCTATTTCTAAATGCTAAGTCTTTCGCAAGATATGGGCCATTTCATTTTGAGAAATAAAGTTCTTTTTTAAATAATGAGATTATTAATATTTTACCTTGTTCCTTGCTTTTTTGAATCATCTAAACATAACTCCATTGCACCGTTTTCATTGACTGGTTGTTGCTGTGCCATAAATAATATTGCTTTATGTCGATAGAAGGATATTTGGTTGAATTAATGTGTGAAACATGACGAGATATGTAATCTGAAGAGAAAAACACCAACGTAATGAACCTGACAATTGTTCTTCTTTTTTTCTTTACTCAACTGTTTACGACAGCGACGACGAGCAGAAACATCAATAACAACACGTTTAATTTTTATTTTATTTTTTATTTCTTTCAAGAAAACTATTAAATAAGAAAACTAAAAGATAGAAGATTTAGTCGACGAAAATGATCTATATTGTCTAAAAGTTTTCATTTTAATTTCTCTTTCAGCAGAAGTGACTCAGAAATCAAGTAATACCACTTGTAATAGATTTGGGGGAAAGCGAAGTTTATAATCATGATTTCATTTGCTTCGCTTTCAAAGATTCCAGATTTATTACTCCAATTAGCATATTACACGTACCTTATAATTTCATCAATTCTCTTGTTGTTTAAAAACATAAAATAAGAAAATGGTACTGTATGTAAAGATAAAAATAGATTTCAATATATTAGAAAAGAGAAACGAAAGGACAAGATGTTTACCAAATCAACATAGTACAGATACAATGAAATGAATAACTCAACTGGCATAATGCTTTTATCTCATTTGTTTATTAATCGCCATCAACAACTCACTTTCGCATTAGATTTTAACATTACTTACTGACATCTATTGTAGAAAAAGAAAATAATACATTGGATTTGATCGGAAAAGTTCTCTTGTAAAACTTTAATTGTATTCTAATCTGATGATTATTCATTAAAATACCAATTGATCTAGTAGATATAACTCCTATATAATATAATGTCAGTACAATACCGTTTGGTTCTTTTTTTTCTCGGCGTGTAGCGAGAGTTAGCAAAATAGGATTATCGGGTATAATAATAGTCCTTCCACGATGACATGCTCGTTTCTTATAGTAGAACTAAAAAATCTTCTTGCTATATGTTAAGAAAGAAAAAGAAAATTTCTTCATGAGAAAAAGACTCAACACCTCTTCTATTCAGACGACTCCTCTGCGAGTAGAGATGAATATATTAACGACTTTTTATGACACCCTATCGTCTTCACAACTCATTTGATGTGACTTTCTACAACATCAAAACCGTATCAATACCGAGTTTTGTTTTTTATTAGCTGCTTTCAGGCTTGTAACTATCAATTTTTTAGTGGAATACCTTGAGTCGTTCTTCTATTGTAGAAGCTGCACGATTAACAGGTTTCATAAAATTTGTAAATGACTCTGATTAATGTTTAATGCGATGTGAAGTATTGCATTTATGTAGTCCGTCGCGAATTTTTCTTTTCTTTTACTTTCTCGACGTACGCATCACATCTCGTCATTTTGTGGTGCAATGATCTCGAGAACCGAAAATCATAGAAAACTCATTGAAACAGGAGATGAAGTATCCAGATCGAACTTTTTACATCTGTTTTCGAATCTTCAATCTGAGGTTCTGTTCACTCACAAATGTAGTTCCAAAATGACGAAAATGAAAGAATTTATCAACTAGATAGTACCCGAGTTTCACTCGACTATGAGATGCGGTGCGAAGCAAATACACGTTACGTGAAGTCATTTTTTTTCATTACATCATTCTAATCATCTGGAATCCTGAAAACGAAAAGTCATTTCAAAGTAGTGTTTTTTTGGAACGATATCTGTGAGCGTACTGAATGTCCAATGAAAGATGGAATAAAAGATATTAACAGTTAGAACTCGATACGTTTACAATGTGTTAGAACGAGTTATGTGTGATTTACTGGTTTTGAGATCATCATGACAGAACATGACCTGATATGATGTGCGCGTATATTTCCAAGGAAAAAAACGAAAAATCGGTCTTGACTTCTCTACTTTCATTTCTTAGTGGAAATGACTTTGCTCTTTATGTAGAAAAATTTAAAACGAAAAGTTTCTACTCAGCAGCTGATCGAAATTTCAAATACTACTTAAGTAACCATTAACAAATGCATCACTGTGAAAAATTCATGTATGTTTAGCAACATGTTTTGCAAGAACGATTTCGATTGAACATTTAATTATCTCCATGATTCAGTATCTAGTATCAGTTGTGAGCGAATACACTAGTGGCTAGCATTTGTTGATGACGTCATTTTAATTATCTCGAACTTTGAAAATGAGAAATTCCTTTGATTTTTGTCATTTTGGAACTACATTTGTGTGTGGACGGAATTTCAGATTGATGATCCGAAAAAATATGTTAAAAGTTCGATCTGAATATTTTCGTCTCACGTTTTAACGACATTTCTA
>OENM01000002.1:73093-114136 GCA_900239745.1 Rotaria magnacalcarata
GATTTTCCGTTCTGGTGATCATTGCTACACAAAATGACAAAAAAGATGCGTACGCGTCAAGTAACTAGATGGTATTCAAATTTCACTCGAATACGAAATGCGATGCGAAGCTCGAATCGGATCTTCACGAAAAATCTACAATTCAGAGAAATCTTGAATACTTTTTATGTCGACATAGTGAAATTCATCACTGAGAAAACTCCATTCTTACTTAGCGATACATTCTTAGGGATCGATTGCGATTGATCGATTAATTATCCTCATGATTCATTATCTTAGATCAGCTGTAAATGAATAGACTATAGTGGCTATCATATGTTCGTGACGTCACTTTAATTATCTCGCAACAAATTTCTTTCATTTTCGTCATTTTGGAACCACATTTGTGAGAAAACAAAACGTTCGATGAAAAATTAGAAAAAAGATTTCTCAAGTTCGATCTTGATACTCTGATCTCCAGGTTCAATGAGTTTTCTATGATTTATGGCTCTCGAGATCATTGCGACACAAAACGACGACTTGTGATGCGTACGTCAAGTGAGAAAAAAAACTCGCGACGGACTACGTGAATACTGTGCTTCGCACCGCATTAATAAATAATTAAAGTGACGTCATGAACATATGTTAGCCACTATAGTCTATTCATTCACAGCTGATCTAAGATAATGAGTCATTGAGATAATTAATCGATCAATCGAATTCGATCTTTAAGAATGTATCGCTAAGTAAGAATAGAGTTTTCAGAGTGATGAATAGCACTATGACTGCTTCAAATGCATTCAAGATTTTTCGAATTAAAGATTTTTCGTGGATCCAGATTTCTGCTTCGCGTCGCATTTCGGATACGAGTGCAACTCGAATACCATCTAGTTTGGTATTAAATATATTTTTAATACTTGAGAAAATGCATATATACATGAACAAATATTCGAATGAATCTGTTGCAAAATTATAAAAATTTGACTTCAGAATTAATTTTACTTTTGTTGTATTAAAATATTATCTAGCTTCGTAGCAAGGCTATATTTTCTGTATTCTTAAATGTTTTAAAAAACTGAAGACTCTTGCGAAAATATATTTTTTTATGGTTGAAACTGGAGTTCACTCACATTTATCAGTTGTTCAACTAAAATAAGAAATTGAATTTATTCAATATAATTTTGGTTAAAATGAAGATTTCAATTTTGACTGAGTTCTAGAGTCCATCTAGTATAAGAATTGCTGGAGCCGAACTCGTATCTTTTTGATCAACGTTTTCCGAAATTTAAGGATACTCTTAATTTTCTTAATGAATTTCTCTAAGTGGTTTTTAATAGTCGCTCCGAACATAAGATTTGCTATTTTCTTTTGTTTTGTTTGATGAGTAGCGTACTTCGCATAGTCTATAAACAATCCAATCATGATTTCATAATCATTAATTACAAGTAGCTCTACTCGTAACCAGAAGCGTCTCATGGAAGAATGATAGTATGCATCACTCAGACTATATATTATTTCTTTTATACGTATCAAAGACTCTAGTGATCAATAAAATATTACTTTCTACTGAATTATAGGCCTAAAAAATGTGAATTTAATCATATTTTACGAGCCAATAATATTTTCGTCTATTTTCAAATTTGTTTAAAATGTTGTCAATAAAATGAATGAAAATTCAAAAAAATTCATACAATATTTACTAATTATATGAAACAAACTTCGCTTTCAATCGAGGCCATCTAGATCGGACAGAACGATACGAAAACAACCTAAAACGTTATCAATACTTGAAATGGCTGTGTTTCTAACAAATAATCGTATACGATCTTGAGATGGCGAAGACTATCATATGATCAATAATTTTCGCATGGTCTTTGGAAAGAATACATTAACTCCTATGGTAGTAAGTAAACGTATTTGAAAAACTATATTTAAAAAAATGTAAATGATATACAACATAATTCTCTACATAATTATACATGTTTTCGGACTCTGCTCCGAATTAAACTCATAAATCTTGTTATTAAAGTATAATTACAGTTTAAGAGAATGACTAATTAAGTTTTTTTGTCTATTCGATTTTGTAGCAAACATCGAGAACGAAGATTGATGTCAATAAAAGAAATAAAGACTTACCGAGTAATTTAACTCAATCAGAATTTTTGTTTTCGCATCATTTTAGGAGATAGTAGAAAAAAACGGTGGCTTTTAAATCATAGCACTAAATTGAAGAGAGTTTCAAAATAAATGTTTCGGCGTTGCTTCAAATTTCAGAAATTAGATTTAATATCGATATTTTTCATATGTTAATATTTCTATGTAATTGTTAATGAATTGAATCTCCTCATTCAGAAGAATTTATCTATATTAATATATTTTTTTCTTTCTCAATTAATACTTTTTGACTATGAAAATACACGAAAAATTATTTTTGATTAAAATCTCATGAGTTATTTCGTGTTAAACTGTTTCTAAGAAGAAGAAAGTGTGTACAGTTTCGTTAGAAACAAGTTCTTAACACGTTTTCATGAAAAAGTAACATCTTTTGTCTTTTAATCATTCAATATTTATCGATTTTTACATGAATAATTTTTATAAGTTATGGAAAACAAATTTCGACACATCGTCTTATTATCCGACAATACTTTGACGAATTCATTCGAGTCTAGCAACCAATATTCGAATCGAATATCAATTTAGTGTTGTAGAACTCATTTACAATGATATTAATATTTGTTTAGATCCAAAACAATTGGATACTAAATTTTGCGATGGTACTAAATGAAAATCTACTTGTCTGATATTATAAGTTTCATATATTCTCTATTTTTTCCTTGTATACCTTCTTTTAGCTTTTCATTGTTTGTCTCCTCATATGTTGTTTATATATCATGCTTAATGTTTTTGTTTGTTTTTGATAAGGTAAAATAGAACCAATATGGTCAAAGATATTGTATTAATGAAAGTGTTTCTCGTGCGAAAAAATTCTACGACTGTTATCTGTCTGTTTGACTTTCCTATTAGACGAAATAATTTATTACTATCTTATCGTGATGAAAATAAATTAATGGAACAACTGAATAGGAGATATCTATTTCCTGTTAATTTTAAAAGGCGTTGAAGTGTTTTTTGGTTTTTAATTTAAATTTAAAAATAACTGTAAATTCTCATAAGTTAAATTTATTGAAATTTTTAATTCTCGATAATTTAATGAATTTCAAACTTGAACTATTTGCCTCATTAAGAATACAAAAAAATATATCATACATCAAGTTTCAAAAAAAGTAGAATAATTTTATTTTATTTCAAATTAAAAGTTTTGATATTCTAAGTTCTACAAAAACTTAATTGAAAACAAATATAAATTTACATAACTACAACTGAATGTAGACGGACACATTAATGCAGAGTTATAGAATTAAAACATATATGCAAAATTAGAAACGTCAATCGACTTGGTTTGGCCTGTACGTGGTTCTGTTCAAAATATGATTAAACATATATAGGAAAACATGTCTATCCAAGTCGAATCTCTCCAACAGGATCCAACGCTTTCCCACTGTCGGAAACCATCAGATATCGAATATTCTATAGACATTCAGTGATGTAGGCACACGGATGAAACATCTCAAAAAATGAAAGCTGACAGTATAATAAAATTGTAGTAGTTCTTATCTATCATACATTTACGAGGAAAGAATAATCGAAATAGAAAAAAAGGGTATGTGTATGTGTATCTTTGTCCTCTCAAATTCACATCCCTGGGAGGACGTGATTTAAATTGCGCATTTAACTCGGATTTACTTTAGATTTCACTGAATATATTTTGCTAGTTTCTATAAAGTTCCACTCGCGCACGAAAAAAAATCAAGATATTTGTTCAAAAGTGTCCTAAGAAATAAGTGCAATAATTTGATACTAAACCACCATCTGCATATGCGTGGCCTACTTCGGAAGGATTAAATATATTTCAGTAAATTATTTGAAGGAATTTTCCTTGAATCATTTCAGTTTTTTACTTTTTCAAAAATATTCATAGAAGAATAATCAAAAAGAAAAATAGCTTCGCGTGTCAATAGACAGCTGATCAACAATATATACACGATATGGATACATTATAGGCTTTTCTTTTCTAAAAAATGAAAAATTGATTTAGACACGGATCAATAGAACAATATTTTGATCCGAAGAAGACGAATATCAATTATGGTTATCATCGTCTTCTATATACACTCATGAAAATTAAGAGAAAGAACTCAAAAAATTATAATTATTATTTGCTTCGTCTTTAATTTGCTTTAACGTTAATTTAGTGTCTACCAACTGCTGGCAAAACCTATTCCACTAAATGTTAAAATAATGGGGAAAAAATCTGTTGATTGTTTAGAATACAAATGACATTATTTCTTTTGCAGAATATTATTGGATTTTAATTACACCATTCTTCAAATAGAATGCTAATTTTCTTATGATAAATATACAATAAAATAGAATATTGTCATTTCTTTTCAAAACAAACGTTGATTGAATACATATGATATATTCAAAATGACCTTGATGAATCTAACAAATAAAAGCAATATGAGACTACGATAATTGATCAAATGTCATGAATTGGAAAGATTCTATATTTGAACAATCTAAACAATAAGTGCATAGAGATAAAAGAATTCATATTTGCTCTTATTTCATTAATTATCTAATAATAGAGACATATGAAGTATTCTAACTATATGCTGTGGTCAATTGAATAGAAACTCTAGCAATTAATCATTTGTCAAGACGTTTTTCTGCTACAAATATCTCTCTTTTCATTGATTATTGTTTATGCAGTTTTCCAATGAAAAAGAATAAACAACAATGAGTTAATGTACCCTGCTGAGTAGATTTTTTAAACGAAACATCTGTACAAAATCATTCACTCTTGATTTGTTTCCTGAGCTTAAAATAAAATTTTTCGATATAGAAATTATATGTTTATAAGCGCAAAAAATAAAATGTTCAACATCCAAGAGAACTCATTCGAAATTGTCTCATCGTCATTGCTTCAATATCACCGGAAGTTAATAGTATTTGTTGGGCATTAAAACTATTATTATTATTATTAAAACGTCCATAATTAAATGGATTAATAATAGTTGTACGTTTCATTGATATTTTCGGTTGATATAATTCATCGGCGTGTTCATTTAGCATTATTTGATGATTTTGTTCAGAAGGTCTACTTAATATTCCATCTGATGAATTTGATAAGCCACGTTCATTTTTAGAATTTGCTATTTTACGTACAACTGTTGTTGCTGATGATGAACCAACATATTTATCTAATTCATTTGCTGAAAGATGACCAGATGTTGATGAATGCTCCAAATGATTTCTCTAATAAAAATAATAAATATTATTATTTATTCTCTATTTTTATATTTAAATGATAATAAATGTAAACGAAAATAAATATTTTTATGATGTCATAGAAAGAAAAACAAGAAACCTAGCGTTAATCAATGTGGCTTTGATTATATACATCAATAAACGAATATCACCAATAGACAAAAATAAATAATAACAAGGAATTAATCAAATCTAATTGTTGATTTGTAAAAATTGCTGAAGACTAAAAAGATGTAGGATCTATGAGGGTACCTCCTTTTTCTAGTACAGAATCTCTCCAGCTTATTTTGAATTCTTAACAAATAAAATGTAAAATCTATATGTTGAATTTTATCTTCTTCTTTTTTTAGATCTAATCAATGAAAAACTTACCATATATTCCCTATCTTTTCGTTTCATTAAACGTCTTCGTCGATATGTCTATTTATGTATTAATCAAAGAAAAAGAAATTGTATAATAACTACTTTTCTATTCTTTAAAACTTACAACAAAATACATCCAAAAGAAAAATATTATATGAAATAATACATATATTATAGCTAATGTAATTAATGCTAAATTATCCCAATGTGGTGCTACATCAGGGGGACAAACAGCAATCAATGCATGCCATCCACATACAACACATAACATGACCATAGATAGGAGTACATATTTATCCTATCAATTAAAAAGAATTTTTTATTCTATCAAAATAAAATAAAATAAAATAAAACTACCAATGTTGTTAAATAAGATATTGTCGGTAAACATCGAACAACAACCCATTTAAATGTAACAGCTGTTAAAAGAAGCGTAAAACTTAATTGAAGGCGATTTTGTGGAAGATTATAAGTAACACTAAACGTAGCGAATGCCATCACTGTTATAAAAAACTAATATAAAAAAAACATATATATATACATATATGTATATTCATATAGACTCTTTTTTTATTATAAAAGCATCGAAACTCACAATAAGAAAATAAACATTCCAATAAAAATATCCTGGTCGTCGAGCTGCATGACCTAAATTTAAATGAGATATCTGTTTTTCTTTTGTCAAAAAGAAGGAAATCTATTTTGTTACAAGTTGCCGAAAAAGCTGGATGTTGATTTTGTGATGGTGAGAATGGACTTGATAATAATTTTGTTGATGTTTCAACATGTTCATGCAAACGCCATTCTTGTTGATCGATAAATGTATCTTCAAATTCAATAATAAAAGAAAAGAAAAGAAAAGAAGCAGAATACCATACGTGTGTTTATTGCACTTAATTGATTAGTATCTGCAACAAGTGATACTTCATTAACAGTTCGTGTTGTTGATATGGTGATTGTTAAATCCTTCAAAAATATTTGTTCAAAATTATTATTTAGAAAAAGCAAATTATTTTGTTTACTTGAACATCAACTGGAAAATCATTAAGTTCAAGATTTTCAAGAAAAACACCTTTAACTTTTCTCATTTCATACACCTATATTAAATAGAGATGAGGAAAACAAACCGCGAATAATTACAAATCTAACCATTGGTGTATCCATTCCATCATAAACAACTTTATGCCAAACATCATTTTTTAAATCGCCAACTGAATTATCAATATATAATAATGGATTCCAAAATTTATTTGCATCGAAACAATCAATATCCTAAGTAAGAAGGCATTTATTGAAAAATAAATAAAAAATAGAATTTTATTTTTTTTATTTTAGAATAAAGATCTTTTGTTTATCATTTGACATACTTACATGTCACTTACCGTTCCTTTTAAGGTCGGTTCAAACCAACGCGCTTGAATAAAAGCTTCAGCTTGAAATTGTTCTTTTAATGTATCGATTTCACCAATCTTTAAAAAAACTAACCGTAATTCAACCGTTACCTAAACATAGAAGTTGTACAGAATATTAAAAAACTAGTTGAACTTTGTTTTATTTAGTTTTTGTCTCGTGTTCATTGAAGCATAACAAGTTGACCTGACCCATTCTCGGTTACTCTCATTTGATCAATATATTCATTTGTATTCGCATATTAATACAATGAAAAATTTATATTCAACAAAACTTATTTCACGTTCAACAGGTTTTATTGTTCCACTTGGAATTCTATTAATTATATTTGGTGTTGCATCAATCACCCTATCATTTATTGATATATTTAATTGTCGTTTATCTTTATCTTATTCATTGCCAATCTCAAATTCTGTCAATGAAACTACATTAAATACAGCTTGTATCCAAAATTCATTTTCTGAACAATCAATATGGCCAACAATTGGTAAAGGAATATGGGTTGGCCTCTTTTATTTAGCTGTTGGCATTTTTTCTTTGATTGCTTATCGTGAAAAAACTTTAATATCAATAAGAATCTTATCATTGTTTGCTTTTATTTCTGTTTTTCTGAGTTTTTTTCTATTTCTATCTTCATTAATCGTATTTCAACGGTATATTGTTGAAGGTCGTGTTAGTGCTGCTCAAAGAACATCAATTGAACAAAAAGAAGTTGTACTTAATGTCCTTCTTCTTGTTTGTGGAGTTTTATCTTTAATTATTTCATTAATATTAGCAATTGGTACACTCATTGCAGGAAATTTTTGTCAACGGCAGTCGGATGGTTTCGAGAATTTCAAATACTCTAACCAACAACTACCACCACCTGCCTATTCTGCGCAACCGTATTATGGTTAAATTATAGGATCATTACAAGTCAATTTATTTAATTTAGTTTATCTTATACGAATATCTTTAGAATTCATTTTTAAAATGTTTTTCGGTTTATATTGTTTCTATTGTCGAATGTTCTTGTTAGAATAATAATAATAATAATAAATAAACAGACAAATAATTTACTAATTATTTATTGACTATTTTTATTCGCTTGAAATCTAATTAGATACTTATTGAAATTTGGAGAAGGATATTCAGAGCGTAAAAATGAAAATTCAATCTTACCCTATCAAGTTTATGTAAACCTAAACTATCATCAGTTGGTCTTGTATCTTGTTTTTCACATACTTTAATCATGTAGTCTTTAATATCGGTAAGAACTTTAATATTTCGTTTAAAATTATTATTTAATTCTTGAAGGGTATGTGTTAATTCACGTACATCTATTCCTGATAATGATGACGATGAATGAGTACTATGAATTCGTTTTGCTGAAAAGTATTGTTGGGTTGGTGACGAGACTGGTGATGTTCCTGTTATTCCCCCTGATGAATGCATTGATGATGAGCAAATATATTATAATTAATGATCGATAAATTACAACGAAAAGTAAATCATTGAAAAAAAACGACAGTCGTACATAATCGAAAAGCAACGAATATAATATTTATGTTCAACTGAAAGAAGAATTGACGGAAAATGGGCAAAAAACTATTAATCTGAAACAAAACGAGATTCGAAGGAAAAATTATCTCTGCGGAAGATCATTGATTTTCAAAAAATCAAATTTCCTTTCATATTGTATTTTTGCTCATTGTTTCTCTTGTTCAATAAAACCATTATCTGATCAGCATCGGATTTTAATCAGCCTAGAATATGTCAAAATAACACTTTCTTTCTAGAGCAAAATTAATTCAATAAGACTTTCATTATCTACTAATATTTGCTGCATAGAATAACAGTAAAAACTTGAAAATTATTTGTCAATACTTACTTTCAAAGATATAATTGTCTAATGAAACGAGTGACAAGAGCAAAAAAAGGAAGAAATTCATCAACTGCTGTGTATTTTTATGAACTGAGTTCGTCTTTTTTTCTAATTCTAACAATTTGATTACTATCTAAAAGTTGATCTCATCTCTGTTTTCCAGCAACACATAAGCATGCACAACTCAGTATTCTTGTTAACATTAATGATAAGAAGACCGTACGACTGAGGTGATAAAAAGAGAGAGAGAGAGAGAGAGCCCGAGACAAATAGAGACGATATTCTATCTGAAAACTTTCTCGTAAATAAAGAAACAACAGCAACAGCATAATAGAGCGATCATGTAGAGACAAGCCAATAGCTGTGATAAACGCTAAAAGGAAAAGCAAAAAGTGTGTTGTTTTAGGTGACACATGAATCAACAACTACACACTCAAAAAGAACGACTATTATTACCTGATAGATACTTTTATTTCTATTAACTACAGGTATTGTTTTAGAGATTAAGCAATACAAAGAGAAGAAGATAAACTACTCTGAAAACTCTAAATCAACATTTTCTTGCATTTTATTCAAAAGAATAGAAACAAAAAACGATTCATATACGTATTTTGACGATATCGCATCAAACGAGAGTATTGATTTGAAAAAACAAATATGCACAGTTTCAATTATTATAGACTGCGCTGACCTTGACAAACTAATGATAAATTTGACATAGAAAAAGAAAAACTTGACAAAACTACCAAAACATTATCAACCAATCAATATCTTCAGTCTTGTCTGTTATTCTTACTGATGGATGCAAACAAGAGCAATACATTTTCTCCTGTTTTCCCTCTTAATATGTAAAGACTGATGTTTACTTACATTAAGAGAAAAAATATCATTTCTATGAACAAACATTTGATTATTTTCTTTTACGACCTGGAAACTTCATCAGTTCTATCTAGTATATATCGCTTTTGTATTGAATATATAATTGACGTATGCGAACACTTAGAGAAGAATTATGCTTTAGAGATATGTATTATATGTAATGATCATTAATAGCCAGTATTTGTTTACAAATTGGCGATGCAATACTTTCACTACCGTTTATACCTTTCTAACAAGAATTGAATTAATATTATTCTTCATCATTCTGCCAATGACAAACACAAAATTATATAAATATTGCGAGCACATGAGATATCTATCATTTATCCTATCCAGTGCTTTTCTTTGTATTCGACTTTTTATCGTATGATATACAATAAGAGGCATTTTTTCATAAATTACTTATTGAATACAGTGGATTCATTTAATACAAGTCATTCAGGGAAACGATCGATTCCATGAAAATCTTAGACTTTTCTATATGTAACTAATAAACTAAGAAGTCAATTTTTTTATAAAACAAATACGATTTTGATATAAAAAAAGAATTTAAACTTTGATTGCTTTAAATGATACAATTGAAAGATAAAACTATCTATATATCCGCCTAGGAAAAAATAATGTCTCACGATATTCTTGATATATCATCTTCATACATTAACATTTTGAGAAATGCAATTATATATTCGGATAGCCCATGAAATTCTCTATAACTCGATATATGTACATTTTGAATTACACTCGTTTGCTACAGATAAATTCAAGTGCAGGAAAGGCACGCTCATCGTCAGATTCCCCGACAATTCATTTTCTGTTCTTTTAAATATAGAACAAGCTATTACAAAGGTAAGTATATATTCTGAAAGCGCGTGAAATTCTTTATCATCCTGTACTTCTGCCACTCTGAACTTGCAATTGTTCGATGACAAATATTTCGAGTATTGTTAATATACTCACGCACCACGTTCCTAGGTTTGATGTTGTTGAGAGTTCAATCGATATCCCTGCGGAAAGTTGTTTATCTAAGACCAAACGCTCTCAACAGCGCCGAGATTAGGTTTGATGAGTGGTTCGTTATTCATACCCCTTACGTTTTTAGCAGATAATCGTTCATAAGTTGCTGCATGAGTTCATGTGAACTAGGGTACAATAACAATGCTCGACATATTTGTCATCGAACAATTGCAAGTTCAGACTGGCAGAAGTACGGGATGATAAAGAATTTCACGCGCTTTCAGAATATATACTTACCTTTGTAATAGCTTGTTCTATATTTAAAAGAACAGAAAATGAATTTTCGGGGAATCTGACGATGAGGGTGCCTTTCCTGTACTTGAATTTATCTGTAGCAAACGAGTGTAATTCAAAATGTACATATATCGAGTTATAGAGAATTTCATGGGCTATCCGAGTATATAATTGCATTTCTCAAAATGTTAATGTATGAAGATGATATATCAAGAATATCGTGAGACATTATTTTTTCCAGGCGGATCTATGTATTGTTATAATATAGTAAAAATATCACTGCTATTGTCGTGTATTATCTAGGTACAGATCAAAACTTACCATAAACCTAACTTCACATGTTAATAATTTCATTAGCAATGATTTAGGCAAATAAATACAACGATAGACAATTTCAATTGTTACAACAATTCATACAATTTCTATGAATAGAACAATCATAAGCTTACTAACAAAAGATAACATTAGAAGGAAAATTGAGATTGGATTGTTTTTTCTAATATATTTTATACTCCAAAAGTTTTTTTAAATTTATACATTCATGTTTAACCGCTAAATAATAGATCCTGATTTTTAATATAATTATTTTCTCTATTTATTTTGTCTTAACTACACAAAAACAACATAAGAATTAACATAAATGAAAAATTAGTTCTATTTTAATCTGAGTCCATTCATTGAAGTTCTTTAATGAGATTTTCATAAGTAGCTAAGATATGACGATATTTGAGTAATTGAAAACAGTTTTGTTCTAATCGAAGCCGAATAGAAAATAAATCTCCTCGTATAGATGTTAATTAACATGTTATTATTTCAATTTGTTTATTCGATGAATGAAGAGCTTGGCGTTCAATTTTTATCGGTGAAAATTGAATTTGTTCTCCAGGATGATATCGCTTTATATCATTAGAATTCGAAATTGTCATAGCTGAACTTAAACTTGATGAATAATGAAGTTGATTTAGTGAAATTATTGATGGTGAATGTTCTAATTCTAGAACAGCATTAATTGTACTTGAACTTGAACGTAATGATGATCGAATAATAAAATGTGAAATGTCTTGATTACTTTGAGTTTTTACTGTTCGTTTTCGATGAAATGATGTAAATACACTTTCAAGAAGAGAGGTTGTTAATATCTCATCATGATATTGTTGTCGCAAATTTTCAAATGGAATAGATATATTCGTCAAACTATTATTTAACGTTGGAAGTGGATCAACACGATCGATCTGACTTATTTCATACGGTGGTGGTGATGTTGGTTAGTAAAACGGTTTGATCGTTTTTGTGTACTCAAAAAGTGAGTACCCTAGATTCGGTCAGTGTGTCCGGCCGTTAACACGATAATTTTTGAGAGCCTCATCCAATTGTCATCAAATTTTATACACAGAATGATCTCATTAATATCTCAGTCGAGTTCGAAGATGAGAGGGATCCGTCAAGATACGGCTGAGTTATCGAAAAAATTGTCATTATTGACCAGACAGACCATCCCTGAGGACAGGGGGGTGACAGGGATCTTTTCAAAAAGAAATTTTTTCTCAGAATTATTCAAAACATATAAATCGACTCAGTTGTTGAAGTACACATAACAATCGGATGCAAATCCGATATTTCCGCATTTCTTTTATTTTATTCTCATGTAATTTTTACAATGATGATATCATTGCTATAGGCTCGAATTTTTGTTTGTAATGAAATTGATCATGTTTTCTGTGACCATCTAATGTCATCGACTTATTTATATTGTTTTTATTGAATTGTCGTTCGAAAATATGCGATTTACTGTTGGAATAATCTGTTTGCGTGCAAGTTGTATTGAAACTATCATCAGGATTTGAAAAAAAATAAGATTTAGATCAAATTTTTTTTTTGAATAATATTAATTATTCACAAATCGATGATCTTCATTATTTAAAGACTAATTATGAAAATATTTAATGAAACAATGCAATATTCTTACTCGTTTTGAATGAATAATTATGATTTTTATTAATAGATTTATTTGCATACGATAAAGATGATGATGATAATTGTTTTCGTGATGGCTTTTCCCACTGGGAATGATCAGTAATAGCATTATAATAATAAACTCGACCAGTTGAAATTTTATGTTCTTCCCACCAACAAGCTGATTTTGGTGTTTAGTTATGCTTTGCGGTTTTTTTTATGGTAATGCTGCCGAAAGAATCTCCTTGTTCGATATTTTTCATCATAGTGAATAGCAGTTGGAGATAATGGAGAATAGTCTCGATTAGAAGCCATTGAACTATCAAAATAAGATAACCATTATTAATCAGCTGATTTATTTTGGACAAACTTGTTGTTCTTGTTTAGCAACAGGATGATAACTATTCGCGTTTGTCATAGATTCATTAGTTCAGTATGAACTACAAATGCGCTCTTAGAAACGAAAGTCTCAAATTATAATTAGTATAATCGATTCGAATTGCTATGCTATTAAGTAAACACTTCAAAGAAACCAGTATTTGCTTTTCGTTTCAGCTCATTTTGTTCATTCGAAATTACATGTTATTCTCTTTTTTTTTATGAAGTTGATTCATTGATAAAAACTAATATTGTTATTCGTAATTGCTTTAAAAGTATTTCTATGCTTGTCGAACGTTTTTATCAAAGTTAACGAATCTTTTTCAATGAACTTTTATTGTATTGATAGATAATATTAATTTTAAATATTTTAAAATAAAATATTATATCAAGCAGAGAGAATGAATTGAAATATATTTGATATGAGCATTTTATTTTTCTAATATTTTATTTTATTCTATTTTACATAAAGCATAGATCAAGATAGAAATATCTATGAACGAAAAGCCGGTTTCTCTTTGTATTCATATTGTAAGACTCGTATCTAGAATAGAAGAAAAAATGGTAAATCAAAAAATTAAAAAAATAGTAAAATATTCAAACTTCTTTGATAATATTTTGAAAAAATTGTTCATATTGATTAAAATCTTGTTGACATTGTTTAAGTGCTTCTTCCATTTGATTATCGACGCGTGTCAAAAGATCCCAATCAATGAATGATATTGATGGATATTTAATTGATAATGTTTCATCCTCATTTATATCCATATCCCAACTAAATTTAACTAAATAAAATAATTGAAATAAATTAAAATTTACCTTTGATTTTCTTCTATAATCGGCATATTTGTTGTTATTGGTGGTTCAAGTATTAAAGTATCTTGTGTTCGAATGCCAAGTAATTGTTTAAGCGATGTTAATGGTGTTGTTGGAGTTTGCGATGGAATCATAACTAATGGCGTCGGAGGAGATTCTATTGTAATTTCAATTGGATTATTTATTAAATTTATCCGAGAAAATTGTTCAATTGGCCATGTTAAAATATTTGAACGAAGATCATTTGATAATGATAAATGCATTATATTCAATGAATGAAAACGTGTTGGAAGATCATTTATAAGTCGAGTATAGTCACGAATTTTTAATTCGAGTCTATCAAAAAAAGCATAATAAATTCTTCTTTTGATGATGAAAATAAAAATGATTACTTTTCTAATTTTTCTAAAGGATTTTCTTGAATAATTTTATTTAATTGATTATCGATTCGATTAAGTTCATTTCGTTTTTCAATTATTTGTTGATGGATACGTGGAATCGATTTTTCATCAGATTTTTTATTTTGTTCAATTTCCGTTTGAATTTTCGTTTTCAATAAACTTAAATGGACTTCCACTGATTTACTCTAAAAAATTAAAACTATGAATGATAAAGAATAATTCTCTTTCTTATTTCGCTCTAACTAACAGCAATCATTGCATCAAGAATAGACAATAATTGGGTTTGTTCGTTCGATGGTCGACGAGATAAAACTTCTCGTTTACTGTCTGCAAGTCGACTATGAAGTTTAGCACATTCCATGCGAATATTTGCCAAATGTACAAATCTACAAAACGATGTATAAATCAAATTATTGAAGACAACAAATGATTATACTGTTTGGTAAAATCAAGATTAGCTTTTGTAAGAGCCTCTTCATAATTATCCATAATAGATGAATTTCGTTCTTGATCATCTTTTTCTATTTTACTAAAAAATTAAATTTCAAAAGTAATTAAATAGAATAATGAATTACTAAAAAAATAACAGAAGAAAACCTAAGCTGATTAATTCTTTGTTGAATAAGTGTATTCATCAGAGAGCATAAATCATTCAAATTAATTGATTGTTGAAATTTTTCTGTTAATGAAATATTTAAATTCATTAATTCGGCAACTAATTCATAAAATAAGTAAATGTTTCCTTTAGAATAAAAAATATAGTTAAAATTAATACCCTGATGATTTATCCCATTTACTGATGTTAATAAATTTAATTGTTCTTTCATTAGAGCCAATTGATTTAAATAATTTGCTAATTGTCGATAAATTTGAAGTTGTTTATCGAGTGAAGAAATCAAGTTATGCTCATCATTGATCATTGTTTGAACACGATTTAATTCGTTGAAAATATTTGTCGATTGTTCGGAACGTGCTGAATAAATTTCACGGAGACGAAGTCCAATTCTTTGTTCTATTTGACCTTGTTGAATTTGAGCATTTTTATGTTGTTCCCAGCTGTCTGGATAACGTTCTTTCAGTTCAGCGATACGTATAGATTCTTTTACTTTTCTGAAATAAATAAATTCACAATTGAAACCTGAAACTTGTATTATTTAATTTGTCTTAAAGTTACTTGACATAATCAGCTGGATGGCAATGTCGAATCATTTTTTGCCAAATATCTTGTAAATTCGAATTGGACGTTAGACAATGTAGATTATCTCCATCAATAAAAATATCAGCTGCTCAATTAGAAAAGTAAATAATATGAAAGAATGAAAATCTTAGAACTTACATTGAAATGATTGAAACCAACGAGCCAATGCATCGGCTGTTGATGCTGAACGATCTTCGCTTAACATATCTTTTCTTTCTACTCGCGCTTACATCTAACAACAACACAAGGATATGAAACATACGCGGGGACTGAAAATTTATTAACGCCATCTATTCAAAAGTATCCTTCACTGATTTGACTAACGGAAAAAAAAAGTGATAACATTTTTTTATTGATGCTCTCAATTATAGATGGATTTTTTTTCTAAATGAAACACTTCAAATGAAATCTAAATGGATACTAAAAAAAGCTAATGAAATATCAGGAGGTTGTCATTGTTGATTAACCATTATTAATTTTTTTCTTCTGTGAATTTAACTTTGTGTTTATTGAAAACATTCGAAAGTTCATTGGATCAATTGATATAATAGAATATAAAAATATATGATAAACTTTTCATTAACCTTTATACAAAAAAAGGAAGTTCTTTAACAAAAGCTAGAAAGCTTAAAATATATTATATAAATTATGATAGGAACTTCATCGAATGATACACCACATTATAGATGACTCTTAGTTTTATTAAGATCTAGGTTCTTTTAATAGGATGAAAAGCTTTACATAATTCATGCTTAGAGTCTAATCTTTCTTTTTGAATGAAGTCCATTTTAATGAGATTTTCTATTATATTAAAAATTTATGATCCTTCATAAATACTATCCTCAAATTTCAATATTGAAAAGTTTGTTATTCAACTACAGCAGAGAAAACATAGATTGTATATTTTCTATATCATGATAAGTGTTGTCAGAAAAATGTACTACTGTCACCGTGAATGAGTCTCTTCGAGAACTCTAATTTGTACAGAATTTAAAATAATAGTTCTTCAGTCAATATCGAGATCCATTGAAGTAAAACTATTCTAGTTCTATTTAAAGAGAATTTTCTAAAATTTCTATAATTTATTTGAAATAAGAAAGACTTCTAGATGTGAATCTCTTCGAGCATTATTCATTCGTAATCATACTTATCTATTGTGATAAATCTACAGTGATCAGTAATCTGTGAAAACGTTTTCTAACACAGTCATAACAAGGATAAAAATTATTTTGATTTATATTCTAAGAATGATGCTAGCTCGACCTGTATGTCTTGATACACTTCTTCGATGTTTTGTTTTACCATCGTCATTCTTTCGAAATACGTTCAATCGATCTTCAATCAATCAATTTTTTCCAATTGTTTCTTCGAGTTTTTCTCTGGGTCAGCCAACATTCACCATACCAATATCATCAAATAATGTCTCTACATTAGTAAAATGTTTATAACAAAATATTTATGTTTTCCTAAACATATATTCATATATTTAGTATTTTTCATTTCGTTCATTTTCAATATCTTCGTCTCGATCATCACCTGTTGTTCAATTTAAACTAGCTGATATTGGTGAAGGTATAAAAGAAGTTGAAATTATCGAATGGTTTGTTCGATTTTTAATAACATACATTAATTTGTTTAAATTAGATATTAACATGTATTAAGGTATGTTCAAGTTGGTGACTATGTCAAACAATTCGATAAGATTTGTGAAGTTCAATCGGATAAAGCGAATGTAACAATCATATCTCGATATGGTGGAACTATTGTTAAACTTCATCAAAATATTAGTAAAACAGCTAAAGTTGGTGAAACACTTGTTGATATTAAACTTGAACATGATCTTGATGTTTTAACTGGAACTAAAAGTAGAAATTTTTGTATATTTTAAAAGTAAACTTTTCTTGTTTTAAGCTGCAACTATTATGACAGATGATACGTTTGATAATACAGTGTATAAAGATTCATTAGCCAATATTTTAGTTACCCCAGCAATAAGACAAATGGCTAAAGAGTTACAAGTAAATAATTCCAATGTGATTATTGTTTTTAAAATTATGTTATCAGATTTCATTAAGTGATATTCAAGGAACAGGAAAAGATGGAAGAATATTGAAAGAAGATATAATTCGTTTTAAATCAGTAAAATCAACACCATCAAAATTTTCATCTGGAAGTTAGTTTTAGTTTAGTTTTTGATAAAATTTTTATTTCTTATCTTAACAAAAATAGCTCCTCCACCATCACCAACAGCTGTAAAGCAAACATCTAGATTGCGTCCAACACCGATACCTACTTCATCAAGCCTTAAAAAAGTCTCTGACCATTCCCTAACAAAATCTAAGAATGACAGAAATGAACCAATACAAGGAACCCGTAAAACTATAATTCAAACAATGATTGAAACTAGTTCAATACCACATTTTACTTATTGTGATGAATACGATATGACACAATTAGAGAAAATAAGAAAACAATTGAAAAATCGATTAGATAATAAACAAAAACAAATGTATTCCTATATGCCATTTATCATAAAAGCATGTTCACTAGCGTTATGTGATTATCCTATTCTCAATGCTCATATTGATTCGAAATGTGAAACAATAGCTTATAAAGTAAGATTTCTCAATCAAAGCATAACAATATCTACCGAATTCATTTTTAGGGTTCCCATAATGTTGGAATTGTAATACATACAAAACATGGTTTATTTGTACCAAATATAAAAAATGTTCAGCAATTATCGATTGGTCAAATCACATATGAACTAAATCGTCTTCAAGAACTTGCGCAAAATGCAAAGCTATCAACAGAAGATCTCACAAATGGAACATTTTCATTATCTAATATTGGAGATGTAATGATTTTACTTTTATTCATTTGTTAATCATTCAAATTTATTTTATTTGCTGTTGTTGTTGTTGTTTAAATAGATCGGTGGTACATATACTGTACCTGTTGTTCTTTCACCAGAAGTAGCTATTGGTGCATTAGGAAAAATTTTTGTAAGTATATTTTGTTTTGTCATTTATTACTTTAATAAATCTCTTGTGATAATAGCGGCAAGCAGTCCCAGACGAAGATAAACAGAATTCAAATGAGAGTGAAGAATATTGTTCATCTCCTGTTCACTCGATTATGTCTGTCAGTTGGTCGGCTGATCATCGCGTGATTGACGGTGCGACAATGGCTCGATTTTCAAATCAACTCAAATTTCTACTTGAAAATCCGCTTCATACTCTCATCAATTAGAAATTTATTCACGCTTTTCTCACGATTTCGAGAACAGTTAAATCTTCATGATACTAATATTTTTTTGCTATATTACATTGTATGAATATCTTTTGATTGTTAGTTATTTGTATTTAGATTTAAGAAAAAATAGTAAATAAGCGTTGATATAATGTTCAAATCTTAATCATTCCAAAAAATTTCCGAAATGAAAATTTATTTTACTAGACATATGACTAATACTGAAATGTTAGATTACTGATGTTGAAAGAAAATCTCGTTGGAATTTCAATAAAAATCGATTCACTCATTGTTAAATACGTTGGGAAAGAAAACAATTAGTAATCTATGAGTCTACGGGTGAAATATCCATGATAAATACTATTTTAAATGAAATTAGTTGATTATAGGTGAGAAATATTAGCGAGAATAAATTCATTTCTATTGAAGTAAACTTGTAACAAGTAAGATTTTTAATGCTTTAATGTATATTTTTATTTAAGGTCTATTTTAAATTACTCTTATGTACATGAACATATTTCAAAAATTCATATGATAACAGAAAATACGGTTTCTAGATATTACGAATATAGTTTATTCTATTTCTTCAAATTAAAAATAAATTTCGCTCATGTCAGATGATCATGACTTTAGCTATTGTGTTCCATTTTTCGAAAAAGATATTCTATCAATCTTAAGGGCTCAGAAATGTTATTAACCCCAGTCTTATAAGATTTTCATATCAAAATGCAATATCATTAATTCAAGGATAATGGTCTTCTACTACTATACGGTTTAGTGCACGCAGGACCATGAAATTCAACATATGTATTTAGAGCTGTTTTTAAAATGTCCGAGCATTTCACTCAAAAGTCATTCACTATCTAAATATCTTTTCCTCTAATTTCAGGTTCAATAGACTTTCGTTTGTAATTTTCATATCTCTAAGAAACAAAAGTGATCTAGAACATTCTTTCTAATCTTTCAGAATTCGTATATTTTAATTTATCGTTTGCAACACAACAACTCATGTCAAAGTAGATACATTCGAATTGAATGACACTTTCGGAATATGCTGAAAATAGTTCATTGAGTAAGGATAATAAAAAGCACCACTTTATCAGTAGTTTTATATGGATCTTATTTTATCTGAATAGTTTCGTTTTGTTGCAAAGCATATATCAAGATATACACAGCTTAATAGAATACGTTTAAACAACTTTTTATCTTGTAGACGAAGAAAAAGAGCAAAAAGTTCGATATCTGAAAGAAAGAAAAAAGACAGAATTGTTCTTCTACCTATGCATAGACTTACATTATTAGTAGAGTGCTCCAAAAAGAATATCTGTCGAGATTCTAAAATGTAATGCTCTTACGTTCCAGACAAGCAAATTTTGAAGCAGCTTTTATAGCTTAGCATGAAGCACTAATTAAGTATCAGATTAATATCTTATGCTAGAGATAAGATGATCAATTTAAACAATACCATTTTCCTAATTCTATTTTTCTGATCGCCTGAAAACACTTTTGAAATTGAGGGTGTGTGTATTGAATACAGGGCTGCCAGGTGTTCAGGTCCCAAATGGGGTACACGTCGGGTACAACTCAGTTGTAAATGGGGTACATTCGTGGGGTACGCAGTTTACATCTTTCACGCTGCTCATCAGCAACGGAAATCAGTTTCGAAAACTACTTTCAATCTGAAAAGGGCATCCCAGGAGATTCAATCCGACCAGTGGATCCGATCGTTTCCGGCATCGGATCCTATGGATTCCGTTGCTTTTCGGTCGGCTCCGTTGAATTCCGACGATTTCCTACCTTACGGATTCCGGTCAGGTTTCCGCCGGAAAAATTCCGTTAACTTCCATTAAATTTCGACCCGGAATTCGTCGGAAACCGACGAAACCGATCGGAAATGGTCCGACGAAATCTAGACCGAAATCCGTTAGTTAGGAAATCGTCGGAATTCAACGGAACCGATCGGTTCCGACCGATTCCGACGTATCCTGATTCTACTGGGTATCCTCAGTTTTTCTTATTACTATAAAGACTAACTTTCAAATTGAAATCTTTATTTTCTAATAAATATGTTCACAATAAAATTTCATTTTGACATACATATATTCAATTCAATCATAATAAAACAATGCTTACTCAAAGCGAACCTTCTCGATTTATATTTACACTAGCTATTGCACGCTTTTTTTCGAAACTGTATTTTTGTTGACTTTTGGCACACTTTATTAGTTGCGGTTGTGTTTGAGCAACAGAAAAAAAATCTTCACACTCCAGCTAAGACAAAATTGAATCATGATTATTAGATCGAAAATGATGAAAACAGAAAACCGAAAACAAGACTTATCCGGTAGCGACATCCTCCATTGGTTAATTAGCAGCCAATCAATATAATTGACGCTTCACATCTTTATCAATAGTAATAGTAAATGTCGGATAAAGAGACAGAAATTTTCTGCATTTCAACCACAATATGGATGATAGTAGTCGTAACATTCAAAAATGCCGAAGAGGTACAAAATGGGTACCCCAGAGGTACAATTCTTTTTAAGGCACAAACGG
The DNA here is from genome assembly GCA_900239745.1 of Rotaria magnacalcarata. Lineage (NCBI taxonomy): Eukaryota > Metazoa > Rotifera > Eurotatoria > Philodinida > Philodinidae > Rotaria > Rotaria magnacalcarata. Next base: position 94,782 of record OENM01000002.1, read on the forward strand.
CCCAAATGGGGTACGGCTGGTAGCCCTGATTGAATAACTCAATATTAATATTGTGTCACTCATCATGAGATTAATTGTATAGATTGCTCTGTAGAGATCATCATAACATATTGTCAAGCAGATCTTAAGAAAAATGAATGGTTGTTTATTGAGCTAGTAGTTCAAAATGATATATTTGCATTTAATAAAAACTAAAAAAATCTATATTTACGGAAAACGAATAAAGTCAAATTCATCTACTCGACCACGAGAGAATATCTTATAATATTTGTCAAATAGCTAATTGTTGATTCATTGTTAAAATAATTTGCGGATGTATTTAAAATAAAGACTATGACAATAGTTATTTCAAACCAAAATTTATGAGTTGAATGCAACGAATTATTTTTATCATCAGCCTTTTTTATTCTAGGCCGCAACATAGGCAATTTTCGAATCGATAGCAGTTGTACTATATTTTCTATTCGTTTGTGAGTCTTTCTGAACTCTCCATCTTCTGTTCATTCATTTACCTTTTAACAACCTCACATTAAATTGATTGCGAGATATGGATGAAGAAAAACGATTATGAAGAAGCGCATATTAGCGATGAGTACTATACTAGTTGTTTAAGTCAATTTATTAATCAACAATCATCGAATATATGGTATGTGAAAAGTACCGTTTATCTTTATATCGGTGGCAGATGAAAACTTATTTTCATTGACCAATTCACAATTTGGAATACAGTATTATACTCAATTTAGATTTGGCAGGTCGAAAAACCAATTGACTTTTTAAAAGAGTATACATTCGATAAATAATAAACAACTCTTACTAATGACATACTACACTTAATTATTTAACAAAATATCAGAGATGTGCACTGTAACCATGAAATTGCAGCATCGAGATTTGAATACACGGTAACTGCAGTTTTATTATTCAAGATATTTGCTAAAGTAGATTGCTAGAACTTTGTTGAAAAAACCCGAATATACCCATATATCAAACGCTGACAACAACAAGAAGTGATTTAATTGTCGATAGACTCTCCTTTACAATTTTGTTCGTACGCGAGTATTGAAGACTGGAACAGTGCATTTTTTCGAAGAAATGCTATGATGCCACTTATATGCAAAAACGAATTGGCCAAAATACTTTATTAACTACCGTGCTACTCGTCAACGCCCATTGTCAATGAAAATTTTCTTGCGTGCGATCATTTACGCCAATAGCTAGGTACGATATCGCAGGCTTTCATGCCGTTCCTGCCTCGATATTTAGACACAATGCACATCTCTGTTGAATATACATAATTTTGTTATAGATAAAAAGTTTTGTTGTTTCTTCTATTTAAATAATGCTAAAAATAAATCTTGACACACAAGTCTTTTTTTCTAGTATAAAAGCACGATACTATTCAGAATGCTATTATGTATACGATGATTAAGTACTTTGATGAAAATGAAATGAGACATATTGATTAATATTTATCGTCATTATCTAACCAGAGAGAAATGACATTTGAACAGAATGTCTTTTTTTTGGTTTGCTTTTTCCATGTAATTATATAACTTGACAAAAATAGAACAATACGACTGCTGATTTTTGTCTTGTTTTTGAATTCTATGAGATATATTTATTAAATATATAATACATTGATTTAAATTTGAAGTTTTTCTTTTTTTCTTTCATAATTCATGTGACTTATCAAGAATATTATCTAACTCAGAAAATAAAGAATTGAAAAGAGACTTTCATTCATTTTTATCATCATTGTTGATTTTTATTGACATCCTTTTCTTCTTTTATATATTAAAATGACTTTTGATTCCTGAATGTATTATATCAGTTATCTATTTAAACATTAAAGTGAATTTTTTTTCTTAATTGTGAATTACTAATATCAATTCATGATAAGAAGTATATCATACTTCATCATTTTATACATAAATAAACACGAATAGAGAAAAACTTTAAAAAAATAGATAAGACATTCCAACAATTAGACACAATTTAACCGTTAGTTTTTTTTATCTTTACTACCCTTTTTCTCTGTATACATAACTTTCTAGTTCTTTTGAATCTCGATTTCAAAGATTAAAAGAAGCGACATTCTCTTTCTGTGATAATTACAATAAAACGAAGTATTTACTGTTCTCTAGCATACTGGAGACGTTTCAATAATTTAGAAATTTAATACTCAAGTGAAAAGGTTTACGTGAAAAAAATCGGAAAGTGCTACAAACAGATATCATATAAACAGCCAGAAATGCAAGCAGCCGTTGGAAATCTTGATGCTTTATCTATGCGAAATAATCCTCTTGAAAATCAAACATCAGGTAGATATGTCAATCTATTTATTTTTTATTTTTTATGATTTTTCTTTGTCTAGGTGTACTAAAATCACCACCATCTATGCATAATAATGGATCAGGAAATATGTGGAAAAATTTTTTTGGCATACAACAACCTAAACAGTAAATATTTTATATTATTTGTCTTCGCTTCATACTTGAAAAACATATTGCATTTAGAGTTTCGCCATCAAATAGTCTAAAATCGCCATTTGTTGTAAACAATGCATCACAAATTCATTCAGAAGCTGGCATTACGTATATTACATCAAGATTAGCCGGTATTTATTACAGTCATTTACTAGCACATACAATTTAATCCATCAGAATAATATTCTCTAATGAAATTAATTAAGACTTTTCTCATTGAGCATTGAACGACTCTTATTGAAATAGCAAGCATAGTTTCGGTTGGAATGTACCCAAATATTGAGAATTGGAAACTCTTAATCAATAGAGAAACTATCAATGCCCCTATAATACTATTTCAAGGGAATGAGAATAAAATAAATTAGTTTTTTCATTCATGAAAGCAGAATGAATGTTCGTTTTTTCATATTTAGTTTTCATACTCTGATATGTTGGCAATTTGTTTTTGTTGAAATTAAGTTTGGGAACAAAAAAGATCATAGATACTACTTAATCTTTTGACTTTTATTATTCGTAGCTTTCAAAAAGAATGAAGAAGCAGTTTCTAACCTCTATATTTTGGACACATTTCCTAAAAATATTATTAAAATGATAATAATATATGGAAGAATATTTTTAGTATTAACAACGCCACGTGAAAACCCATCGGATGCATCGTCATATCCAACAATTGAATCGATTCGTGATTTACTCGACTCAAAACATTCAAAATCATATATGATTTATTCACTTGAACAATATTCTAATGAAGAGTTATCTTACCAACAAGAATTATTTCATGATAGAGTTCGGTCTTTTAATTAAATATTTCGTCAAGAAAAACATTTTTTTTTCTGATAGGTTCAAAGTTTACCATTGTTTAATGAAAAAATATCACCACGTCTAGTTGGATTATTATGGCTTTGCCAGAAAATAACATCGTATTTACTTGAATCACCGTCGAATATCGCTGTCGTTCATTGCCATGCAAGTTTTTCGAAATTTTATTTAAAGAATAAAACAACTGAGCTATTTTTAAATAGGAAGCTAGAAATCAATTAGCATTTGGAACATGTGCACTACTTGCGTATCATCAAATATTTCCACGAGCTGATCAAATTATTCAATATTATGAACACTATCGATGTGCACATCCATTATTAACAATGTCACAAAAAAGGTTTCTTTCTTTAGACAATAATTTCTTTTTTTCTAACTATATTTCGTTCAGATACATTCAATATCTGTGTGATTTATCATTTGGTGTTATTGAGAAACCACATTTTACTGAATCAATTCTTACAAACATAACATTGTCACCAGTACCACTTGTTAATCGACAAAAGTCTCTCGTTTTCTTTTCATCAAATAGAATTGAATAAAATAATTCATTTTATTTTTTAATATTAGACTTAGTTGTCGTCCATTTGTTGATATATATGATCATGAGAATAAAAAAATCTTTTCGACATACCAAGAAACAACTAAACTTCGGTATGAATTTACTATTGATACTAAAATCTATTCTTCTATCTTTAAAGAGATTATTTTGCATCAGATAACGATTGTTGTATTCCAATAAATATTCCATTTAAAGATGATTTAACAATTCATATAACCCATGCAACTGTTAGTCAATCACGTCGGACACATGTATTTTTCTTTTTTTAATTTCTTTTTTTTTAAATTAAACTTTATTTTAGGCAGATGGAATTCGTATGTGTGAGTTTACAATTAACTCGAACTTTAGTACATTAAAACATCCACAGTTATTGTATCCAAGCACCGAATTGGATGGAGTTGACCAAAACGAAAAATCTGCGACGATTTTTCATGTTACTGTTAATATCATGAATTCACAACAATCGATGGTGAAAGAACAAGATGCATTTTCAAAACAGTTGGATCATACATTAAAGCAACCTTTAACTTTATTTAAAGACGATAACGAATTCAAGCAAAAAGTGACGGATTTCGGTAAATTAATTCTTGTTTCATTCTGATATGATTCATGCGGCTTCGAGTTTTTCTAACTTTCATTTGTTAATAGCACGAAAAGAGGATCCAGGATCTCCTGATTCCAGTTACTTATCAGTATCGCGAAGTAGCAGTCGAATTTCGGGTTCATTTTCATTTTCAACTCCACAATCTTCAACATCATTTATTAATCCTTGGCATAATCCATTTAAACAACAGAAAGAAACGAGTCCAACATCATCAATAAGTGTTTCACCACCATTAGTTAAAGTGCAACACAACGAAGAACAAACAACTATGGGTACTCTTCTAGATATCGAAGACAATGATTCAAATGATCAATTTCTACTTGAAAGATCCATATCATCTGATAAACATTACCATGAATTCAATTCAAGCCTTGGTTCACATACAAATCTTCTGGATGATGATGATTTTGAATCAGATAAACCTTCTCTACAGAGAAATATTTCACAAACATCTTTACCACAACCTATCATAGCAACAACGGCAAGTAATGCAACACAACATTTATCTTGTAAGATTTTTTCCTGATAGATGTCAGCCATTTCTATAGTTTGAGATTTTCCATTCCGTTCATTCACCATTTTCTTTCTATTCGTCTTGATTCAATATATATCGCAATAGAAATGAGATAGATTCGTCCCACTTCGGTGGGACATATAATAAAATTGGAACGATACAGAGAAGATTAGCATGGCCCCTGCGCAAGGATGACACGCAAAATCGTGAAGCGTTCCATATTTTTTTTCCTAAATTTTAGCTTTAGCAAAACAATCCGATGTAGCATCAGCAACAGGTGGTTCTAATTATAAAGTCTCTGTAATAGACAACACTAATTCATCCTCTCAATCACAACAAAGTAATGTGTTTAACGAGATTTCTCATATTTTTCAGTAAATATATGTTTCTTTATAGATACAGTTAAATCAAATCTGCCTTCAAATCATTCACAAAAAAGAACTTTTAATGTTCATGATTTTTTTGATGGTCTCGATGGATTATCAAGGGAACCAAGAGCTAAACCTGAACCAGAGACACCGAATACACTGAGCAATATGCGGAGAGCAACACTAATAAAAGATGTTGACCCAATCGTTCTCAAAGTAAAAATTGATTTCAATTTAATAATTGTTAATTTTAAAAGTAAAATAGGTTCGCGACTGGACTGAGGGTAAAAAGAGAAACATTCGTGCATTGTTATGTTCTCTATCAAATGTAACATGGCCCGAATGTACATGGACGGGATGTCAAATGAGTGATTTGATAGCATATGAACAAGTTAAAAAAGTTTATCGAAAAGCTGTACTTCATATTCATCCGGATAAAGTAAAAAAATAATTTGGTTTAAATGCTTTGCTTAAAATGTTTTTATTTTTATTTATTTTTCGATAGCTTCGTGGTGATCCCAATCAAGAATTAGCCAACCTTATTTTTGTGGAATTAAATGAAGCGTGGTCTCAATTCGAACGAGAATCAAATTGAAAAAAAGTTAAAATTCTGTACAATCAATTCTGATCTTTCGTTCAAAACTTGACAAGAGAGATCATTTTGAATATGTTCTTTTTATTACAAGACATTGGCGTTTCTGTGTGAAAAATAAAATTAATAAAAAATAAACTTTCGTATATATAAACAAAAGTAGAGTGTCAAAAATTTCAAATCTCTATGATAATATTTCTATTGATTATTGTTTCATACATTGAATCTAATAATAGGTTTTCACTTATCTTTTTAATTTTGTTTCAGAATTCTGGAAAATGTAGTATTATACTTGAATATATTTTTATAGCTATAATAAAGATTCATTATTTTTTTAGTGCGTACTATAATTTTCTTTCTTCTTATAAGGATTAATCAATTTTTTCATTAGCATTCTTAAATTAATATTAAACATTCGAGTGACTCGTTGAAGACATAGCATAAATCCATGAAAGTCTATGGTCAGAGAACCAGAACCAGTAGCACTTTGATTAGCAAGTGACGATTGAACTTGACAAAAAAGACCATTCAATTGAAGACGAATATCAAATTTATTAAATGCTACATGTTGTGAAAAACATTCAATAAAAGTAAAACAATTCATTCGATGATCAGATTTGTCTTTTGGCTTTTCACTGTGTTCAATGAAATAATTTTTCAGCTGAGAAAAATCTTTATTATATTCATTTAGTAGTATATTATGTGAAGTAAGAGTACAATGAAGTGCATTATTATTTTGATTTTGAGTGTCCATAGGAATTTTTCGATGCAGAAGCTAAACAGAAAATTTATCAAAAAATAATTTCTTTGCATTTAGTAAACTCACTTCTTCATACACATATTCTTTACTAAGATGATTTTCTTTTGCTACGAAGTCAATTTGTTTCATAAATTCTATGAAATTTATCGAATCATTATTTTTTTGATTTAATTTTGGTATTGAGACTTGTGTCGTTTTTAAAATCAAATCATCAAATAGATTATCTTCATTATTTTTTGATGATACAAATAATTGATAAAGTTTTCCTAAATTTGAATTAGTGTTTACAGTATTGAATACATCATCTAATGAGACATAGGACTGATGATAAATATCATTAATTAAATGGAAGAGGTGTGTCATTTCTTCAGATAGATTCTTAGTTGACCAAATATTTTGCTTCTGCCCTACAGGCAATAATGTTTCCATTTTATGTGAAACACTCGTGAATGGAATTGTGTCAATTGAAGACGAAAAAGAGAAAAGCGCTAAACAAAAAGCAAATGTTTTTGTTTTTAGAATATTAATAATTATAAATAGTTTGATATTCATTTGTTTGCTGATTTAATGAAGAAAAATGCTTCTTCATTATTATTCAAGTCACAATGAGTTATTTACTTTACATCCAATTCGAGACTAATGCCATGCTACATATGTTAAAATTGGAACAAAATAAAAAAGCGAAATTATCAAATGTTTATTTGACTGTTTTAAAACAGATAGAGTGCTAATTTTCCTTCATAATTTATCTTCACCTCCTTATATCTATTTTATTACTCTAGTGATAGACTGTTAACTAATCATTATGAAATGAATAGATGAATATTTTGAAAATTACCAACAAATGAATAGAAGCGCTCTTTCTTTTTCAATTTTTTGTCCATCTTTTTTTCTTCTTTTGCCTTCGAAAATTTTACAACAAGGTCAATCATGGTAGAACCAGTTACACTCATACTCGGTGTAGTTTCAGTTATAAACTTTCTTTCGGCTGGTTTCACTTGGTTTAAAAACTTCATAGGTGCTGCTGAGCCATCTTCGCCAAGTCAAACCACATTGTCGGTAGCAACGTATCCATCAGTTACATATGTGTCTCCGATAAGAGAAGATACTGCAAGTATACTTTGAAAACACGATAATGTATTCAATGATTGATTATGAAATTTTTTATATTGAAAATAGAAACTGAGTTCGAACATTTCAAATCAAAGAAGAAGTCATTAGAAAATTTTGACTCGAATGATCGTACATCTTCATCGAATTTCGGTTCGACGATTGGTTTATTACTTATTGCTGTGATCGTCCTTGCAGTTCTTGCTTTTATTTTCTATCGGACACGAAGTAAATCACAAGAAAATAGATTTAGCTTTTTTCGACAATCTGAAACAAAATGTGGATCACTACCCACTCTGCGAACATCTCAAATAGAATCTAATCCAATAATTGTTTAATCTCAAGAAACGTTATCTCTTCGAGAGGTGTCAGTCATTGTCAAATTCTTTCATCATAAAAAGAAAGAAATTTCAAACAATAGTAACCTATCATTAACATCGAGTAATTTCATCTTTTTATTATATTATATTATTATTTGGATACGATTTCAAATCACATACGACAAAGTGTTATCCAATTGCATAGCTCATGATTAGTCATATTTTAGTATTTGTGGGTTGTGGCTGGTTGGTTCAATGAATCCATGTGACCCATTAAGAGTCGGTTTAAAAAACGATATTACTTTATTTTTTCTATTTACAAAATAAAAAGATGCGTGTGAAAGAATGTATTTGTTTAACGTTATTTATTTTCATTTTTTTCATTGTTGTTATTTATATATTTGGTCGAAGTGATTCAAAAGTTGAGATGGGTTCAATATTATCATCATCTGATGCATCCTCATCATCCTCATCTGATTTATCGGTTGCTGATCATATTCAACAATTAATTAAAAAATATCCAGTTGTGGTTTTCTCAAAATCTTATTGTCCTTATTCATCAAAAGCAAAAAGTATTTTAGCGAAATATGATTTAGATAAAAATTATCATGTACTTGAACTTGATCAATTATCATTAAAAGCCGATGAATATCAAAATGAACTTGGAAAATTAACCGGTGCGCAAACTGTACCAAGAGTATTTATCAATGGTAAATGTATTGGTGGTGGCGATGATACGGTGGCTTTAGAAAAACGAGGCGATTTAGAACGTTTATTAAAAGAAGCTAAAGCTATTGCTAATAATTAAAAAATGTGCTTATGTATTCACAAATACTTTCAAGGATATTTATTCAGGATTTAAATAAAATCTAAAAATCATTGATTATATGTTTCCTCTAGAACTCAATTTCGAAGATCACGCAGTTCACGTTTTCAATAAAACTTAATTTGTTTCCTATATCCATGAGGCAAGTGTTTGTTTTTCGTAAGAATTCGATACGAGAATTAAAAGAAACAAAATCTTTTGTGATATTCGCAAGACGAAATTCAATTTCATTTACAGAAAAACATAACTATAAAATAAGTTTTCATGTTGGAATCAAATCAGATTCTTTCATAATTCTTTTGATTAGCTAAACGAAACTCAATATGAAAAATATCAATCATTAATCTTAGATAATATACACCATTACTTTTTAAAATACGATTTACTTCATTTGAAATTTCAATTATGTTTTCTTGTGAATGTAGATATTAATGGTGAAATGATTAGTTAATGGCATACGATCGTCCATTACTATTTTTCGTTTTTGAATTGATTAAAAAGATTGTTATCTTCATTGTATTGTGTTATTTCATTTTCAATTCTTTACTCCGATCATTGAATGCTTCATCTTTGCTTGGAAAAACATCTTCCTTTTGATCTTTTTAATGTTTTCATTACAGAAATCAATAGTGACAGCACTCGTAAAATACAATTGATGATTTTTATGATGTAGTAGTCTTTTTAATGATCTCCTGTGTAATATAGTCCGGTTGAATTCTCTCATATTGAACCTAATCTTGCTCGAAGTTCGCCCGAACTCAAAACCGTCTGCCAGTCGAAATGCGACTGAACGCATGTAGAGGATATCGTAAATAGAATAAGTCATGCATTTAAAAATAAACAATTAAGTGTGCAATTGTCGAGAGACCAACTTATTTTCGACGATGAGAACCATTCTCAATACGGAATTCATTTTTTGATCATCGTCCTAATCATAAGTTTATGAAACATATGGCTAATAATAAAGATCCGATTGAAGATCGTGATCGAGTTAAACAATATTTATTCGAATTAAAAACTGAAAAAATTCAAGACTTATTAGGTTCTATGGACCCATCTGATAGTGAGCTAAATCCTCTTTTTATTTTACTTTTGCAAGTTAAAAATGAGAAGAAAAATTCTTGTAATCTATCTTAGGCATGTTCAAATTTTTTGCAATAAATGCGTGAAAAGAAAGTTTTTTTTAATTTGAAATGTTTTCGTCTGTCAAACGTAAAACACTTATCAAGGTAATTCTCATAGTGGTCTACAAAATTTATCCTTTAATTTACTTATAAATTCAACACAGAGACCTTAGGTGCTGAAAATTTGATATTTCTTCGAATACTTATTTTCGAAATAAATGAATCATTATGATAATATTTTAAATTCTATTAGAAATTTGCCAAACAAATCAAACAACATAACATCGTTTTATTAGTGTTCAGTAGTGATCAAAATGAACTTACAGATTTTCCCTTGATTGTATAACAATATTTTTCAAAACAAAACTATTTATTTAATCAAAGATTTATCAAGAATGACAAAAAAGAAAAGAATGTCATATTCTAAACCAATTAAATTCATACCTAATATATGCTTAATTATGAATAGTAGTTTTCTCTCTTTCCACATACGTAAGATAAGTTAAATCGATATCAATAAGATCAACTTTCGGACAGCTTCCTACTGAACAAAGTAGTTCAATTAAATTCTTCAAATGTTAAATATCTTGATGACATGGATTAGTAACATAACGATAAGCATAATCGAAATCTGTAGCATTATTGAATTTCTCATATAATAAATCTAAACAATGTTCATCTCTCCATTCCCAACTTTCAATAACATTCCAATTGATTTCTATTCGAGGGATTTTGTAAAATTAAATTTTTCATTTACAACAGATATATATTTAATATAATTATGCATAAGATTCTTAATGCCATCTGAACCAGCTTGAGAACAAAAGTCAGTCCGTACGTTCATTTTTCGATCTGTCCAAGAAAGATTCGAATATAACCATTGTGCAGGATTAATCGATGTATTCATTAATTTATTATAATCAAGATAGGAAACTAAATTTGGAATTCTTTTATCAAAGTTTAATAAATCAGGAGTATATGAAAACTTATCTTGAGTAACAAATCATCCGTTTCCATTTGGATCTTGTCTCTCTCTGTTGAATTACACATATCAAATATTGTACAAAATAAATTTTCTTTTGGTGATTGATCATAAAATTCTAATTATTGCTAAAACATTACCATCATTACATTGAGTAAAAATCAAGTAGAACTGCAATGACAGAAATGTTACTATTAGGAAAAGTCATTAATGCTTCGTTTTTCATAAATCCAATGTCGGAAGCTTGAATTAGTATTGAACCATTATTATTTCGTAAATGTAATTCTAAATTAGACCATAAGCTAAAATTTGAATAACTATTTTCATAATGACCATTGATTAATTGTCCTTTTGATTTATACCAAACACTTGATGCCAATTGATTTGGACCAAAGTCAAACTTACCTTTTCCAGTTAGAGATGACGTTCGAACGACAATATTTTTCAAGTAAATTACAATTAATAAAACAGAAACGATAACACAATATTTTGAAATCATGAATATTATTTCCTTAGATTATTATAATTTACATATAGAAACTAACTTAATTTAGCTTATTTGTTTGGAAGTACAGGATAAAAAAAAACAAGATTGATTGGAAAGTAACATATATGACTCAAAAGTTTGATGAGTAAATCTTTCTCTTAGTTAGTCTCGTCTTTTCAATATGAATGTAAGATAACGAATATTTACTTATCTCACCTTGACTTGATGATATCGGAAGCAAATAATAAGGTTCCAAACCAGAGAAGAAAAAAAACATTTCAACATAAAAGTATTTTGATTAAACTTTTTAAAATATTGTCAAACATAGTTCGTTTTAACTTCATAAGTGCACTTTAATTATTGAGATTTTAATAACAATCATACAATGAAAACTCATCAAGTATATTAAAACAACTATCAAATTTGTTGGATATATCTTGAACTGTTTTTTTGAGTTCTAAAGTATCCTTGTTTACTTCAAGATAAAATCTGATTTTCTCCTTTGGATAACAATTTGCATTCAAAATTGAATAGAAATAAAACAATCGGTGTGGGGGGCACGCAATTGCATCTTGACATAAGGGTTGTCAACTTTTCTAAATAAAACGTTTTTGGCAACAAATTTAGAGGCAAAGCTCGGTTCAGAGATTTACGAGAAAAAAAAAAGTGATTTCTACTTTTTTCTTATCATTCACTTTCGTTCAGTTTTGGAGAGTAATATTTCTACCAAGAAAGAATAACTTTTATGGCAAAGAGCTCTTGTTCTTATCTTACGCTCGTTAGAATTTTTTTTGTAGTCCAACGAATAGAAGAAAGTAGTACACGTCAGCAAATATTACCAGCGAGCGTGCAACAAAATCGAAAAAAAACAGAGTAATGTACTAATATGTGTTCGATAGTTAGGCGAAGAGAGATGGTGACTGATATTGGTACAATATGCATTTTTCCTTTACTGAACGGATTATTATCAATCATTTCTTTCCCGCATGTTAGTATTTTTGTTTTGTGCGCAGATGACTTTCAAATTATAGTCTCACAAAACAAGAGAGTCATGGTTTTCTCATTATAAAGTACATTAAAAACTAGTTTTCTTGCCATTTCTGTTTGATGTTGACAACTTGCTCTGCAAATCTTGACCTAAACCATCGTCATAATCAATAAAGGAATATAGGACGCAGAGAAACAAAAATAACAGCCACTGCTTTTCAGTCGCGACAAGTCCGTTATACTATTTTTATTTTTGCATCTATTAAAATCAAACAGAGCCCATGATAGAGAAGGAAGTATATCATGAATATTGAATGCATTTCTTTGAGTAGCTGCCTAATTCAACTTCGAATATAAATGAAATTTTCCAAAAATCTTATTATGCACTGGCAAAAGAAAAAGATAAATTTTCTCCTAAATATAAATTTTATAATTGAAATTTAGATATTTATATGAGTTCACCCATACCCTCGCCAGTTCGTTCGCGGCATCCACAATTGCGATATCTATCGAAACACTGTTCGAGCAAAAATAGTCATGCTTATCGCAGCTCATGAATAAGGTATCTTCAATGAGTATACTACGATCATGCCTTAGTTTCCAACAACTCAAAATGGGAATGCTACGAGCCTCTTGAGTTTACTTATAGAATTATTGCGGTTGCTTCCAGCATTCGTGAGATTGCTTTTAACATTTCTGAAGATGCTATTAGCATTCCTGTAGTTGTCAGCAGCATGCATGAGGTTTCTAGCGTTTTTTTGGAGCTGTTTAATAGAATACCTTTGGTGGCTAGTAGCATTTTCTAGTTTGCTTGTAGCATTCCAGAGTGGTAATACCATAGTTACGATTGCTCTAGGAATACGTCAGAAACAGTCCTCAGCCTCCTATGTGTGTGCTCTAGTTTGTCAGAAAATGTCTTTCGAATATTCAGAAAAAACGGAGGTGCCGTTTCAGCAGCTGTGGTATTGCATCTAGGAGCTCGTATAAGCAGTGTGGAACCTCAACTCCATTTCTAGCAACTCCAGTCATAGTGTCAATAGTCTCAGGCAGGCGATAGGAAGTCGAGAAATAATTTAGGTCACTTAGAGATGATGTCTAAGTTTGAATTATAAAATTTATAGATTGGATAAAATTTTATCTTTTGCTTTTTTGCTGTAACTATATGAGTGCCCGATATTTTTATTTTCGAAGTGATACTGTGTAGTTGAACCTTCATTTGTATTCGAATTCGAATTATGCATCTCATTAGTGATAATATATATATTATTTCATGAAATATTTTTCGTTTGGATGTATTTTGTTGTAAGTTTAAAAGAATTTTTGTATTTAATTTTTTTTTCTTTCATTAATATATAAATAGACGTATCAACGACGACGTACAAGGAAAAAAAGACAGAGAATATATTGTAAGTTTTTCATTTATTCAATCAAAAAGAATAGAAAAGTTTTCACACAAAAATTAAATTTTATTCGTTCATTCACATAAATAATTTTGAAATTTGATTTTAACTACGTATATACGAGTAATTTTTAATCATCAAAAATCTATTTGATTTTCAGCAATTTTTACGGATAACCGATTAACTATAAATAATTATTTGTTATTGCTTCTCATTTTTTTTTGTTCTTGTTGATTTTCATCTATTGAAGTATATAATCATACACAAATCGATTAAGGCTATATTTTTTGTTTTTATTTTGATGATACTATATAATAATAGAAAAAAAAATATGAAATTTTTTATTTTTTATTAGAAAAATCGTCTGGAACGTTTATCAACATTGGATCATAGTTCGTTCTATGAATCAAATAAACATGTTAGTTCATCAGTAGCTACAACAGTTGTACGTAAAACAATAAATCCTTAATCTGAACGTCGTTTATCAAGTTTATCAGATGAAATAATAAGAAAAAATTCTTTTCAAGAAAATCATCAAATATTATTGAATATGTTATTCGACCACATCAACTAAAACTATCAATGAAATGCAAGCCTATTGTTAATCCATTCAATTCTACATTTTTTAGTAATAATGACAACAACAATAATAATAATTATAATGGACAACAAGCAGTATTAACTTCCAGTGACATTGAAGCAATGACTCTTAGACAATTTCGAATGAGCTCTCTTTGTTGTTGAGCTGCTTATTTCCATTTTTTAAAAATAAATTCTTCTTTTATTTCAGAAAAGCAAACATAAATTCTTTTCCAAAAAAAGAGTCGAAAGGACATATTGATTTTTTCTTGTTTATTTCCTTTTTATTCCAAGGATCTACATCAATAATCAATAAATATAGATATTTGCTCTAGTAAAGAAATCTTGGGAACTGATTTATTGCTCGAGTCCTCGATGTTGATTTAAATGCAACATCTGTCTCTAATACTTCCTGTGTTCTTATTCTTAGACAATTGATGAAATAGGAGGAAACATGAAGTCTTTTATTTTTATGTACTTTCTGTTTCGGTTATTTTAATATGGAATCTTTCCAATTGAGGACATTCGGTCAATCATTGTAGTCCTAATCCATTCTCTCCCGGGGAGTCCCTGTCGTGAGTCCCCGGGGACTTTTTATTTGGGGACTCTCCGGGGATTTCTCTGGGGAGAATTGATGAGATATCTGAATAAAAACACTCTTTAATTTTTTTAAATTTTAAAAAATTAAGACGAATTTATTAGTAATTAGATATTTCGTCCATTTTCCCCAGACAACTCCGCGGGGGACTCTCCGGGGAGTCTCCGCAAAATAACCAAATCCTTGGGGAGTCCCTGTCGTGAGTCCCCGGTGATTTGCCAGGGGACTCCCTGGGGATTCTTCTAGGGAGTCGATTAAACTTCTATTTGTTAGGTTCGAGGTGATCTCAGTCTATGGAATATTCTTGATCAACACTACCTATAAAAGACAACAACGTTATGTGAGACACTCATAATACAAAATTGGCAAATTGTTCAACGACGACTAACTAGAATAATGTATTTTCTATTTCTAATAATTAACAGATTTTTCTCCTTCATTTAATTATTTAGTAGAATAGACTAAACTCAACCGACAGCTGAATTCAAACTAAACTAATATCAATCAAAATAAATGAAGAACGACTTATATCGAATAATGCCACACTTTTCTCATTATTAATTTTTATGTATGTACTAGAAGCGATGATGATCATAATCTATATATACATTCGGCGAATGTACATATTGATTATTTATATTTTTCTCAATAGAATATTTCATCATTTGTTTAGCATAGAAAGGCATATAACTTATCGATATCTTATATATTTGCGCATATTTTGTTGACACAGATGTCCTTTAAAAAGTAAATTTTCTCTATCAATGTACAAAACCAAGTCAAAGAATTGTGATTCTAATGACTCAAAGAAAATCAATACAATTTCTTCATCGACTGCATGAAATTATTGAAAAAGTTCGATATTTCATGTAACTAAGCATCGATCTTAATTTTATTTTTGTTATAGATCAACTGATTATTCAAATATAATAATGTGCATGCTTAATCTTTTTATTCTTGAATGAAAAACACATTTATGAGAAAAACTATTCAAACAAAGACATTTCATTACAAAATAATGTAGACTGGACTATAGATAAAAAGAATATCCTTGTCTCTCAATATATATTCATTCACTAGAGACAATTTATTTCTAAAAAGCAAAAAGCAAAATATATCTTCATATTTTATAACAAATAATCCTAATAATCTGTCGCTCTATGATAGCAGAATTTAGTCATATTATTTTTGTAAGATTAAAAATCAGAAATTTTTCAAAATATTTTACTTTAAAAAAATGTTTAGAAGATCTATTTTCATGCTCTCTTTGTCGAGCATTGTTTGTATTTTTTATTTAATGAATAGCTTTTGTATGTTTCTTTCATATTACTAAACTAAGTAGTTTTTTTTCATTCAATACACATTTGTATTCTTAAGAAGTGTTTCACGAGTACATTTTATGATATCTGGGACGAATATATAAAGTACTAATTGTTTTTTTCTAATGGCAATACTATCATCGTTCATACTCATTTCAACGATTACCAATGAATCAAAAACTTCTTATAACTCTTTTTTCCGCGAATTTTTATTGTTACTACAATTATTGTCTATCATTCTTATAAAATACTTGATTGAATGCCTAGTAATAATACAAACAAACCTTTCATTTTCTTACAAAAAAAACAAACTCCTCCTTCATTTCTTGTAAATTTAGCTCTATCGGATAGTCCAATTCGTGTTGACTCTTTTGTTATGACAAGATGTCCTGAAGCCAGAAACTGCAAACTATTATTTACTCCACCGTTATTAAAATCATCCTCAATAGTTAATTTTACTGTTTCTTACACTGTACATGAAACAAAATCAAATGAATTTGAACGTATGCATGTTCCATGTGAATGTCTTTGTAATAAACAACAATTATACATACTAAATGTGTTTACAAATATCATTAATCAAATTTCTTCAATGCCAATCAAAATATCTTGATAACATTACAGATATTGCTGAACAATATGTTAAAGAAGCATCGAATCAAACATTAAAATGGTCGGATGTTGACATATGTTAAATCTAATTAAGCGAATGAATTATTTCGTAAATTAATAGAAAAGAAACCATTCAGAATCAGTTAGAAAATCTTGAACAATTCATTTAAGTGGAAAATTTTGGTGTATACATGATGGTACTTGGTATGGATGTACTGAAGGTCAGAATGAAAAAAGTTTTACAAATCTATTTGTTCGAGATTCGAGATATAATGCACTGAATAAACTAATTGAATCTTCTGCTTTTATTTGATCAATTTCTTATTGATATATTGGATCGCTTCAAATCAAAATTTAATTATTCTAGTTTTTCATTCCTCTGTGTTTTTGTTTAGTACATTAATTAAAAATAAAGGAAACGAAAGAAAAATAACCATATATAATACTACAACGAATAATGAAAATTAAATTAAGAAAAAATAATAATTACCAACTGAAGAACTTTGAAATATTTTATTCATATTTTTCATTCACACATTGCCTATAAAAATTATTGGAAGACTTCAATAGTTAGTGGACAAAGAAAACTTTTTGATTTATATATGTATCTGTAAGAGAAATACTATTTTCGTTGCCAGCATCGAAGAACATCCCAAGGAATATTTGTGATTTTTCTTTTGTTAGGTATCATTGCTGAATGTCGATTAAAAAATGCTAAAAGTTGATCGAGTGTTATAGTTTCCGAATGATTAGTATTAATTTCATTATATAAACGAGTTATTCTACACTATCTGCTTCACTTGTTAAAAAATTATCACAAACATAATCTCGAAATTCTTTTATATTGAATAAAACCATCACTTTTCAGAACAATAATTAAACAAAGAGATAGCAATTTATTATACTATTTCGATCCATTTCGTTAAATATTCGATACAATTCATGTTCAGCTAACATTTTGTTCAATCGTGAACGTCCAAGAACGAAATTCAAGTTAACTAATACGAGAATCAGTATTAATATCAATAAAATTAAGTCGAGAATCTAAATACAAAAATAAAGATTGTTTGTTTTTCATGTACAGTACAAACATGAATAAACTTTTCAAGCTAACCTGGTTTTGATGTAGCCGGTTTAACCACTTTATACAATGGCTTAAAGAGTTTATTACGTGTAACAATATGTCTTGTAGGTGTATTTTCTTTGAAAGTACTTATATTTTGATGACGATGTTTCATTGACCATGATGGTTTCTTTTCTAGTTCAAAGATAATCGACGGTCAGTATTTACAGTTAACCAATGGGTCAATATTTCTTGGATATGAAGCGATAAGTAGATTAAATTTCTTCGGAATGTTATTATAACGAAACATATTTTATGTTTCTCTAACTAAATAGAGATAGGAAACAATTACTACCATTAGCTATGATTAGTAGTTCAGTTTTGAATTTTCTTCATGATAATGATGTAAAAAATGTGCTACCAAATGATGCAAAGTCAACCGAACAAATCTGTTAATCGACTCTCTGATTTATATATATTTATAGTTCGAGGAGAAAAACGTTCCTGATATAATTCAGGCATTTATTTATCAGTTCGCGGCTACAGTTGTTCAACAACTAGTATTCATCGATTCTTCTTGTCTGTGCAGCGCCACTATAGTTTTTTTTCTTTTAGTTATAGAATAACTTCAATAAAATATCAAATTGCTTGCATGGCTTGACAACTGCTAATCGTTGCGTAGTAGTTTTTCTTAACAGCGTTTCGATATGCGCAAATCATTCATCATATACGAAAGGTAACACTCCCGTTACGGACAATTTTCAATCGCTCTTCCTAGCAATCTCCTGTATACCACTGACATTAACTCACTTAATCCAGCCAATAAACCACTACAACGAATTCTCAACAATCTTTCCTGTCAACCATATAAACAATTGCGTCTTTGAGTTAACAAGCAATAAAGTCTAACTGCACAAAGAGTTTCCATGATGAGAAATCTTCAAGAATATATCTATCTTTGTATTTCAGTTCTTAAAGATTCTATATCGATATGTTAAGTTTCAACTCAAATGCTTCTGTTTCTATACACACTCTATTTGTCTTCATATGAACTATATTCGCTAATGCTATAAAAAAAAGTATCATCTTTATTTATCTATTTGTTTTAATCAACACAGAAAATTTAAAATCTAGTTGATCTAGTTTCCGTTGTAAATACATAAGTCGAATATCTTCGAAAAATTCGACTGACTGTACGTAAATGATGATTGTAAAATCGACCAATGAAAAATATAAATGC